>CM059603.1:174191943-174616943 GCA_030412105.1 Cyclura pinguis
GGGGAGCTGGAACAACCACCTCTTCATGGGGGTTGCCATCCCATGAAGTTCCCATGAAGCAAAGCCCATCCATCACACTGTCGTGCTATCAAAAGGGCGTCCCCATCTGGGGGTTTCCCTTTCCAATCCTTCTTTTGGGTCTCCGGAACTACCAGCAAGAGCGGCAACGCCTGCTCCTGGTTTGGGACCCACACTCTCAATTTGGTATGGAGGCTGGTCTTGGATCCATGTGCCTCTGAGGGACCCTTATCGCTAGTCACAATGATAATCAAAATGGAGCCGTAGCTAGCCGTGGCCCCTTTTACAATTACTAGAGTCAAAATCAGGATGGTGCGTGGCGCTTAGCAGTAACAATAAAACCCATGAGAAAATGCATAACACACGTTTTAATGCAGGCTTCACTGGATTCTTGTAGGCTGAGGGAGTTGTATTTTTTTTTTAAAAAAAAAAAACTTTTGGCAGCAACCTTGATCATTTTTCTGTTGAACACTTTTCTCAATATTTTACCATATATGAAATCTTAAGGCTGGCCACTTTGTTTTCCTCCCCAGTGGACTTGTTATCTGTAATTAAATATAAGCCTCCTTGATGCCAGCAGTGATTTGATGTATAGTTGCTTACCTACAAGGCAGCACTTAGAGAAATGGAGGTCCTTGAAAGCAAACTGCCTCAGAGTGTAAATCAGCCAGAATGAAGACAGGAGTGAATATAGATTTTGTGGTAAGAATACCCAGGAGATTGTTCTTAGAAATCCACAGATTGGAGATTACACCCATATTGATTTATAGTCAGGTGCATATTGATCATTGACAAAATGACCATACAGATAATTATATGGATTGTTCCCATGTTACCATGAGATTTAACCCTACCCACTGCAGCATTAAAGTAAAACCCACACTTAAGCTAAAATTGTAGCTATTATGGATACATTTAGATGTGTGATGTAAAAGCATTTGCCTGGTACTGACTGTCTGAAACAAACAGCAATTCACACCATGAGAGAAAAGAGAAAGAGAAGGTAAAAAGATTTCAGTTGCATTGTCAGCATTATGGGTGAACATATAGGATACCTTTGATGACCTATATCTGTTCTCCCTTATTTACTGCATGCCTTTGTATCAGTGCATCCTCAGAATAAATTTCATAAGATAAGGCTTAAAAATCAAGAAAATTCTAGCATCAAAATCCTGAGTTTAAAAGGGAGTTGTAATGGCCAGGTCTAACCTAGTAACACATAGGAAACTGAAACCAAATTCCAATTTTAATCTTTTGCTTCCTGAGGTGTACTGTGGGTATCCAGCTGCGGCAGTAGTTTTATATAGCTACAGTACAAAGGTAGCACCTGCTGGTTAATTCAAGAAGCAAGTGATTGTCTATTGTTTTGCTCAAGAGGTGCTGAGACAAGGCAGAGGCAGAGCAGAGGACAAAAATGGAATGCTCGACTGAAGAACTGGAGGTTGTCAGGATATCTTCAGCACAATTTTCAAGCAACTGTGATCTCTTTTAAGTACTATTTTTGGGACTCCAAATGGAATTTTTGGAAAAAAAACAAAAACAAAACAAAAAAACAAACCTTCCTGCATATTTTATTTAATGGGCAGAAAAAAATCTGGACAGAAAAATGCACATCAAAGTATAGGTATGCTGACTCTTCAGAAGTTTTAATTGATTTTATCTTTTGACTGAACATAGGAGCCTTTATGCTTAATCTGAGTCAGTGGGCCAAATATGCAGGCAGATCTGTGAGTAAGTTGCATTTAAAAGCATTTCAAGAAATACAACAGAATCTGCACACTGAGAGAATGTGCCAGTTGGACTAAGTAACTAATGTCTACTTCAGTAATTTATTTTAATTGCTAAAAAAAAAATCACTTACGACAGTTTCTGTCTATGCTTCTATTTTCTCTACCTATCTGTATGTCCTCTGTTCTGCTGTTGTTGCTTTGTTCTCACTGCTTTGGCTCTGAATGTTCTTATGAGACCCTCCAGCTGTCCTGATTTGACAGGGACAGTCCCAATTAAGCCTTTGTCATCTCACTTTTTCAGCTGTATTTTAAATGTCCCAGTTTCTCTCTCCTCCTACTTTCCTGTCCTTTGTTCTCAGCTTACTTCAGTTGGTGCAAATTGAGTTCAAACAGCAAAAGTGGTTTGCACTCAGTTAAGTTGGGGGTGGGTGGGAGAGACGATGGATTGGAATTTTGCCCTTTCCCGTAGGCACAGACCAAAATAAATTGCTGCAGCACCAGTTGTGTAGGGACAGGGGGAGGTGATGAGGGCGGTTCACCCCCGGTGGCAATGTTTTTGAGGTATCCCAGCCCAAAGCCATGCCCCTACGTGCTCTGGTCATGCCCCCACGCCCCCGGTCATGCCCCCACGCACCATGACCGTGCCCCCACACCGTAGCCATGTCTCCTCCACACACTCCAAGCTCCCACACTGTGCAGCACGTCTTAGCTTATGTTTTCTGCTTCATGAATAACTTCAGCCATCTTGGCCATGCTGATGCTGCTTGTTTTCATTTGTGAAATGTTACTTGTACAACATATTGATAAAAAAAAAAGACACAGATTAGTTGGATGAAGTAAAGACTACAACATTGTCACATTGAAACAGAGCTGCAATGCATGATTTTTTTTTTAAATTAACTATCATGCTTTCCACTAATGTGTGTATGTAAACCACTTGGAATTATATGGTGTGTTTTCCTTTGTTCTAGCCAAACCCACATGAGCTTTGAAGCAGTACAGCTTTACTTTTCAGTCCTCAGTGTGCTATGAGCTGGCAAGTCTTCTGAATTTAAGGCTTCTAAAATTATTTTGGAGAAATAATTTATTTAGCGAAGATTCTATTCAGAGAAAGGTCCAGTCAGCCTTCAAGTGATAAGCTTTGTCATGTGATCTTTAGCATGGAGTGAATGTTAATGTTAATCATCTGGATGTTAATCTTCCAGAAACTAAAGAACTGTAGGTTTCATCACAGAAACACCAACAACTGTTTAATTGATTTTGATGTGGTATAACCACCATAGAAACTCATATTTGATTTTCATTTTGGGAATGGGGAAAGATTAAAACTTTATTGTCAACATGTCTTCAAACTACATGTATAACATATTGGTAGGTTCTTGTTTTTCTACCATCATCATTACTACTATCACCATCACCATCTACTTACATGGAATGCTACAGTTCTCCCTAACATGACAAAATATCAACTCTGAATGGATGAATTTTCATTAGAATAAAAAAATAGTTCTTTTTCTGTTAAAAGTATAAGAATCAAATGATGTCGTTTTCACACTTCTCAACTACAGTTCTTTAACACCACTTTAACTACCATGAGTCCAGTTTATGGAATACTATATATATATATGTATTTATATATTTTACTTCTGTATAATTCTCTTTCAGAGAGCTCTAGTGTCTAGTGCCTGACCAAACTAAAAATCACACTAATCCCTTTGGTGCAGCCATGGCAGCTAAAGTGGTATTGAAATGCTATAAATAGTATGAAAGAGACTTAGGGTGTTTCATCTGATTTTTTTTCAGTTTAACTAACCCACTATATAAGCTGTGATTATTGATACTAGAAATATTCCTAACTTTAATTGTATTGAAATAAAAAATATATTTAAGTGATTATTTGCTTATATTTGATAATACGGACAACCAATATGTTTATCTCAGCAATATCACAAGACAACCTGGGATTAGAAGCCCATCCTCGTCCACTACTCCAGCATTGCAGGTTCCTACGATAACCCTACAAGGTAGGATGGCAGCAGGGCAAACTATCAAAAGAACCAAAAAGAAGAGCTCTGGACAGCAAAAGGGACAATGAATAGAGATAAACACCAAAGTATTCCAGAAGAATGGAAAGCAACCGTGAGCCTCTCAACACTACACAGTAACTCCTACCTCGCCAGAAACACTGTCACCACCATTCTCCTTTCCCCCTCATAATTCTCTCCATGAGTCCCATTGACACAGAGAGATGATGATAAATTCACAAATTATAATCTTGGTCATCCCTAGTGATAGGATATTCTCTATATGGTGCTTTGTTTCATCTCATAGATAGCAATGATTAGACTCATAAAGGATGCTTGCTTCTGACTTTCGGAGGAGGGAAGCACTTTGCAAGAAACCCCAGAATTTTTTAAAAGCCCCCCAAACAGAAAATTGAGCTTTAAAAAAGACTTCATGCCTGAGAAAGAAGAATGCAGAAGCCATTGTCTCTCCATCATCTGGTGGCTGAGCATGATAATACTGACCAGTACTGTAGAGGTGCCAAGGATGTTGACACTGTGAGAATGAAACATTCTGAAAGCTTGAAAAGTGCTACACACATGCAAAGCATTATTGATCTGCATTCCTTATTCTGATTGCAGTGTGTCCCCATCTGCAGACTGCCATTTTTTACACTACTTACAGAAACAAGAACTGATTACAGATCCTAGACAACATTCATATCCTTTTTCTAGGACTATGAAATTCAGCAACTGAAATGAAAGATGAGTCTTAAAACCTCCAAATCTGTCTACATCTCCTATGACACTAGGGCCATTTGCGCACTACACTGATATAGTGCTATTATTCCACTTTAATCATCCTTTGGTATCTTGGGTTTTGAAGTTTAGGGAGGGGCATTTAGAATTCTCAGCCAGAGAGCTTTTTGGCCTCAGTAAACTACAAACTCCAGATTTCCACAAGATGTTGAAAATGGAATAACAGCACTATAACAGTGTAGTGTGGAAATTGGCCTAGGTGCCGAGTTTGTTGTTGTTGGCTATACTGGGAAAGAGGAAAAAAAACACACATAGATCTTCTCTATGCTATTGCCACTGTTAAGGGTGGAAGGGCAAGGACTCTGTTTGTTTGCTTTTTCCAGTTTTTTTAAATGGGAATTTCCCAAAATTCTAAACATTTTCCATATTTTTTTTGTATATATTTTTATTAAAGTTTTACTCAAAATAAAAAAACCCCTCCCTGCTTCCGAGCATCATTTTTCCAGTTGAGTTTGTGTTTATATTCCATTTATACATTTTTTCTATTCTAAGATTAACACATTATTACTTTTAACCTTATTACATTCAGCTTATACTTATTTTATAACATCTTTAATTTTCATTACCATTTTTTCCAACACTCTTTCTTATTCTTTCCCTCATTCCTTTATCCAGTTCAGAACTTCTTGCCATTCTCTTTCAAAGTTCTGCGTTGGTTTATTTTTAAGTGAAAAAGCCAACCTCTCTATCTCTACCATATCCAGAACTTTTAATTTCCATTCTTTTATATCAATATAATTTCCTTCTTTCCAGTGTTGTGCATATAACATTCTTGCTGCAGATGTAACATATAACAAAGTTTTCTGATGAGATCTTATTTCTCTTTGTTGGCCTAACATATTCAACAAATAAAATTCTGGTTTCATTTCAAAGTTTAAATTATACATTCTCTAAATTTCATCATGTGTTTCCTTCCAAAATTTCTTTGCGACCTTACAAGTCCACCACATATGAAAGAAGGACCCCTCTTTTTCACCACATTTTCAACATTTTCCATTCCCATTTTTTGTTATTTTTTTCAACCTTACAGGTGTCATGTACCATCTATGTAACATTTTATAAAAATTTTCCCTTAAATTCAAACTTGGTGTAAATTTTATACCTATTTTCCATGATTTCACCCATGTATCCAACTCAATTGAGCGTCCAATATTTTGTGCCCATTTAATCATATTATCTTTTATCATCTCTGGTTCCATTTCTCTTTCCAACAATATTTTATAAAATCTAGAGACTCCTTTTTTCAAATCCCCTTTCATCAGCACATCTAATTCATTATCATTTTTTTCAAACCCATACAATTTTTGATCCATCTTGAATCTCTCTCTTAATCGTCTCCATGGAAACCAGTTAAATTCATGCCCTAACTCTTTTAATTCTTCTTCTGTGCGCTTTCTTGGTTTATCTCCTTCCCATTTTAACAACTCTTGATATGTTAAAAGATTTCCTTGTTTTGTTGGAGTAATTTTAAAAGCTTCTTGTGGTGAGGTCCATGTCGGAAGCCTCCTATAAAATCTATGTTTTATTTGCATCCACACTTTCAAAATAGTCGTTCATATACAATGATTATTAAAATCATTATTTACAATTGCTTTGTCATAACATAAATATCCGTGCCAGCCAAATCTATTGTTTATTCCTTCCACTTCTTTTATTGTCGTATTCTCCAACTGTATCCAGTTTTTTATTATTTCCAAACAACATGCTTGGTAATAGATTTTCAACGATGGTACATCAAAACCTCCTCTTTCCTTTGCATCTTGTAAAGTTTTAAATCTTATTCTTGGTTTCTTTCCCTGCCAAATAAATTTCCGCAGTTCTTTCTCCCAGTCCTTAAAAATCTTTTCTCTCCCTATTATTGGTAAATTTTGAAAAAGGAAACATTAGCTTAGGTAATAAAGACATTTTAAAAGCATTTATCCTTCCTAGGAGAGACAAGTTCATGTGCTTCCATTTTTCCATTTTTCCATATTTTGAATGAGGGTTGTTTTTCTTCCATAAAGAAATGTGGGAATTTGTTGCATAAGTGAATGTGGGAAAATGTGTTAAATCTTATTTAGACCCTTCTGTATCTGACATATGAGCACTTAATTTCAATTCTCTTTTAAGAGCCCCCTCCCCCCCTTTAAGCCTCTGTTGATAGGTTGGTTCAGTATGGGCTTTTTCATTCTATCAAGAGTGCAGATGGGGAGGGGAAACATTTTTTATTTATTTTCGGGAATTTATTAAAGTTCATTTAGGTCTTATTAGAGAAGGGAAAAGCTGAAATTTAAAATGATTCAAATCTCAGAGAAAGTGAACTGAATGCAAGTCATTTGCCCATTCCCAGTAAGGTGAAAGTTGGAAACTCAGAATTCGATCAGTAGATGGAGTGAATAAAACAGCCTACAGAGACTAGTAAAAATAGGTCCAGCTATTTACAAGCCAATTAGAGAAAATATGCAATGAGAGGAAATGTTCTTCATTGCCATCCACCAATAGAGCCTGGTAAATACATATGAAACAGTGTCAGGGAAGCTGAAAAATTTCTAGGGAACAAATACATATATTTATTTGCAAACCTAATAAAGATAAAATTAATACATGTCACTTTAGAAAGGCTTAGGAATTTTTTTGTGGAAAGGATTGTACATTAATAAAGATAAATCTGCCATTTTAGAACTTGTTTGTATTGCCCATGTTATTCTATTTAATGTTCCAGTTCTGTAGTGTTGAGTTGTTAGCCACCCTTGCTGACTTCATGATAACAGCTGGCAGCGCTTGCATATTTAAGCTGCCAATCAATCAAAAAGCTGCATTTGTGGTCATTAAGTAAACATCACTTATTAAAATTAAGTCCTTGATGTGCTCAGAAGTCTGTGTTTATGTTTAGATTACCAGTAAAGCTGTTGTGTGAGAGACAGATTTATGCTGTGTGTCTGTTCTTGTCAGTATGAAGAGGGACTACCATAAAGCATTTAGAGATGGTGACAATGTCTTTGCTCCAATGAAAAAAAAATTATTATAAAATGGCCAGTTCAGGCACTATAAGGTTATTGTTTTACAAGCTATTAATGTCCTTCAAATTATAGTGTGTGTGTGAGAGAGAGAGAGAGAGGGAAGGTAGGAGGAAGATAAAGAGTATGTGATCAAATTGGTTGGAAGATTCCAGGAACTGTAGTTGAAAAATGAAACTTTTCTAACCTCTGAATCTCCTTCTTTCCTTCCCTCCCTCTGATTCTTAACACTTTTACTTTATATGGAGCTGGCCATCCATGTGTGCAGTAATAGACAGTTACACAGTCAGCCCCCCACATTTGCAGGTTTGACATTCACAGATTTATTTGTGAGTTTCTCCAACCCCTGCTCTCCCACCTCAGGTGCTTTTTTTGAGGGGGAACCTTCCCTCTTGGTGGCTTCAATCAGCCTGCATGGCCCTTTAAAAACCCACCTCTGGTCCTCCTCTTCCTCTACCAGTCTCTGACTGGTCAGCTAAGGATGGCTCTCTGCCCAAATTCTCAGTAGCACAAACCCTGTACCCATGCCCCACACATACCCAAGGAAGGAAATGGGCAAGAAGTACAGGACCATCATGCCAACCATCTCCTTTCCCTAACCTGGTTTAGACCCTGGATGCCCACTTTCCCCACCTGTGCCTCAGCCCCCTTCCCACAGACACACAAATTTTGTTATTTGTGAATTTTTCACTTTTGCAAGGGTCCTGTGTCCCTAACCCTAGCAAATGTAGAGGGCCAAGTGTATTTATCTAGTTATGTACTAGCAAGACCTCAAATGTTATGCTATAAGAATTATGCATTGTTATACACTTCTCTCAATTGATTTTTCACATCAAGGACATGCTGAGCAATATCTCTAAAAAGTATGGGTTGTATTAACTGACCCTGCACACCATCCTTGGAGGACTAATATAACCTCATCTAATTTGCAAAGAAAAAAACCACACCATTACTTCTCCTTTCACTTTTCCCCACATGCACAAAGTATCCTATGTTCACTCTAGAAATCAGGAAGCTGCCTTTTTCCAAGTCAGAAGTGCAGCTACTTCATTAATGTAATAAGAGACCAGTGCTGGTCCTTTCAATATCTGGCAGGAATCTTTCCCAGCTTTTCCTAGAGATACCAGACACTTTCTGGAACCTTTTGTGAGCAACTTCACACACACACACACACACACACACACAAACTTACTGGCCATGAAGAGAATATACTTATCTGCACATACAAGAATATACACATAAACAACATAAATTTTAAAGATGCAATGTCTTTGAAAAGACACATTCCCCTTGTGTTGTTATTTATGTGTGCTTTCAAGTTGTTCCCAACTAATGGTAACCCCAAAATGAAATTATCGTGGGATTTTCTGTGACTGAGAGTGTGCAACACACTTGGGGTCTCCCAGTGGGTTTCCATGGTTGGATTTCCATGACTAATTAGGGAATTGAATCCTGGTCTCCAGGGTTGTAGTCTAGTGCTTAAACCACTGCAGGTGTAAGCAATAAACAAAGAAACAAACAAACAAATAAGAAAAGGAAATAAAAGAAAAAAATAGAAACAACAGACACATTACTAATTACCTCAGTCTGAACATTTTCTTGATAAGTACTTTTTCAGAAAAAGTAATGCACCTCAAGAAAAAAAAATCTCTCAGAAAGTGAAGAAGTGAAGGGATTCTCTTATAATCAGAACAAGACAGAACTCCTGTTAAAAATGTCATGCAGAAGTTCGAAGTGAGCTTTTTCAACAAGCTTACTTGAGCATGATAATATAATTGCCAAGACAGGGATTGAACAAGTGTTGCCTGTGCACTGCATGCAGTCCCAGGGAACATTAAGTGTGGCCCTTGAAGTCCCACAAATCCCACAGACCACCATTTAAAAAAAATCCAGCTGATATTCTGTTTTGTTTTGTTTTGTTTTGTTTTTTTACCCCAAAGCCCAAATGTACTAATTTTCTTTTCTTTATTCCTCCAAACTCCTCAACACCCGGTTTGTAGAAATTAGCAAAAATGGAGGTCAGAAGTGACATTACATCACTTTTGATACACTCAGAACATGCTAGCATGCCCTACTAGGTGAGTGCAGGTAGAAATAGCCCCCCCCACCTCCTCTACTCCCCACCTCCGACTTATGACATCATCCTTATGACATCATTGTTCAATTTCAAATTGATGCTAGAAATCCTTTTCCCAACAATATGCACCATGGGAAAACCAATGTTGGTTTTCATTAATGATGCCAGTAGACAGTCACCTGATATGTAATACAAATTGGAGTGATGCCTCCTTATTGTCATCACAAGTTAAGCAAATGGTAAGAAAATGAGTCTTGAAAATTGTGGAAATAACAAAACGGTGCAGACAGACATGAATCTCACTACAGTTAAATCACTGAATGTGAAGCAGAACCATATCCAAAAATGGAAGAAGGAGGAGGGGGAAGAGGAGGAAGAGGTCTTCTTAGATGAAGATCTGGAGAACTATAGTTTGATGAATCCAATTCTGAGTTAAGATCACAGAGCAAATTTCTTGAATGTTTTCTATGCGTAGAACTGAGATATACTGCTAGGTGCTCTTGATTCATAATGAAAGATTACACCCCAAACAAACAAAATGTATGGGTCAGCTGATTTCCATAATGTATTATAAAAACATAAGATGTATTGTTGTTGCTATTGTTCCTTCAAATCACTTCTGACTTACGGTGACCCTAAGGTGAACATATAATATAATTTCTTTGCAAGGTTTGTTCAGAGTGGGTTTGACCTAGTCTTCCTTTGAGGCTGAGAGAGTGTAACTTGCTCAAAGTCACCCAGTGGGTTTCTGTGGCTCAGTGGGGATTCAAACCCTGGTTACCAGAGCAGTAGCCCAATGCTCAAACTACTATACCACCCTGGCTTTCAACCTAAGATGTATATTTTTGAAATTTATTTGGAAACAAAATAATAGCTTAGAAATTTTGAATCAAAAGTAAAAAAATAGCAGAATAGTGTTATAATATCCCTGTTGCACTCTTTTCTTGATTTAGGTTGCAGACTTACACAACCTTGCTAACTTGAGATTAGGCAAAGGCAAAATCACCTATGAACAAATCTTGCCAAGAAAACCCAATGATAGGTTCACTTAAGAGTGTCCATATGTCCAAAATGACTTGAAGGCACACAATAAAAACAACAAGCTTGAGATTAAGCCCTGTTGATCCTTCTAAGACCTAGATATGAATAATATGTTCCACTAAGCATGCAATTTGTGGTTTTTATGTTTTCATGAGCTTAAGTTAGCATAATTGGTTGATCCAATTATGTTGGTTTTTTAAACTTTTTTTTTCTTTGAAATAACCTCACATACAGGTATGAGTCAGCCTCACAACATGTACAATACTGGCTGAAATTCCTGTTTTGCCTGAAGAAAGCCATGTTGATCAATATCAATTCCATGTAACTTGCTGTGTCTTCTTTGATCTTTATCAAAAAAAAAAATTTTTTCCCCCCAGAAACCTTACCTTACTGATTCATACAGAGAACTATTGGTATGAATTTATGAAATAACCACAGTCTGGTAGAAGGGGAAAAGAAGCATTTATGTCATGAACTGCTACTGCTTTCTGCATAAAAGAAGGATTGTGCTTTTAAAAACAAAAAGAAAAGAAAGAAACAGGATTGAATGATACAGTTAACTGTCACAAGTACACATTGAATTTACTGATTTCATGATATAGTACTATTGGAGAAATCTGCTATAGTAAGAAGATTAAAGAAAATATTTATGTCAGCTTTGTGTTTCACATCTATTATTGCACCAACTATTAACTAGAATTCTTTACCTTTTACCACCCTTCCTCAAAAGTAGCATGGGAGCCTCTATTTTTATCATGTCAGTTAAATAGGCACATGATTGATAGGAAGACCATTAAATTTCATGAAGAATCTCTCTGTGTTCTCCCAATTACCTACTGTTATCTACTAACTAAATGGAACCCCATTTGCTCTGTCCTAGATGAATAAATAGAGAATGCCCCTTCCTGGTTGGCTTCATTCCAGATTTCAGTTTAACATTTTTGCCAATAAAGAAATTCCCACTGTTGTTTTAAACTTTTCTGGAATCTTGCCTAAGACATTCAGGAGTTTAAGAACAACAATCAAGAGTATGTCCCATTTTCCTCCCTGATCTGAGCCCTGAGTTAATGCTCTCATTCTGCCCTATCACAGAACCAGCTTTAATGGCCTTTCCACACTACACTGTTATAGTGCTATTATTCCACTTTCAACATCCTATGGGATTTGCAGTTTAGGGAGGGGCATTTAGAATTCTGAGTCAGAAAGCTCTTTGGCTTCAGTAAACTATAAACTTCAGAATTCCACAGGATATTGAAAGTGGAATAATAGTACTATAACAGTGTAGTGTGGAAAGGCCTTCAGTCTGTAGCACCTTGACTCCAAAATATATGTGAAGGCAAAGACACCCAGGGGAAAAAAAGTAGTAGTGAGCACCAACTGCCCTCTATTAACATGGATCTTACGAAAAACTCCCACCTGGTGCCTCTAGAATGTCTACAGGCCCTGTTCACCACAAGCAATCTTATTGAGTCTTCCCTAATTAAACCCAGGAATATTGATTAGACTTATGACCTTGAATAGAACAACACTATATGAGAAGACCTGGGAAATCCACCCTTGGGCACATTAGAATCTCCTAAGGACAGAAAACTGTATCCCTAAAATGCATGGTTAATCCCTTCTACCTGCCATAAACCTTTTCACTTACAACCTGAGGAGAAGGACCCACAGTATTACAATAGATTCTCTTTTGTTACCTTTGTCTTAATGAACATTTTGGACCAAGTTTATACAATGTTTCCCAAACTTATTTCAGTCTTTCACTGAAGCCTGAACTGCTTTCTATATATCCGCCCCCCTCCTTTTTTTTTGGTCCTCCTCCATTTTTATTATTTTTTACACTCAGTCTTACTAGACAAGTGAGGTTTGCCAACAGTTGCATTCCCTCTTCATAACACCGACCCAAAACAATTCCATACTACACAGGGCTTATCAGAATTTGGAACAGCACTGCCTTTTCCATGGATTAATTTAATTTAATTCCCCATCACTGCCCTGCTTGTTTCTTGACATGTGAAAGTGTTGCTTGGATAACTGTTATATAAAGTCCAAGCTATCTAACCATATGAGAGCTCATGGCTTCTCAGACCTATATGAGATAGAAATAAGGAAGACTCTGTTAACATACTGTCTGTAAGTTTTGTATTCTTGTCTGCTACTTAAAAGTCTTCTAAGAAATCAGGAGATTCAGTCAGATTTGTTTGTTTGTTGTTGTTATTTGAATATATTTGGACTGACAGGAAAGACGGCTTGTAGAAGAAAGTAAATCTTCTCATTTTTAACGTATTTTTCTCACCAACGGTAGCTAGTTACATGTATTTTCACTTGTAAGAGGAACATCTATTGCAGAAAAGCATGATAATTTTTTTTCCATTTCTAGAGAGCTTTGCCTCACATGTTTATAGTGTTTACCAATGGTGATTAAAAAAAGTCCTCTTATTTGTTGAGTCTGAGGGTTTTCTTTGGCAGTTTATAAAAAAATAGCTTTTTAGATAACGTGGTAGATTTCTTTGGTAGAGCACCTCTACACATTGGAAGAAAAGATTACCCTGTTCAAAATTTATATACATGAAAGTAGTTTAATTATTCCAACAGACACCATTACAACAATTTAGTGTGCATGTATCTGGAATATTAGTACAACCAAGGATATAGTAGCATTTTCATGCAATAAAAACTACATAGTTCTCGCACACAGCAAGAGTTCTCTAAATGCTGTTCAACATGCAACAATAAATGTAGTACTTTCTCCTATTCACTCAACACAGTGTCACTCAATATTGTTCTCCATGATAAAAGTTTAGTTCACACTGATTGTATTTTATTATGGAGATACATATATAAAATTATAGTATGTAATTCCATTCATTTTTTAAAAAAAATATTCTTGAGGGCAACAACATTCATATTGAGATATGAATAGAAAATGTTCCCTTTCAATGTTATTGAAAGCGATAACATGTTCTTAGAGCAGGAAAATGTATCGGGATGTTATACAGCTTATTCATGAGCGTATCTGGAAATGATGAATAGATGACTGATTGTTACACATCATTTTATTGCACTACACCCTACATCCTTTGGGCCGTATTTTATCCCCGCTCTGTGAAAGTGGAAAGTGTGGATGAAGTTTTAGAGCTGCAACTTCTGAAAACACCAATCAAATTGCTAGATTTATTGGTGTTTTTTTTAAAAAAAAACTTAAATTGTATGAAATTCTGTGTTCTTGAAGGTCCAATATAACAACTTCATTAAGTTTATATGTGTTCTTTTATGTGTTCTCTTAAGAAACAAAGAAAATTGAAATAATGTAGATAAAAATACAATGATTAAAAAAAACTTTTTCTAAAAATTTTTGTTGTCTTACATATATAGTTGTGAACTATCTTCCTCTCTCTATCTATCTCTATCTCTGTATCTGAATGAGAAAGCCAGCATGGTCTAGTGGTTTGAGTGTTAGACTACAATTCTGGAATCTCTGGAATTCCCCACTCAGACATGGAAACCCACTAGGTGACCTTGGCCAAGTCATACTTTCTTATCCTCAGAATAAGGCCATGGCAAGCCCTCTGTAAGCAGATATTCCCAAGAAAACCTAGTAATAGCTTCACCATAGGGTCACCATAAATCAGAAACAACTTGAAGGCACGCAACAACAACAACACATACACACACACATAAATTACATATATAGTGTTCATCCATATAGGCAACATAGAAGCATAGAAATCAGACTGTTTAGCCCTAAACAAGGGTTTCACTTGTCCATGCCCTTGAAATCTCTCATTTGTATTGCTACAATGTTTTGTACACTGGCCTGTCTTTGAAAATAGTCTGGAAATTTCAGCAAGTTCAGAATACTGTGGCAAATTTAAGAACTGCAATTGGATGACATGAGCATGTTCTATCAATCCTCCCCAATTTCTGTGGTTGCCAGATTGTTTTGGGACTAATTTTGAGTTTTAAAACCTTTCATGATTTAGGAACCAATGTGGAGATAAATTTTCCCCACATATGTCTACCTTCTAAGACTTCTGAGAACCTTCTCTGCATGATGCTATTGAATAAGTGAGGAGCTACAGGAAAGAAGACTTTTCCAGAGGTTGCATCCCCAAGAAGGTCAGTTGGCATCAATTTTAGCATAATTTTGCTACTATTTAGAGATCTTTGAAAAGTTCTAAAAAGTTTTCCATAAATTTAAATCTATTTCAGTTTCAAGTTTGTTTTTTTTAAATCTCCGTGTGACCGGTTAAAAATTAACAATTGATAACAGAATGTACTTTTGTTCTGTAGAAAGTAGGTTTGATATGTAGGTGAAACAAAAGACACAAAGATAGATAGATAGGTAAATAGATAGATAGACAGATAATAGATAGATATCATGCAGTATCTGTATGTGTATGTGTGTGCATGTGTATACACTTTCTATTTTTTTTACCTCTTTCTTTCTTTCTTTCGTTCTTTCTTTCTTTCTTTCTCTATACAACTTTTGGCTGAGAAAACTAAATGAAGCAGAAAACACATACACAACACCTAGATTATTCACAATTTCCACAGTGTTACCCATTGCATGCCTAATTCTTTATAACATTCTTGTAACATGTTGTATAGCTATTTGCTCTGACCTTTTCCGCACCTTACCTGGTTGCTGAGACATTCAGTGTGGGTCCCAGTGTTGGGTCTGCTGGGAGGGGAAAGCAACAGGAGCACTCCCTTCTGCACAGCTGCCTCTGTATTCCAGGAAGCACAATGGCCGTATCTCTTCCTATCAAAACACAGCTGAGTAGTTTCCCAGGCTGTGCTGGAGCAGGAAGTGCAGCCATTGAGCTTCCAGGGCCTCTGCAGGCAAGGTAAGTCCACAATGGTGGCATGATTGCCACCATCATGGTGCAATCACATTAACTGGGGATGGGAGAAGGATGGGACTGTGACAATGTCATGCATAAGTGTCATCATGGTCCCCTCCTTCCCCTGTCGCTATGGTACATCAGAAGGGTAGAGCAGAAAGGGCCTCTGTCAAGAAAAAACATCTTCAAACTGGGCTAAACCAAATCAATATTTGTTCAAATACTTAGAAACATAGATACAGATATATGCATGTTGTGCATGTATGTGCAAATTCACTGAATATATCTTAGACTACATTCCTATATTATTTTCTAGGAGTAAGGCCCACTGGACTTAAGCAGATTTAAATTGAGTAGACGTGTGTAGAGCCAATACGGTATCATGATTTGAGAGCTGAACCACAACCCTGAAGACCAGGTTTTGATTCCCTGCTTGGCTATGAAAATCTACTGGTTGACTTTGGGTACATCACACACTTACAGACCCAAAAAACTCCATGATAGGTTCACCTTAGGGTCATCATAAGTTGGAAACAACTTGAAGGGACACAACAGCAACACAATAAACAAATATGTGTTTGTGCTGTTAGGAAATTGATCATAGCTTATGAAGATAACCTCATTGAAATTCACTGCAACACTTGTGTGGCGAATTCTGAACATTGTTTGGACTTGGCAAATTCTTCCTCTTCTGCCTCTATCCAATTACCAAACCCCAATGGATTAGGGACATTGAATCGTTGGGATTTACCTCCATGTTGATTTACATTTAGTGGTGGTTCTGTCTGACTTTGCAATAGCTATTATATCTACAAGCCTTCTTTCTTCATCAGCCTATAAAAAAGAGAGGGACATAATTACAAAATACTGTTCATAGATATTTAATGCAACTTGTAATGTGACTACTCAAATGTATATTTTGAAAAAGAAGAAGGCTTAATGCTGACCTTTTACTTACTTTCAGGGCATTCAGATTTAAAATTTAATATCTTCAGTGATTAGATATCCAGCTCTCCATGATATCAGGATAGCAGGAGACAAGAAATTTGATTCACTGGCATCATTGGCCTCTGCCTATCATGTCCCCCTATTTATTATTAATGGACTGTTTCATAAAGTTAGCCCCCTCAGGGCAGCTCAAAACTTTTTAAAACAATATATGACATCGGAGACTAGTCAGTATCAAGATTGTGAAGGCTGACAATACAGAACTGAGGGAGGAGGGGAAGAAGTACTGTGAGGAATTTGAAGTTTTTAAATATTCACTGTCTTTGCCATGACTGTCCGTGATCATTTTGAAATAAAATTGTGTAAACAGTATCCATAGCCCATGAGCTTTGATTATGTTCCTAAAAATGTACCTTTTATACTTAGTACAGCTCCATTTTTTTTCAAGGATATCTTGCATAGACATAATGCCTTACTTAATGTGCTATTGCATATTTAATGAAAAATAATAAACTGTTAAATTGTGTATCAATCATTCTGCTGCATTCTTAATCTAACCCATTATAAGGAGGAGGAGGAGGCGGTGGCGGTGGCGGCCTGGCTATATGTTTATGCTATCCGGCAATATAGATGTAGCAAAATGTGTTCGTGTAATTTAAGCACCAAATGCTAAAGATGAATAAAGAGGCTAAGGGTGCAACCCTATACCCGTTTACTCCCTTCTGAGGCATATTGAAAATAGCTTCAGTAAACATGCTATTCCTACTCCACACCTTCACAATTTCTGTCTCTGTGAAGAACAATGGTTTAGGAAAAAATAGCCCCTCTCTACCAGTAGAAGATATCCAGAATACTGATTCTTGCCTCACTTGTACCTCAGAGAGCCCACTTGCCCCCTCTTATGGAGAGAAGAGTGAAAACAGTTGGCTGTCTTTTCCTCTGTGGGAAGATATGAGAGATAAAAGAAGATCATAGATTCACGGAATCATAGAGTTGGAAGAGACCACAGGGGCCATCCAGTCCAACTCTCCGCCATGCAGGAACACGTATCAAAGTACTACTGACAGATGGCCATCGAGCCTCCGCTTAAAAACCTTCAGAGAAAGAGACTCCATCACACTCCAAGGCAGCATATTCCACTGCTGGACAGCTCTGACCATCAGGAAATTATTCCTGAGGTTCAAGTGGAATCTCCTTTCCTGCAGCTTGAATCCATTGCTCTTCCTCCTAGTCTCTGGAGCAGTGGAAAACAAGCCTGCTCCCTCCTTAACATGATATCCCTTCAAATATTTAAACATGGTTATCACGTCCCCTCTTAACCTTCTCTTCTGTAAACTAAACATAACCAGCTCCCTAAGCTGCTCCTTATAGGGCATGGCTTCGAGACCTTTCACCATTTTGGTTGCCCTCTTCTGGATACACTCCAGCTTGTCGATATCCTTCTTGAATTGAGATGCCCAGAACTGGACGAAGTATTCCAAATGAGGTCTAACCAAAACAGAATAATGTGATACCATTACCTCTCTCGATCTAGACACCAAGACTCCTAGATCCCTTTCACATGTACTGTTATCCAGCCACGTGTCCCCCATCCTATATTTGTGCATTCCATTTTTTCTGCCTAAGTGCAGGACCTTACACTTCTCTCTGTTGAAATTCATTTTGTTAGCTTTGGCCCAGCTCTCCAATCTGTCAAGGTCATTTTGAATTTTGAACCTGTCCTCTGGCCTATTAGCAACCCTTCATATGCAAATTTTATCAGCATACCCTCTACTTCTTCATCCAAGTCATTGACGAAGATTTTCATACATTGGGTGGTTGATGCTACAAGACAACTCACATCAGTTGGGGCTTTGGAGCACTCATGTTGCTTCATCACATCTTTTTGAATTTCAGGGTGGGGCCAGTCATCATTTTTAGGTACTGAGTAGGAATTTTTGAGGAGGCTACTACTACTGATTAAACACCAGCTCCTTTTTTAGACTACTTCATGCAATTGTTTGGAATTGCTAATGTAGCTATTTTAATGTGCATTGTATTCATCACCACTTCTACTAATTCTGACAAACTGGACTGTTATTTGCTTTTGGCTGACTGGCTTATTTGTGTTAGGCAACACATTGCAAGACTCCTTGGTGAAACACTTTTGAGATTTCAGAGGATGAATGATTGGCTTAGTCAGAATGGTATTACAGTGGTCTAAACAGACGTTTACTGTAGCTAGCATATCTCTGGAGCCTGAGAAGTGGACTACTTCAAGGGCTAGCCAATTGTACTCCAGTCCATTTGGTAGACTCCTCTCTGTATACCAGTTTCAAAATGGCTAAGATAAAACACAAGGCCTCATACATGCCTTCTAGCTGAGCTGATATACCCATATAAAATAATCATAGATTATTTTGAGGGAAGTACTGGGCTTTGAGCCTCTGCTGCCTTGCAAGTTCCCGAGTGAGGGAAGTATGGCTCACTAGCTATCAACAGTTGGCCATCCCACACAAATTATACAGGGAATTTTTGGAGACTAACTCTTCAGGCTAAAATTCTAAGTCTTCGCTCAAGGAAGAATGTAATAGAACAAACACACACACACACACACAAACACACACATGAGTGTGTGTACATTTAATTCAATAAATATTCTTCCCTGAGAGAAGACAGAACTTTAGTCCGAAAAGTTATTTTTGAGCTTTACTTCTCCTTATTTTTGTTTTTCTATTTGACTTCCACCGGTGATCTGTTCTTATCCTAGTGCTATATCAATTATAATGACAATATCCAATATTTAACCATTGCTAATTAACTAAACTGCACATAAAGATCTTTGACTAGTGAATACAACATTTTAAAAAAACAACAACACTTGGTTCACCTTGCTTCTTTAACACCTGGATGAATTAACAAAACATTATGACTGGGCTGGTATGACTTAACCAAACCCCCCCCCCCAAAAAAAAAAACACTTGACCAAACAGGAGCTGTGGGATGGGGAAAGAGACAGGCTGTAGTGCGGAGGGAATGCCGGTGGTAACAACCCTACTCATCCCCTTAAGGCTAAGGGGTGCGGTAAAGAGTGTTCCTAAGCCAACCCCAACACAGAAATGGCAATTCCAGGACTGTAATGGAACCATGCGCTATTGAGGTATGGTGCGGAAAGAGCCATTGTCGTTCTCTACTGTTGTCAAGTCAGCTTAGACTTACAATGACCCTATGAATGTGAGACCTCTAAGTTACCAACAGCCCTGTTCAGGTCTGGCAGACTCAAGGCTGTGGGTTCTTAGACTGAGTCTATCCACATGTAATGGGGGTTTCCTCTTTTCCTACTTCCTTCTTCATAGAATTACAGAGTTGGAAGAGGCCTCACAGGCCATTGAGTCTGATCCGAAATTTATTCATGAATCGTCCACAATTTTTTATGATCTAGACAATCAAAGGTTTGCTATAATCAGAAAAGCACATGCTGATTTTTTTCCTGAAATTCTTTTGTCTGCTTCATTAGCCAATATATGTTTACAATATGATCAGTACTGTCTATTTTTTTTTTAACCCAGATTGGATATGTGGCATTTTTCATTCCATATATGGTAAAAGTCTTTGTTGTAGAATTTTGACCATGACTTTGCTTTCATCAGAAATTAGTTTAATGGTCCCGTGGTTACTGCAATCCCTGTTGTCTGCTTTCTTGAAGACTGGAATGTATATTGAGTGTTTCCAATCTGTGACCATTGGTTTGTCTTCCATATTTGTTGTCAGAATTTAGTCAGAATTTGAGTGGATTCTGTCTCTGTTGCTTGAAACAGCTCTACTGATATGCCATCTGTTGCTGGTGATTTATTTTTCTCAAGTTCTCTGAGTGCAGCTTCTACTTCACTTTCTAAAACTGTAGGCTCATCCTTGAATGAATATGTAATCCTTTCATCTCTCTTATATAGTTCTTCAGTGTATCATTTCCAATACACTGTAGTGTGCTCCTCTGCTAGTCATAAAGCATCACTACTCTTGGTTCAAATTTTCCCCTGAATTCTCAGATCTTATAGAATAGGTCTCTTGTTCTATGTTTTGTTCTATCTTTTTTTTTCTATCTTTTTCTTGTTGTCTTCTATTTCTCTTCATTGTTTGTTATAGCACCTTTGCCCCTGGACACAAGACTTCAGGATTCTGACTCTATTTCTGTCACCTTTTACTTTTGCTTCTTGTCTGCCTTTAACTGTTTGAAGAGATCATCTATGATCCATTGAGGCTTCTCCTCCCTTTCTGAAGATACTGTTTTTTTGCATTCTTCCCTAACAATGTCTGTGGCTTCAGTCCAGAGTTGTTCTCATTCCTGGTCAGTTATTAGGCTTCATATTGCAAATGCATTTTTTAAAAAATGCTATTTTTAAATTCTACCTCTTCAGGTTGTATTTTGACATAATGGTTGGTTTAATGCTCTTCTGTAGCCTTCCTCTAATTTTTATATTAGCAGTTCATTGACCGTATTCAACTCTTCTCCTGTTCTTCTTTTCACAGAGAAAATGAAGCTTCTACATCTTGTGCTTTCAATTATGAAGTCTATTTGATTTCTATATAGGCCATCAGATGATGTCCATATATACAGTCACCTCTTGGATTGCTTGAAGAATGTGTTTGTATGAAAGGAGATATCCATGATCTTCAGGTTAAAACAAATTTACTAGAAACAGAAAAAGATACATTGATAAGAAAACAAAAGCAAGAAGAACTCGAGATATCTCAACAAGAGTTACGCTATCGTGATAGATGTGTGAAGCTAAGGGGGATAGAGGAGTTATCTGGAGAAAATTTATATGAAAAGATAATGCCAATTTTAGCAACGTTTATTGATATGGACATAGAAAGAATGGAACAAGAAATTGACAGGATTTTCAGGGCAAACTCGAATCTTGCAAGAGAAAAAGGATGGCCTAGAGACATAGTGGTTTGCTTTGTTAGAACAAAGATAAGAGACCAAATAATTCGGAATAATTATGACAAACAATTAAAAATGGGAGATAAAATCATTAAAATATTTAAAGACATTCCTTATGATATTTTGAAAAGAAGACAGGATTATAAACCCCTAACAACATTTCTGCAAAGGCACAAAATTATGTACAAATGGGAGAGGATAGAAGGGATATCTTTTACATATAAACAAAGAAGACATAAAATAAACAATATAATACGTGCTAAAGAACTACTTGATAAACTTAAAAGAGAGCTAGAATCAAGGAATGGGAGAAATAGTGATCGAAGAGAATACGACGATGATGGAAAAAAACAAGAACAATATCAAGAACAAAGAAATCAAGATAATAACTATAAAGAGGACGTGGAAGAACAAGAAGCAGAATTTGGTAGTGAAGACTCAGACTCAAAATCAGAAGGAAAGGAACCAAAAGAATCAGAATTAGAATTAGAAGATCTTTACGCGGAAGAAGAGGAGGTATAAAAAAGAAGCAAAGTTTTCTAATAAGGGAAAAATGACCATCAAAATCTTATCTTGGAATATAAAAGGAATTAATTCGAATTACAAAAGAAGACAAATTTTTCATTATGTGGAAAAGGCAAAAGCGGATGTAATTTGCTTACAGGAGACTAAAATTAGAGATAAGGACACTAAATTTTTACGAAACCCGAAACTTGGAACTTGCTATATATATGCCTCGCAAAAGAAGAAAAAGGGAGTTGTACTCTATGTTAACCGTAACCTTCCATCAGAATTGAAATTTCAAGATACATTGGGACATTTTGTTGGAGTGGAGGTGCAACTCCAAGAGACCAAGGTTTTGATAGTAGGAGTATACTCCCCAACAGAAGACAAGAGTAACTTTTATCAAAAACTATTACAACAACTTCTAAGCTACTCTGAAGAAACAAATCAAGCTAATTTTTTACTTTGTGGAGACTTTAATGGAGTATTAGACCCTAAAGAAGATAGAACAAGTGGTAAATTGGAACGTAAACAATAAGGGAAACTTCCTAAATCCTTTTTCAAATTGATGGAATTTATGGCGTTACAAGATGTATGGAGATTGAAATATGGCCATTCTAAAGGATTTACCTTTTACTCTGAAACTTATAAATCAATGTCAAGAATTGATATGTTTTAAATCTCAAAAGTTATACAAAAGCAAGTAGATAAGATGGAAATTTTTCCTAGAATATATTCGGATCATAATCCAATTCAATTAGAGCTTAAAACACAAAAAAGAATCAGAAGATGGAGATTAAATGATTATATTTTTCAAAATTCGAGCTACTTGGAAAGGATTAGAGAAACTTTGAGAAATTACTTTAAAGAAAATGTTTCTGGAGATATAAAATTGAAAACTACTTGGGACGCCAGTAAGGCAGTTATGCGGGGTTATTTTATTCAGTGGGGAACTGAGATGAAAAAAAAAAGACAAGCAAAACAACAAGAATTAATGGTTAAAATAAAACAACAGGAAGAACAGTTGAAGTTACACCCCACGGACATTAAAACAAGAACAGAGTTGAAGGTGTTTCAAGAACAGCTGAAATCAGAACACCAATGGGAAATTAATAAGAACTTAAAAAGAATGAAACAAAGATTCTTCGAACAGGCTAATAAACCAGGCAAATGGCTGGCGTATAAATTGAGGAAGGAAAGAGAAAAAAGATTGATTACAGAAATAAATGTAGGGGGAAAGACGACAACAGATCAAGATATTATTAAATGAACTTTCCTTAGATATTATAGTGACTTATATAATGCAAAAGACAGAAAGATACAGAAGGAGATATTGGACTTTTTGGAGAAACAAAGAATACCAGAATTAACAGAGAATCAGCAGAGAATACTTAATACTAAAATAACAACAATAGAGATAACGCAAGCAATCAAGAAACTTAACTCGGCAAAGGCACCGGGCCCGGATGGGTTTTCGGCAATGTACTACAAAACATTGCAGGAAGAACTGGTGCCGTATATGCTGGATTTATTCAATGAAATTATGGAAGAAGGACGACCAAATTCCTGGGGTGAGTCCTGTATCACGTTAATACCGAAGGAAGGGAAAGATTTAAAAGAACCTGGTAATTACAGGCCAATTTCGTTGTTGAATATTGATTACAAGATCTTTATGAGCATCCTGGCGGAAAGAACAAAAAAAGTATTACAAGAAATTATAGAGGAAGAACAAAATGGATTTCTGCCAAATAGACAATTAAGAAATAACATAAGAACAATTTTAAATGTCATCAAGTATTACGAGAAGCATAATGAGAGAAAGCTTGCCTTGATTTTTATCGATGCCGAGAAGGCATTTGATAACTTGAAATGGGACTTCATGTTTTTGGTATTGACTAAAATGAATTTTGGAAATACTTATATAAAATGGATCAAAGAAATATATAAAGATCAAGTTGCTGCTTTGATTATAAATGGGGAAAAAACGGATAATTTTAAAATTAAGAAGGGCACAAGACAAGGATGTCCTCTATCACCTTTACTCTTTATATTAACATTCAAAATATTAATAAGGATGATAAAAGAAGACTCTGCGTTGAAAGGATGCAAAGTGAAGAACCATGAATATAAGTTAAAGGCATATGCCGATGACTTAGTGATCATATTAGAAGACCCGAATTCAGGAATAGATAATCTTCTGGTAAAGCTGAATCAATTTGGTGAATTGGCAGGATTTAGAGTCAATAAGGAAAAAACAAAAATCCTTACTAAAAATTTGCGAGTGGAAGAAGAAAACATATTGACTCAAAGAACAGGTTTCAAATTAGAAAAGAAAGTTAAATATTTGGGAATTTGGATCACAAAAAGAAACAATGAACTATATGATAATAATTATAAAGATACATGGAAAGAAATTAAGGAATCATTAAATAATTGGAATAGACTTCAACTTTCGTTGCTTGGAAGGATAGCTACGATTAAAATGAATGTGCTACCAAAATTAAATTTTCTTTTTCAAAATTTACCTGTTATTACAAACGAAAAACCATTTAAAGAATGGCATAGAGAAATTTCTAAATACATCTGGGGAAAAAAAGGCCAAGAATAAAATGGAAGTATTTGACGGAGAAGAAGGAAAAAGGAGGTTTTGGGCTTCCCGATTTGAAATTGTATTATCAAGCAAACTCCTTGACTTGGATAAAAGAATGGTTAACATTACAAAACGAAAAAATACTAAATTTGGAAGGAAGTGGATTAAGAATGGGGTGGCACGCGTATGTATGGTATAATAAATACAAAATTGATAAAGAATTTCAGAATCATTATCTAAGGAAGGCTCTTTTAATAAACTGGCAAAAGTTTAAGAAAAAATATTATAGAAAAATACCATTATGGATCTCCCCACACGAGGCCTTTTACAGTAGATGGCGGGAACCACAGGAAAAATTGATAAAATATCAGGATATGATAATTGTCGAAAATCAAGAAACAAGACTAAAAATTAGAGAAGAATTGGAACATGAAGGGTTCAAGTGCTCATGGTTTCTCTACAGACAACTTAAAGAAAGATATAACATGGATAAGAAATTAGAAGGTTTTCAAATAGACAAAAATAATAAACAGTTCAAAGATATATTATTTAAATCACAGAACCAAGTGACTTCTAAATTGTACGAATTCCAAATTGAGAGAGAATTAGAGGTAGAACAAATAAAACGTTAGATGATTCTATGGGCACAGAACATGGGCCATGAGATTCAATTAGAGTATTGGGAGAAGTCGTGGCTAGAAACACAAAAATTTACAGCAGCCCAAAGTTTGAAGGAGAACTATTTAAAGATGCTGTATAGATGGCACCTCGATCCAGTGAAAATTAATAAGATATATAAAACAAGGGAGAATAAGTGCTGGAAATGCGGTCGAGAAAATGGGACCTACTATCATGTATGGTGGACCTGCGACAAAGCCAAAATATACTGGAAAAGAATACAAGAAATAATTTCAGACATATTACAGTTTAATATCCCTTTGATACCTGAACTATTTCTATTAAATATGACCGAGAAAATACAAAAAGAGTACAGGAAGAAATTTTGGAGAATAATTCTCTATATGATTACAGCCGCAAGAATAGAATATGCGCGAAAGTGGAAAAATGATCAGGTTCCACAAATAGAAGATTGGAAAATAAAGGTTTTGGAATACAGGGAAATGGATAAATTAACCTGGATACAAGGGAAAAATCAAGAACTAAATGATATAGAATGGAGACAAGTAGAGAAGTTTTTCTTCTCAACATAAGAAATACGTAAGAAAACAATGTTTTAAGGTTCAGACATTAAAGGGTAAACATAGATTTGGAATGACAGAATTGTGAGAAGGCACGCAAAGTTGGGATAGGGGTATTGAAAGAGTAACAAATACAGGACTATTAAGAATTAACTCTAGGGAAGTTAGGAAGTGGAATGTAAAGCATACATAATATGAAATAAGGTATGAAAATAGACAGATATGAGTTGATTTTTCTTTAAAAGTACAATGTTTATATAGATATAAATATTACAAAAAATATTGTATATATAAATACTATTATATAGTACTTTGTATCTTATTTGTATAATGTTTATTGTTGTATATATAGAGATATTTCTGTATACTTATGCATCTTTATTATTAATAAAAACAAAAACAAAAAAGAAGAATGTGTTTGTGATGAACAAACTGTTGGCCTCACAAACTTCAGTAAGTGGCTCTTTTGCTTCTTTTCATGATCCTAGGCCAAATTTTACTACAATCTTTCATTTTGCTTTGTTTTTTTTTTTTTCTTTTTTGCATCCCAATTGCCCATGATTGTCAATAAGTCCTCTTTTGGTATGTGGTCCATTTTCTCCTGGACCCCAGCACAGAATCTTTCAATTTCTTCTTTGTCTGTTTCTGGAACATAAACTTGGGTTATGCTTATATTGATGGGGTTTTCCTGAAGTCTTATTGATATTATTCAGTTAGACTTTGTGTTGTATCCCTTGACTGCTTTTGCTACAGTGCTGGTCACCATTAATGGTACCTCATATCTTCTTAGATTTCTGTTCTATCTGATTGAAAATGTCCCACTTCTGTCTACTTTCATAAGTGTTTCCATGTTTATATTTTCAATTTCTTGTTTTACAATTCTATGGACCTATAATATATTTTGTGTAAGTTTGGACTATCATTTTTACTTCTAAGCATGTAAACAGCTGAAAGTTCTTTTGACTTGAGTCTTATTGCATTATTAGACACAACACCACTCTTTCTTGTCCTCTGTTCTTCCTCAGTAGCTCATTGAGTGCCTCCTTACTTAGCAGACTCATATTCTGGCACAGTCTCTTATCTTATTCTGTATTGTCTCATCATAGGGTTTTTGTAGCAAAAGACATTCAAAAGGTGTACCTCCTTCTGTGCATTACTAGCAATCATTAACTACAGTTTTACTGCTGTCACTGAGAGATCTTCTACCAGGGTCACCCCCTATCACTACAGATGTCCAATAGCTATAACTTTTAGCTCCTCATCCAAAGCCTGACATGGAAGACCCTACAAGCAGCACTGCCACTGTCAGCATAGCCTCTTGCCTCACAAAAACATGCAGTGCCATTACTGCCACAGAATGATGATGCCCTAGTGGGAGAAAAGGCCTAATTTGACTAGTCCTGATTATTCTACCTGGATGGCTCTTTCATTGTTCAGAACTGTACATATTAGATGCCATTGGTTTCCCTTTTGGTAACTACACAGTGGGACAATATTAAGGACATCCTATTTTTTTTCCCCACGTAGGTATTTTTTAGATCCTGGACTAGCCCAAGATATTTTGCCAACCTGGGACTTCAATCTTTTGGCACTATCTGTTCTTTCATTTTGGATTGTCTCATCATACCATTTTTATGATAAAAGATACTCAAAAAGTGTGCTTTCTTCTATGCAATACTAATAACCATTAGCTACAGTGTTATTGGCACTGTCCCTGAGAGATCCTCTGCTAGTATCACCTCCACTACTACTGATGACCAGTAGCTATTTGACATATTTAATATGGCTCCTCAACAAAAGACTGTCTGAGACGGGAGATCCTGCCAATAGCATTGCTACTGTCAGCATAGCATCTTGCCTCATCTTGTCCCACCACCACACATCACCATGCCATAGTGGGACACTTTATATAAGTCCTTTACTAATATTTAATATAGGCCATTTATATTATAGACTAAAACTTAGGGTGAATTCACAGACCCATTGACATGGAAACCACTAGCTACCACTGTGAGGAAAACAAGAACCTTGTGCATGTATTGTGCTTTTAAGATACTCCAGCTGCCTTAAAAATGGAATGAAACTAAGTGCCATAAGGTCAAAGTGAAGAATTTGGTGACCATACTTACTTGACTGGCCATGAAAGTCAATCAAAATATATTCATTCTTACTTTTTTAATTCTAACCAAACGAGATGGACAGTATACACAGAACATAGTCATTCCATTCATTTAGAGGCTAATTATTTTTAGATCTAAGGAAAATATACTTTCCTGAAATAATATGCCACATAATGAGGGGGTTGGGAGAGACAGGTATTATGCAACTTGTTTTTGTGTATTCTTAAACAATGACTGTTTTTCTTCTTCTCCTTGTTAAAAAGATATTATTCTTGATAATGCCTCAAGCTACAGCTTATAGAGAAGGCAAATCCAGTTGAAAGAGGAGTGTTTTGCACAAAAATGAAAAGAATGATAAGAGCTTGTAATGAGCTAGTAAACAGCTGGATATTGTGAGATGCTGTGATGAATTGAAGTGAAGTAAACTCTTGGGGGAAAGCTCATATCTTAAGCCTTCACCTCTAACTACCTTGTGGCCAATGTGTCAAAGGTTCAGATACTCCAGTTTGTTGTTTTACTACCTTTTGGATAAAAAGAGGTTGCTGTTGTTATAGCTGTTGCTGATACTGTTTGTTGCAGATTCCTTTGCCCTGGAGCATGTTCATTAAAATCTGTTTGTGATTTATAGAAGATATTGCTTTGCTATGCTATGCAGTGAGTTCTGCTATATTCATTACTTATCATTGCCTGGTAAAATCAACTCTGTATCACTGAAAATTCAGTATATCTGAATACTAAAATCTGAATGCTAAAATTGAAGTGTCTTAGTAACATGACATGTACAAAACTAATTCTGTTATGTACTCTTTCTTTCTTTCTTTCTTTCTTTCTTTCTTTCTTTCTTTCTTCTCTTTCTCTCTCTCTCTCTCTCTCTCTTTCTTTTTTTGACGCACTCCCCCTGTCAGAAAGATTGTCCAATAAGGTGACCATATCAGTCTCAACTCCATATCTTGTTCTGAAGCTGATTTGAAATGGGTCAAGGAAATGTGTGTTATCTAAGGCCACCTTATGTGTGTTATCTAAGGCAGTTGCCTTCTCAATCATCTTGTCCAAAAAAAGACAATTAGATACTCGTCTATAATTATTAATGTCCAGGGGATCCAAGGAGGACTTTTATTTCAAGAGCGGTTTTAACCACTGTCTCTTTTAAATAAGGTGGAATGTTATTCTCCCTAAGAGATACATTAATAATATGTTGTATTTGAAGTCTAATTGCATCTCCTCCCTGGACAATCAGCCAAGATGGACAAAGATCAAAAAAACAAATTGTCTTCCTTGCCGCAGCAGCTTGGCCACATCTGCAGTACTCACCGATTGAAACTGGTCCAGTATAATCCCAATCACAAAGTCGCTGGATGTCTCACTATCAATTTCTGCTCCAATAATGGCATCGAAGTTGGATCTTATACAAGATATTTTATCTGTGAAATGATCGTTAAAAGCATCACAGTGAGCTACTAAAGGCTCTTAGATTGGGTTGTAGGGGGAGTGTGCCTGAGTTAGACCTCTTATCACCCTGGATAGCTGAGCTGGATATGAATTTGCAGATATAATGTTTGCAGAGAAGAAAGTTTTTTTTGCTGCACATATTGCCACCCTATAGGAACACAGATGTTCTCTATATTGTGTCTTGTCACACAGAAGTTGAGTTTTCCACCATCTGCACTCTAGTACTAATACTTCTTGTTTTAGCTCCCTTAAGGTCTTTATATACCAAAGAACCTGTTAACTAACAGGTTGGAGAGGATGTTTGGGGATGACAGTCTCAATAGCTCTGGTTGAATTTTGATTCCGCTTATTAATCAGAGTTGTAAGGTTGCCAAGCCAGAACTATTTGTCACTTAGGTTTCACTCCAAGAAAAAGTGTCTGGCAATGTTGCAAGGGGTGGGACTTAGTGAAGTCTTTAAACATGGAGTATTAAGCATACTTCATGTTGCTCAGATGCTTAGTTCCTCAGAGAGGAAACAGGATGAAGTTTATGGAAAGTCTACAGCAATCACTTAAGAGTCTACAACAGAGAAGCCTAGAAGCAAACATCTTTTTTTTAAAAAAAAAAAAATCAGGGTGACACTTTTGCTCTGAGATTCTTCATGGAAAAAAAAGAAGGGTCAGGCCCTGAGATTCAGGGCCAGGTTGTGAGATTTGGGAACACTATTCCTCTGAAAAATGACAGCAACAGTTTCTGTGGTGGCACCAGAGGCCTGGAATATCCTTACTTCAGGAACCTGATTGGTACTAATGCTGGCCTGACTTTAGTGTCAGATTAAAATCAGTTCTTCACCTATGTTTTTGGGCTCTAGCAACCATGGGTTGGTTCTGACCTACCAAGTTGTGGATTTCCTTTTATTATTTTCACTTGCAGATTTTTTTTAAAAAAATGTAAAGCAACTGTTCAAAATGCTTTATGGTATTCCAATGTTCGCTGCTGTTGTTGAGTTCATTGAAATCATTTTCTACTTATGGTGACACTAGGGCAATCCCATCACAGTGGTTTTCTTGGCAGGATTTGTTCAAAGAATGAATGTGACTTTCACAAGGTCACCCAGTGAGTTTTCATGAGTGAGCAGGGATTCCACCCCGGTTCTCCAGAGTTGTAGTCCAACACTCAAATCACTACATCACACTGGCGGCAGGAAGTGAGAGAAATATTTTAATAAATAACTAAATAAATACATTTTGAGAAAAGCATGTGATATTCAGAAAAGCAAGGCATTCTAAGTGTATACTTTAAGAAAAAAATCCTAAAACTGTTACTGAGTATTCTAGGGTTCAGCATGCATTGTTATAATATACCCAGCTTCTAGACAATAGTAATATGCATAATATATACTCTATACTTTCCAAATATACTTTATATATGTCTGCTTCAAAGAGGTGCAACTGAGGATGATATTCCTGAATATCTAAGCTGTGTTGCTTTAGCTACTTGAATTCTTTTATGAGGTTCACTGTTGAAAACCTCCAGAAGAAGTTGATGATTTCTTTTTCAAGGCTTTCCCATAAACCTTTCCCATAACCTTACTGGATTTCTTGCTTTTAATATATAAAAGCACAAAGAACCTATTGGGTCAACTAGTTTATAATTAATTATGGATTATGTATTACAATCCTGCATTGAGTCCCATTTGAAAGCCAAAATGCTTCTCTCATGTACATGCTAGCATTTATTAAATATGCATTATTAATCTGAATTATGTTGTGTTCAAATACAAGCCCTTAGAGTAAAGATAATGATTGTGGCATTAGTATTTCTAAAACAGAATTGATTTTCCAACTTTACAAATTAGTTGAAAGATAAGGTATGAGGATGGTATTATGAATGACTACTTCAGGCCAGAGTAGTCAGGTAATGTTACCACACTATTTCCAGCATACCAGATTCAAAAACTAATATCCCTTTTGACCAGAGACCCTTCCCTCCCTCCCTCCCTTCCTTTCTCTCTCTTAACATTTATTTTTACAGTTACACACATATCTGAATTACTTCAGTGCAAATGTTAAAAGGAAAATAAATTGCTAAATGGGCCTTTTGATATTCAGGTTTTAATTGTATATGTGTACATAATTGAAACAGATGTGAATACTTTGATTGATCTTACTATTGATAAGAAAAGATAGATAGCAAAATAACACTTCAGTTTGAACCCCAAAATCATCAGCTGCAAGGTCCTTCTCAGATGGACAATGTGAAGTTACTGACACAGGACAATTGTGCTCAGCAAAAGACCTAGCACAAATAAGACATGAGAGAAAGAACATGACTGCCATATGAATAAAAGACTCATTGATGTGCTTGAATTTAATAAATTATAAGGGCAATAGGTCTGCAAGATGCATGCTGTTCTACACAGAAAAGTTGCTTCAACTTAGGTGTACCCAAATTAATCAAAACTTTATGTTAACAGAAGTGATGTCTGAATAATGCAGAAGCATTGCAGAAATAAACTCTGAAGGGGCAGGGAAACATTTCTGTGCCATACAGTTTGTGAATCAACCGCCAGAAACTTCAGACTGCATGCCCAATAGAAAGAGACTGGGCAGCTATGGATCAAAACATCTAGTGGATCAAATGTCCCCCAACCTTGACTATAGGCTTCTCTACATAATATCTAGGATCCCTTAGATCCCTCTGTACAGAAGTATAGTTTACAGTGCAAACATATACATGATGTAGTAGTTCTGTAAAGGATTCTGTTTCTTCATCCTTAATGAGGATGGCTGTTTTGTCTGCTCTTGAAACACTGAGCCACTTTGTTGAAAAAAAAAAATAGCAACTTTTCATATTCCAGGGGGAACAAGAGCACACACATACACACACACACACACACACACACACATACACATACACTTTGAGACCAAAACAATGTTTTTGCAAAAATTATCCCCCCCCCCCGCAAAAATCTAACATCCATCTATGGCAGAGGGATTTATGTATCAATTAAATGTCTAGTAATCTTTTACCTTAATGAACTACTTTTATTTTTAAAAAGTGAATGAATAAATCAAAACATTTCTAGATATTTGCCTTCATCCACCTTGGTCTTTGCTGCAAGAGTTTTGCAATCTTATCTAACCACATTTGCCACCATTATACTGCAACTATAGCATTTGAAGGCACAATTTAATTCATAATATTTAATCATATTGAGCATGCTGGAGAAGAGTATTATTTTCTTTGTGTTTGTGTGTATGTGTGTATGCTGTTTAAAATGCTTAGGAAAAGAAATATGGATTTGAAGTTGGATTGGTCTTTGAGATTTACAACTTCCTGCAAACAGATACTAAATTACGATCTCACCAATTTGCCACATATTTTATTAAAGGATAATATATTCATTTATCAATTTGAAATTCTGTCTCTGTCCTTTCTATGGCAATTAGAGTTTTAAAAATAGAAATGCAAAGCTGAGTTATAGTATTTTATTTGAATTATAGACCTGGAAAGTTTACATAAAACCAGAGACTTTGAGATATCAGTTCCTAAGTAAAAATAATTTACAAAGCCCCCCCCCCAAAAGTTATTAGAAACTGTAAAAACTGTTGCTAATTTGTAGTAACATAGAGTTGTACCCAAGAAAGCAAGACCTAAAAAAAAGCAAGTGTTAGTATTTATTCTAACACGATATTATCACAATAGCTAAGTTTATGGCTCTTCTCGTACTTCTGCTCGTACAAGAAGTTGCAAAGGTACGGACCAAATCTTTAAAGTTAGTCCCACTTTTATCATGTAATGCTCAAGCACAAGATGTATGTTGCTTCCATGCCCATTAGGGAATGAAGAGAAAACACCAAAGCAGGGACAGAAATAATCAATTTTCCCACTTCCCAACAGGTGTTGAGGAAAAGGTATTAATATTTCTCCTTCCCCTCCTCCTCCTCCTTCTTCTTTTCCTCCTCTTCCTCCTCCTCCTTTTTTCCATGCAAACTCACTGCAACATTTAGAAAAATGTATATTTTCAAGAAACTCACACAATTTTACTTGGAACTGTGCAACTTTCTGAAGAACAACTGCATGCTTGTAGGTCTTCCTCCAGCAATGACTGTTTCATTTTGCACAACATTTTAAGAAAGAGCAATAGGACAGCACAGAGATAGATGTATTAGACTTCAGGAATTAATCAATAAAGACATATTAGATCCTGGTGTTTTGGAGCTGGTTTTCTAGTCTTGTTTGAAAGAAGGGTCAAGGTGTGCAGCAAAGATCACCAGCAATCCCATTTCATCCTCTGGTCTAAGGAACCCCCCTAAGCAATGAAATCTCAGGCTCTGAGTTGGTGTTCACCTCCTTTCTTGACATGTCTACCTACTCTGATTCCAATTTTTTTTCTTGCCTCTGCCAATTGGCTTCATATTCTCCAAGGCTGCTCCTTTCCTGCTACTGTTTCTCTGCTACTGTTCTTACACCAAAGCTGATTTTTTTAAATTTTATTTTAGATGAAACAGTGAGGAAAGTGGTTAGCAAGGCTGTCTCTAAACAGTAGTGATCTAGTAATCATCCCATCAATACTCTCTGAAGGTGAAGATATCTTTATGAAGCAATGCTTCATTGCATCTAATCTTAGCCATGTTCCCAATGGGTATGCAAGTGGAAGAGCTGTCAGGAGAGTCACAGCAGGATTGCCTGGTCATTGATATGGTCCATCTGCCTGTCCAAAGATGTGCTGTTTCTAAGAGGTCTCTTGCCAGATTCCTGGGTGGACAAATCTATCATATGCTGTCAAAGGTGTTTACCAAGGAGGCCTATTAGAACACCCTGTCTCCCCTAACATGAAATAAGGGCAAATAAGGTTAACTCAACAAGATATAACAAATACAATGCCAATTAAACAAGGATCCAAACTGCTGAATTAACAAGCTATAATAGACCAGTTAGTCAAATTCAATGAAATATAATAAACACAATATCCATTAAACAATGATCCAAATTAGTGGTTCCAAAAAAGTAGCCTCCCTTCCCCCTCCTGCAGCATGTAGTAAGAGAAAATAAAAGAGATCTGGCAAATTGTGATAGTCACCTCAAAAAATCCTACTGAACACCACACAAGATTATTAGAAAAGGCCCATGCTGAAACCTAAAAATGGGTGGGAGGGTAAAAGATTACATGATGCAAAAAACAAGACACTCTGGAGTGCAGGTTGATGGGGATTGTCTTGCCAATAATCATCTCCCCCATCAGGTGGAGGATGAGACATGAATGGGGTTCAATCTGGGAGCATGCTCTGAATGATAGCATCATATTCCCAGACCTCCAGAGGATACCCAGGATAACCAGGAAATGCTTCAAAGAACTCAGTTGGTTGTTGTCTGGCTCCTGTCCAACATTCCTGGCCACTAAATGGCTGTGTAGGGAGAGCAGACAATTGACAACTGACATGAGGGTGGGGTAATTAAAGATGGACATGCTGAATACCTCCATCCACAGTGACATTCCCTCCCTCCCTCCTTCTTATATATTTTGCAATTATGCCTGTGTAGGTAAACAAGTAGACTCTGGTCTACATGTACCTCTAATCTGAGACAGCCAGAAGTTTCTTGTTAAACTTTGGCTCTTTCACTGTTTCCTAACTAATACGTAGGTGATAATCCCAGCTCATTCCCTAACATTCCATTCAAACTCTTTTAAAATCTAACATTCCTTAGACATTTCAGCTGAACTGCTACCTTACGATTCAAGTTTTTTGCCTTGGGCAAAACTGGTGGCAAGTCTATTATCCCAATTTCTTTACACAAGTGTCTATATGTTATTACCACAGATCAAATTAAAGTTCTAACAGCCTAGAGGTAACTGTTGCACTGTTGACTGAGCTGGTATACAGACATCTCGGCTTCTTTTGTTTGATGGTTAATCTTTGCTCATAATACAAAACTGACTTTGTAGAGGCCTCTGATACTGACAGCTCAGGTAAATGTTACTAATGCAAGCATCAAGCTGGAAAACCTGACAAATATAGACAAGCAAAGTCATCCAGAAACAATACAGGACAGTGTCATCTCTTTGTTTCAGAACCTTACCTCTCAGGAGATTCAAGGGTTGCTTCCACTTGAAATAACAAACATTAAGGTGGGGAAACACTCAAGCAGCTAATGGATAACTTGTCTAGGTTTGGTGGGTTTTTATAAACAAGAAAAAGAGCAGGAAGAGAAAAAAAACATATGTTTTTAATGTCACACCTATGTGTGCAATTGCTGGAAGAATTATTTATGTGATTGAAATGTTTTTTTCAAAAAAAAATGCTTTAAACATTTTTAAAGGGTGCTGAACTGTTTTAATTGCTTTTTATCCTTTAATTTTATTTTATGTTATAAGTGTATTTTTAATCATTTTAATATTGTTGGGATATAACAACAGCAACAACAAAAACTCAAATCCTTCAATAAAAATAAATCTTGAAAACATTTCTGCAGTACTTAGAATGCAAACTTATTAACAATAATTTTCATTTTAAAATTCTACTGGTGAAGTAGAACCTTATAGATCTAATGTCTCTAATTTTACACATGGAAGTGAAGGCTGCAATCTGAAGGTACTCTTACTTATATTTAACCCCCTTAAAGGAGAGACTACTTTATGTATATATACAGTAGTGTTGAAGAGTGCCTCAGTTTTGGAGAGACAGATGATTACATTTCTGATGAGAACTCTTAAGGACCATGGTAGATCTCAGCAGATGATGTCAGTGGTCTGCATCTGACTATGCGACATCAGCTAGATGCTTCTCCAATCCTCCCCCAACTCACAATTCTTCACCAGCCCCTGAATGGCTGGAGGAGGAGGTTGGAGTGATTAAACAGGGAGTCTGGGGGGAGGAGTTAAGAGTAGAGATGTAGCAGATGTCTTCAGAACTATGCACTATGGGCACGCGTGAGCGGCAGCTCGGATTGAAGCTGCGCAATTACACAGCTCCGAACTGCCACCCGCTGGATTCCAGCCGCTTTTTTAAAACATCTAAAGTGGCTAGACACCCCTCTGGTAAAAGGGGTGCAGAAGAGGTCCAAAGGGGACCCCGCAACTGGTGTTTGGCTCTACCCGGAGGGGGAAGAACAGAAAGCACCAGGGGATCATAGGACCATGATGGAACCAGCGGGATCGCCGCGAGAGCGGCACAAGCACCACCACCGACTTTTAAAGCAAGAAACTTTTTCCGAAAAGACAGTAAGCTACCTGATCTAGTGTTTGATTTTAATAATATCACATCTGGAACCAACTTGCAACAGTTTTTTAAGGCTAAAGAGAATCTTGACTTGTTTGAAGACAGAGTTAATGGACTGGACTGGACTAAGAAATAGTTCTTTGGGAACTGAGAAACTGTAAAGCTGTGTGGATTAAATGATGAGATTTTTGGGAGTTTTGAAGGATTTTTCCCTGTGTTTTTGAATTACTTTTGAAAAGGCTAGGTCTTGGAAAGGACTCAAAGGAACTCTGCGGTAGGAGAAGAATATTGTTTGGGACTACAGTTTTTTTTATGTTTTTTTATGGTTTTTTCCTGATGAGATTGGACTAATTTTACTTGAATATTGAACTTTTTTTTTTCTATCCTATTACTTTGGATTTACTTTGGACTTATTTTTGATTACTTTGGATTTGAGAGGACTGGCAAGCTGGATTTTAAGATTTTGGAACTCTGATATTAGAGGTCTATAAACATTGAGAAGTGCTTTTTTAGTTCCTGGTGTTCGAGAACTGTTTTTGTTGAACTTAGATTGTTGAGACTGGAGAGCCTGTGCTGGAAGGACATTGCAAGCAGAATATCCTCACTCCCACAGATGGAGCGGCTAGGAATGTAATCGACGGCTGAGATACAGAAAGAACCTCGAGCAGCTCAGAGGGAGGAAAGCACAGAGAGCTTCAGTTGGGAGGGGGGAGTGAGAAACGGGCCTAGGCACAGTACACTGAAGTGGAGAAACTGACTTTACTTTTAATGCTATAGTAATGTGTAGATAATTCATATGTAAACATTTATATAGTTACATTAATAAGTCTTATATCCAGTATTTTATATATTTTATATATTTACATTACTAGGTACTAATCTTGACATTGACTTGAAATGCTTATACGTTTTGATTTCAATAAGTATCAATTATAGTGATTTTAAATCATTAAGTCTACGTATATAGTTAGCTTATTGCCATTTATATAAGTATTTTGATAATACTATACTGTTATAGTGTGTTTAATGTGATATAAGATATAAACTTAAATAGATTTTATCTGACAAGAAAAGGAAAACCGGGGAACAAGATAATGTCAACAGAATGGAATCCAGGTCAAGAAGAGGAGCAGCTACTGCAGTAACAACAACTCAAACTACCAGACGTTCATCAACAGATATACCCTAGAAACCTCAAGATCTTATGCTGCAAATGATGGAGGAGTTAAAAAACAATAGAGAAGATATCAGAAAAGATTTAAAAGAGACAAGAAAAGAAATGAGAACAGATATGAAACATGAAATTGACAAGTGGGGAAAAAAATTAGAGAACTTGACTAAAGATTTAGCTACATTGAAAAAAGATACTAAAGAATTAAAACAACAAGTTAAACAGTTAGAATCAGAGGCGACGGTGATGAAAGATAAACACCAGGAAGAAGAATTTCAAATTACTGCACAGGAAATGAGATATCAAGAAAGATGCCTTCGTTTTAGGGGAGTTCCTGAGGAAACAGGGGAGAATTTGTACGCTAAGATGTTACCAGCATCGGCAGAATTTATTGACATCGAAGAGGAGAAATTGGAAATGTGCATAGACAGAATGTTCAGAGTAACTTCTAGAGTGGCTAGAGAGAGGAAGCTTCCAAGAGATATTATCATAACATTTACCAGGACAGTAATGAGAGATAAAATATTACAACGAAGCTACGATGTACGGTTGAAGATTGAAGATAAATATGTGGGAATATTTAAAAATATACCATTTCAGATATTAAAGAAGAGACAAGACTACAAGCCTTTAGCGAATCTTCTGGTAAAACATCAGATTAACTATCGATGGGAGAAGATTGAGGGCATCTCCTTCACGTATAGACAACAGAGACACAGAATCAATTCAGTACACAAGGCAAAGGAAATGATGGAAAGACTGAAGAAAGATTTTCAGAGGACAGGTTTGGGGGAAGAAAAAGAAGAGGAACAACCCCTGGGAGAAAGAGAGGTGAAATCACAGGAAGAAGACAACGAGGTTGATGTAGCTCAAGAAGGAACTCAGCAGGAAGAAGGGGAATTAGAAGGAGATCAAATCAAGGATTAAGCTAACCTCAAAAATTATAAGTATTATTAATAAAATGGATAAAATGGACAAATTGGATTTAAGGATATACTCTTGGAACATTAAAGGATTTAATTCTGAATATAAAAGAAGACAAATATTTCATCACTTAGAAAAACAAAATGTGGATGTAATATGCCTACAAGAAGCTCGAATTAGGACTCAAGATTTGAGATATCTTCGGAACCCGAAATTAGGGAACTGTTATGCAGCAACGATTGACAAAAAGAAGCGGGGAGTGATAATATATATGAATGCAAGATATGGCGCTCATCAGATCTTTCAGGATAGCAGTGGTTGATACTTAGGAGTAGAGGTTACAACTAAACAAGACAAAATATTGATAGTTGGAATCTATGCACCAAACGGGGCGAAGGGTGAATTTTCCCCCAAAGTACATGAAGAGATACAGAAATATATGAGTGATACTGGAAACCCGAATATTATTGTGTTGGAGGATTTTAATGGAGTTGTCAATCCAAAATCAGACAGATTGATACAGAAATTGATACCCCGAAATGATGGAAAATTACCTAAGAGCTTCTTTAACATGATGGATGATTTAAGCCTCTTTGATGTATGGAGGTACAAAAATGGACAATTAGAAGGATGCACTTTTTATTCAGATAGACATAAATCAATGTCCAGAATTGACATGATGTTGATATCTAAACCAATATTGTTGAAGGAGACAGATACAGACATTCTCCCAAATTTATGTTCAGATCACAACCCGTTGCTCCTTAAGATGAAGGTTGAGGATAGGGAAAGAAGATGGAGATTAAATGATGAGGTCTCCAATAAAGAGAAATACATAAATGAAGCGAAGAAGGAGTTGATTAACTATTTCAGTGAAAACATGACACCGGACCTGACAATGAAAACTATATGGGATGCAAGTAAAGCAGCGATGTGAGACAATTTTATCAGATGGTCTGTGGAAATTAGAAAAGAGAAGAGAAATGCTGAGCGGCAGATATTGGATAAGATGAAGGAAGTGGAGAAACGGATGAGGAAGGATCCTTATGATGAGAAAATCAGACTACAGATGAAAGTATGCCAAGCTGAATTGAACCAACTTAACTTGAATGAAATAGAACAGCAAATACGGAGAACAAGATATAAGTACTTTGAGCAAGCAAACAAATCTTCAAAGCTTCTCTCTAACTTGTTGCGGAGAAGACGGTCTAAGAATATTATACCAGAGATAAAAAATGGAGAAGAGAGAATTACTAAACAAGAAGGAATAAAACAGGTATTTTATAAGTACTATGAGAAATTGATGAGTAAGATTTCCAAAGTAAAAAAACAGCATGAATTGGAAGAATATTTGGAGAGAACAAATAAAATGAGATTCACTGAAGATCATAGAGTGATTTTGAATAAATCAGTTTCTATGATGGAAGTAATGGAAGCGATCAGAAACTTGAAGAACGATAAAGCTCCGGGGCCAGATGGTTTTACGGCAAGATATTACAAGACTTTACAACTTGAGATTTCAATCCCATTGCAAAGTACAATAAATGAGATTATAAAAGAAGGAGTACCAGATACCTGGAGAGAGGCAAATGTAGTGCTGATTCCTAAAGAAGACAGAGATTTGACAGATGTCCAAAATTATAGACCAGTCTCACTTTTGAACATAGACTATAAGATTTTTGCCTCAATCCTTGCAACGAGACTTAAAAAGATTTTACCTGAGCTTATTCATGAAGATCAGAATGATTTTATACCAAAAAGATACTTAAGAAATAATGTAAGAATGCTACTGAACATAATTGAATATTACGAAAAGCATAATGAAAAGAAAATGGCCATGATATTTGTAGACGCGGAGAAGGCATTTGATATGATTAGTTGGCCATTTATGAAGACAGCTGTGAAGCAAGCTGCAAGCTGGAGATAAATTTGTCTCATGGATTGAAGCAATATACAACCGACAAAGAGCTCGATTGGTTATCAATGGAGATAGAACAAAGCAGATTGAATTGAACAGAGGAACAAGACAGGGATGTCCTTTGTCCCCCTTGCTATTTATAATGACAATGGAGATACTAAATAATAATATAAGAGAAGACAACGTTATAAGAGGAGTCCAAATCAAGAAATATCAATACAAACTTAAAGCTTTCGCTGATGATTTGGTACTATTTCATGAAGACCCTAAGAGAAGTATACAAAACTTGATTGGAATAATACAAGAATATGGAGAATTTTCAGGATTTAAGGTAAATAAAGAAAAAAACAGTTCTGCTAATGAAAAACATGACAGATAAAGAGGAGAAGGAACTAGCACTTGCAACTGGATTTAATAAAGTACAAAAAGTAAAATATCTAGGTGTCTGGATAGCAAAAAGGAGCAATGAGCTATTTCAAAACAACTATGAGAAAAAATGGAAAGAGATAACTAAAGATTTGGAAAGGTGGACTTCCATGAAATTGTCAATGATGGGGAGGATAGTGGCCATTAAAATGAATGTACTTCCAAAGATGATTTTTTTGTTTCAAAAACTCCCCATAATAACAAACAGTAAACCCTTCACATAGTGGAAGAAAGACCTGACTAAATTTATATGGCAAGGGAAAAAAACAAGGATCAAATGTAATATTATGATGGATCAAATATCTCGAGGAGGAATGGGAGTGCCAGATTTTCAATTATATTACAAAGCGACGGCATTTACATGGTTAAAAGATTGGATTGATTTACAAGATACAAGAACACTTGTGCTGGAAAGAGCGGACTTGAGGATGGGTTGGCATGCCTATATGTTTTACGATAAAGGAAAAATCGATAAAGATTTTAAGCATCACTATATCAGAAAATCGCTTCTGAAAATATGGAATGAATATAAGAGTAAAAACATAAGGCAGCTACCCATGTGGGTATCCCCTCAAGAAGCTTTCTTCAGAAGATGGATGGAATCAGAGAAATGGCTGAGATACGAAGATATATTAGAGAAATCGACAACAAATGTTTATAAGAACAAATCAAGAGAAAAATTGGAACAGGAAGGATTATCACTAAGTTGGTTTCCATATAGGCAGTTAAATGAGAGATTTCAGATGGACTTGAAAACATATGGAATAGAACCAAAAGAAAATACAGGAGTGATTAAATGAATCTTTGATAATCCACCTCACTTATTAGCCCATATATATCAAGAAACTGCATTTCAACAAAGGACAGAAATAAATTTCACCGTTTTCATTGTTACTTATTACTGAATCAGTGTATAGAAGATTGTAACTTTAGTAAAGAAGGCTAAAGATAGTAAATGGTGTGGAGCTTTACAGAAAGACTGAATATTTAATCCAAGACCTTATAAAAACTAAAGTAAAATACAAATCCTAAATCTTAGTACATGTAAAAGGAAAGGGGCAGGGGAAGAGAAATAGAAGCAGGATGGAATTATACAATAAAAATATCTACTATGAAGAAAAAATTTCTGAAAATAAATTATGAAGAGAATAAAATATCAGTTAATGTGGAGATGTCAGTCCAAGGGAAACTTTTCTGAAGTCCTTGTTACCTTTGAATGTTTCAATGCTATTTCACATTACCACTGAGATACAAATATAGGTCATATGAACATAACATATGAAAATATTTATCCTGGAATAATAATAATAACAACAATGACAACGATAAAAACAACAGCAACAACAAATCTATCTAAAAAAACAAATGGATAGCATCACAGGTAAAACACTAACAGCTATACTATGTGCAATGAATTCATAAACTTAACCTTTACTGAACAAAAATATTTAAAATATCTTTCATTTTGCATTTGGCATTCATAATTTAGACATAATGTCTTCATAAAATTCATTGTATTTGCATTTCAGTATGGATTCTTGTTCTTTTTCTATAACATTTGGTGGATTCATACATAGTTTTTCTCCTACATGATAAGGGGAACTTACAAACTATGAAATGTGAAATTGTAGGCCAGACTGTACCACCTAGCCCCATCTTCTTGGGGCTGGCTGAAAAGAAATATCTTTACCTGGCCAGCAGAAGGAAAACAGAAAGGAAGCCAGCTTAACCACCTATAGGGAAGAGTTCAATGGCTTGAAAGCATCCATGAAGAAATTCCACTCATGTCTTCTCACCAAGCATGCCTGTCATCACAGTGAGATCCCAGCAGTGTCATTGCTGTGATGGGAATGGGACCTAAATCCTCCCTACTGCACCTGGTCAGCTGCCAGTGGATGGATAGCGTTAGGGACACTCCTGTTCCTTCCGCAGTACAGTTCCAATAGGGAGTCCTTTCTCTGCCTCTTCCTGCACTGTACTATGGAAATAAGCACTATCAAGTGCTTCAGCCTTTACTGCACACTCACAGCTGACAAGATGGTGGCAGGAAAGGGGACCATTGCTGGATTTTTTCTGGTAATGGAATAGGGTGAATTTTGAATGGATGGAGACATGACAGCACTGGGTCAGCAATAACATCATGCGATAGCACAACTCCTAGACTGAGACCAATGAGTTGCCATACTGGAATGGTGATGTCATGCAGTAAAGACTTGAGAGAAATCATGTGTATGCATGAGTACAGTGGAATTATGTGCCAACAACTGTTGCTATACATCTGTATGAACATAGGAAACTCCACAGAACCCATGTTTATATTAGTCAACAAAGAACCAGGAGGTAACATGACAGGTGAAATAACTATAACTGGGATGAGAGTAGGTGGCACAACCCAGAAAATAACACATTTTTGTGACATGTGACAGAGTTTTGTGCGAAGACTTCCACTGTTTTTTCCTGACATGATCTAAGGGTGAAGGCAGTGTGAAAAAGATCTATGAAATGATATAAAATAATGGTATGAATTTATGCGTACTAGGCTTTAATATACACATAACTTGGCTCTAAAGGTATAAGTGTACTTGAAGATGAGAGCAAATACACTAAGTTCAATTCACCCACTTTCTATTGCTTCAGAAATCAGTGTAATAGAAGACATTTTTGAGATGCTGCAAATGACATTTTGGAATATGTCTCTGGGACAGAGAGAAAAGCAACAAGATGTTTAAAAAAGTAACATGAAACTATCTGTTTCAATTGGCACCAGGAAGTTGGTGGTAGATAAAGGAAAGCAGGATTTGGTGCCCAGATGGTGCACAACACTAAAACATTGATCCTAACTGAAGTGAGATACATTTGCAGTCAGTTTTAGGCAGCAAAAATGTCTTGGGTTCTAAGGAATACTTAGGTGTGTGTTTTTTTTTTTTTAAAAAAAAGGGGAGATGGCTTTAATAGTGTCCCATTGTGTAGTTACCTGAAAGCAATGACATCTTCATTGAGCTACTGGGGTACAGTAGAGGACAATGGTAAGTAGTGCTGTGACTAATGACATAACCAGACTCAAGCTGAAAGGATATCACCTGTTGATATCTTCAGAGGTGAGAGGAAAGTCTGAAGATGCACAACACATATTACGGGAATAGAGAATGTAAGAAGGATGAACTAGGGAGAGTTAGACATAGTAAAACAAGAAATGGAATATATAAACACTGAAATACTAGGGGTTAACAAGGTACAGGAGACAGGAACGGGACATACTGAGTGAGATAATTATACAGTGTTTTACTCAGGAAATAAACATCTAAGAAGAAATGGGAGGTGGCATTAATATTGAAGAAACATGTAGAAAAAGAAGTCAAGGGATATAATGCAAAATCTGATCAAATAATAGCAGTAAGACTTCATCGAAAACCCAAAAATGTAACCATAATCCAAATTTATGCTCCACAGACAGAAGAACAGGAAATTGAAATATTCTGTGCAGAGGCCCAGGCAGAAATTGATCACACACCAAGAGAGGACTTGTTAATCAAAGGCAATGGAATGAAAAAGTAAGAAACAAAATGAGAGACTACATAAAAATTTGGCATAGAATCAAGAAATTAAGCAGGAGAGCAACTGACTGAATTTTGTGAGGCCAAGAGTTTGTTGATCACAAACACATTCTTCAAGCAACCCAAGAGGTGATTTTATGCATGGACATCATCTGATGACCAACATAGAATTAAATAGACTACATAATTGGAAAAAGAAGATGGAGAGAAACAATCTGTCTACAAAAACAAGACCTGGAACAGATTGTGACACAGACCTTGAACTGATAATATCAAAAATTAGAGAAAAGCCAAAGAAGGATGCTGAAGCAACCATTGTTGCAACATCCCTATAGAATTTAAAGGTAATGTAAAAAGTAGAATTGCATTATTAATCCCAATAATTGACTGAGAGTGAAAAAAACACTTATCTGAAGCAAGGGACATTGTTACTGAGGAATACAAAGATACAGTATCTGCAGCCAATATGAAAGAGAAGCCTTAGTGAATGGTAGATGAAAGTCTTCAAACAATTAAGAATAGACAAGAAGCAAAACTAAAAGGGGACAAAAATAGAGTCAGAACTCGTAGTGCAACTGTTTGGCATGGTGTTCTACACAGATACAAGAAATGCCAGATGTCAAAATTGGGTTTAGGAAAAGAAGAAGCACTAGGGATCATATTATAGACATTTTTTTTTCTTTTGGATAATGGAGTACACCAAAAAATTCAGAAGAAAACCACACTGTGCTTTACAGATTATAGTAAAGCCTTTGATTGTGCAGATTTTAAGGAAACAAACAACAACTATGGATCAGTTGTGAAGAAATGGATATCCAACAATATTTAATCATCCTTATTTGTAATCTGTAGTCAGGACAATAGATCACCATTATGACAGAGAAACACAGTTTCAATTGTCAAGGTGGTTGGGGGTCTGGCAAGGTTGCACTTTATCACCCTATCTGTTTAACTTGTACACTAAATCTATCATAGGTAAAGCAGAATTAAACATGGAAGAAGGGCTGTGAAAATTGGAGGAAGGGATATCAACAATTTAAGGCAGGCAAATGACACCATACTACTAGCAAAAAATAACAAAGATTTGGAATGAATACTGAAGAAAATCAAGGAAGAAAGTGCAAAGCCAGGTCTACAACTGAACATTAAGAAAACAAAAATAATGACCACAGATGATTTAAAAGTAGATGGGGAGGACACTGAAATATTTCAGGATTTTTCATGCCTTGGTTTGTCATTAATAAGAATGGAGACTGAAGTCAAGAAATCAGATAAAATAAGGACAGCTATTATGGAACTAGGCAAGATCCTGGAGTGTAAATATGTATCTTTTAATTCTAATGTTAGGATGGTCTATGCCATTGTATTTCCAGTTGCTATGTATAGATGTGAAAGTTGGATGATGAAGAAGCTAACAGGAAGAAAAACAACTCCTTGAAAATATGGTGTTTGAAAAGAGCTCTACGGGTATCATGAAGTGCTAAAAAGACAAATAGTGGGTCCCAGTCCAAAAGAAGCCTGAACTCTCCCTAGAAGCCAAGATGATGAAAGTGAGACTGTAATACTTTTGACGTATCATGAGAAGACACAACTCATTAGAAAAGACCATAATGCTTGGTAATATAGAAAGCAGTAGGAAATGAGGAAGATTGCATCACAAGTGGATAGATTCAATCAAGGAAGCCATGGCCCAAGGTCTGCAAGACCAGACCAAGCCTGATGATGATGATGATGATGATGAGATGACTTGGGGGGATCTCTCATTCATGTGGTCACCATAACTCAAAGCCAACTTTAAGGCCTTAGCAACAAGTCAATTTGAATAGGCAAGTAAAATTGCTGGATAGAATTCAGCCAAAGTAAATATATCCATCATGGAAGGGTCACTAAGGGTAGAAATGGTCTTGTGTAAGAGAAAACTGAAACAAGGACACGGGCAGTTGTGAATGGGGTTTGACTTGATCTTGTTATCTACTAGCAGAATATGAATACATTTTATGAGCTCCAACTCAAGTCTTATGTTGTTTTCCATGATCTGTAGTGTGCCCATCTCTCACACATTTGAAGGAGTTGGCAGGATTACTGCTTTTCAGTTTCTGAAATGTTGGACAGATGGAGGCAGTTTTAGAGATTCATTCTGTAACTCAAAGGATGAAAAGGTCATTGGAGGGTTAGGTATGGATGGGACTGACCATCCTTCCATCAGGAAACAGCCTGGGCTTCATCATTTCCCCTCTTCTTCAGTGTGTGCATGTTCATTTCACAGAGTTATATAGCAGTCTCAAACAAATTAGAGTCTTACAATTCAAGGAAACTTGAAGGTGAAGCCAAAGTTTCATGATTCTTGAATTCTCAGCTGCCAAATAGCTGAACTTGAGAGAGTTTCAGTTCTTCAGCAAATAAAAGCTGATGAAAACAGTGAAGAAAAGTTAACATGGAAGTTATTGATAATCCAACCTTGCAAATGAAATTGTCCCCTGCATTGAGAAATGTTTCAGGTTCTGAAAAGTGATAAAATGGCTAGTCTGACAGCTTTGTTCAGATATCCAGGGGTGAGCCTTGAATACTAAAAGCGATGAGATAGAGAAGACCGTGGGTGTAGCATAGGTGATAATGCAAAATCAGATAAGCAGCATGGGACTCTTTTAGAGCTTTCTTTCATCCCATTCTCAAGTCCAAAGAAGTGACTCTCTGCTATATGTTCATGTTGTGAGTGATACTGTAGTATTACATCTGCCAACAGATGATCACATCTGCTAGAATTCCTATGCCAGTAACAAGTGAAGGTCTCCAAAATTAAGGAATAATAACACAAATGCAATGCAATTCTTTTTTAATAAGTGCATGGGAACTGAAAGTCATATAGTAATACTTTGGAAAAGGGATTAACATCACAATACTCATGGGTTGTACACAAACCTAGGTGATTATTGCAGCAACTTATGACATGTTATATTCTTCTGCAAAAGCACCATGAAAAGAATCACACCAGTAGCAATTGGTTGTCCTGGCACTACCAAAAAAGAAGTGTTTGCCATTCCCTTCCAAAACAGTAAGGAGACACTCTGCTTGGATAACTGATATGTCTCTGTGGTATAGGAGAGAATTCTGATACTGTCTTATGCCACAGAGAGCTACCAGACAGGCCACCAAGCAATTGTCATTGTGTACCTTTGATCCCAGAAAGATGGTCTGCCCTGCTATAACTAAAAGCTGACATAAGAAAGAGAGGTACATCACAGAAAAAAGTACTGTGGTTCCAGATGATATAATTAGCAGAAAGAGGCATTTTGTCTATGGATAATACAGTTGAGACTGGTGACCATCTTGCATTTTATAGAGAAGGTTGGCTGACTAGGGGCCATGAATATTTTAAAAGAGTTGATCAGGAATTCAGGAAGTAACAAGACTTCCCCTGGAATCTGGGTCTGAGACCCTGCATTAACTTCATGATCCCACAAGTACTGTCTGATCTCCAGCCTATACACAGGCCTGTTGGCTAAACTCTGAACATTCCTTGGCTGGACTACAGCATGACCTGCCAACTCTACCTATGTTTCTGGGTTCCTCAGACTTATGTAGGTCACCCACTAAGGCGCCGATAATTTTTTTTCCTGTCATTGGGGCATTGTTGTTGTAGCAGCTGCTGTTAAAAACTTGGCAGGGGAGTCCCACTGTTACTTTGTAATGTTAACTTATTATTTGTCTGCTTTTTTCAAGCAAATGTAAGCTGTCATCTCCTTGTCAATTCCTGAGTAATACATGTAGTGCTGTCATTCCTGGTGGTAATAAAGGCAAACAAGAAGAAAACAGAATTCAATACACTGGTGGCAATCAGTGCTTTGAAGTTATGGGAGGAATGCTTAGTGTGAAACCCCCCTAGATTTGGGCAACTATAGAGGTGGCAAACAACAACCTGGCCAACCATCACTTGGAAAAAACAGGGGAGATCTCAGCATCCAGTTAAAGCAAATGGGCAAAGTATGGGTGTGATCTCATATGAGTATTCCCTCATACAAACACTTCATAAGGTACTTTTCCTGGAGACATTGCTAACAAGAAAGTTATGCTTCATACAACCAGTGGTGTCTTGTTCATCCTTCATGATACATCTTTAATACAGCTGCAATTTTATTTCTTCTTTTTCTGGTGAAAGCTATATTAAACTCTTTGAAACTTATTTACTCCTAAGTAAGATGGTAGAGTAAACATGATACTTGATTATGCTGTCAGTGAGCTACATTTTGTGGATATCTTGCTAAACTAAATGCAACTATTCAATTCGTTATCATTGGATGAAATTTACCTCCAGAGAAGGAGCTTTTGAGGAGGAAACCGGTCTACTTAAAACCGTACAAAGATTTTTCCATATTCTGCTTCCTATCTTCCTTGTTGATGAGTTCTGGGATGCTGTAGTTTTCACTGAGGGCAAAAAAGTTTTGAATTCATGAGACCACATGGATATGAAGCGGATAAAGCACAGAGCATCTTCCTTTTTACTCTTGAGTATGAGGGGTGGGAAGGGGAATAACATTTGAAAACTAGAATGAAAATAAGGAGGACTTCTCAAGTGTCAGGTAATACTGACAGAAAGAATCCCCCTGAATCCCATTTACTATTTGTGAAGACTACTCCCACTTCTTCCATGTCCAGACTCACTTCTGTTCCTTCCCATCACAACACAGCCACATAGAGGCTGGTGAGAAGTGTGCAGGGCACCTGAGCAGGGAGGATCATCATTAGCTGTTCTGATAGATGGCACACAAAGATGACATCACTCATCAGGACAGCCTGGGAGGCCACAAAAGATGCCAGCCTCTTGAGCCAGCTGTCAAAATATAATCAGAAATGACTGTCATTGCTCAGTATCCTGCCAACCTTCTGCCCTCATACTCTGCATTAACTTCATGATCCCACAAGTACTGTCCCACAAGTACATATCTGTGTCAGGGGCAAGATGCAGCAGAACAACAACTGGGAGTGAGAGGACAACTGAACTGCCTTTATTCTACCATTGCTGCCTGTCCTCTTCTGAGTGTGACACTGGTGATATTCCTTTCTTTCCTTCTGCTTCAAATAATGAGTACCTCAAGGTTCAACTGAGTATGCAGGGAGTGTGTTTGTGTGTGGAGGGGGTATTTCCGAAGTGCATGCATTCCCACAACAGGAGTAAATTTTCCTCAGCCTCCTTGTATCCTTCTTCTACTCAAATAAATTTGCAAGTGGGTACACAAAGTTTTTTTTTAAAAAAAAGTTCTGCTTCGCAGCTGTCTTTCAGCAAGCAACCTTTTCCTTTACCTAATACATGTTTTAAACTGCCTAAGAAGCAATTTCCTTTATGAATAATTTTGGTACAGCTGGCTTTTTGACTAAGCAAGTTTCCTTCATAGCTTAAATGATGTGTGCCCTGTGAAATATGGGAACCATGTGGCAAATTAGAATCAGATTAATAGAAGCAAGTTATTAATTTCCTTGTCAGTTAAGAAATGGCCTTGCTTGTGTTTTTCAACAAATAGTGGAACGCACAATACACATATGAATTTACCATCAACCCTCCCCAAGATCTTAGAGTTTCTTTCTTGGGCAAGCATGGGCCTTCATTTCAATCTTCAATTGAAATCTAAAGATTAAACAATATCCTTGCTAATATCGTACTGTGTGTGATTTTAAAAAAAGAGAGAATGAGAGAGAGAGAGAAAAAACAGGGGTGGTAAATTTGGAAACCTACGTCCCATGTGGCTTTCCAAGTCCACTGTACTGCTTGCCCCCTCCACAGTCCCCAAACTGCCTTTTTCTGACCATCCCCACCCTCCAAAAATTCTTCTTTTTAGAGTCTCCAGGAGCAGCAACTCACTTTTTAAACATTACTCACCATTACCCCCGTCTGTATTATTTAACAGAAAAAAATCCTACTTTTGAAAACTGAAAGTAGACTTTGTTGATTTCCTCATCATTATCACCATCTTATGTATCCTTATCATGCCTTTTCTGAATACTGGGTGTCAAAGCAGGTTACAAATTTTTGAAAACATACAAAAATACAAAAATATCAGAGAGTTAAAACCATCTAAAATTCATTCACAAACAGATTTTTTTTTTTTAACAAAAAATCAACAAGATAGAGCACTATTAAAAAATCATCAAAATTCCATGGGGGGTCCCACAAACTTAAAATTCCCCACCACCACCACAGATGCACTTCAGTTATCCACCTGTATTCTATAGAATTTTAGACTTTCCTTAAAAAATATTTATAGAGTTGTGTTAGTTGTGATAGCTAGAGACAAAGCCTCTAAACGGAGCTCATCATAAGGCACATTTGTTGTGATGCCAAATATGGCACATTTGCCAGTTCTTAACCTGCTGCTGATCAGTTGCCCAAAAAAAAAAAGACCTTTTCCACACTCTGTGTATATCTATGGATCAGCTGCTTGAGCAGAATAAGTGGAAGATAGGGCCAATTAATTCTGCCAAATAGCTTTTCCAGCAAATGCTCATATATTTACGCTTGTTGACTGCAGAAGATCCATTCCTTGTCTTCTTTTCTTTCTGTGGATTCTGGCAACAACTCACTCTACTCTTAAGCTTTAATGAATCAAAGCAGGTGCTGATCAAAAATAAATTAATAAATTGGTGAAATTTAAGAAAAAAAAATAAAATGAATACCTAGCATGATTTTAGTACTGAATTTTAAATATTTAATAAGCAAACTGAAGACATCTCCAGATTCACTATCTGTGCTAGATAGGCCTCTTTTGTCATCCCCCCCCAGTCATGTGAATAGTATTCTTGAAAGTTTCTGAAGTACCAAAATTGCTGTTGTTGTTGTTGTGTGCCTTCAAACTTTACTCTAAGGTGGACCTATTACAGAGTTTTCTTGGCAAGATTTGTTCACAGGGGGCTGCTGTTGCGTTACTCTGGGACTGAGAAAATAGGACTTGCCCAAGGTCATTTAGTGGGTTTCCATGGTCAAGGATTCAAACCCTGCTCTTCCTGGGCTTTACACTATTTCCACACTACATTGTTATAGTGCTATTATTCCACTTTCAACATCCTATGAAATCCTGGGTTTGCAGTTTAAGGAGGAGCCTTTAGAATTCTCAGCCAAAGAGCTCTTTGGCCTCAGTCAACTACAAACCCCAGAATTTCACAAGATGTTGAAAGTGGAACAATTGCACTTTAATTGCTGAAATGGCTCTAGTTCAACACTCAAAACCATTACTCCATGCTAGCTCCCTAAGTACACACTATTTCTCTTAAGGATGAGCACTTCAAAGAGTAGATTTTGCCGCTCCTCTACAGCCTGACCTTGGTGTATCAGCTAATCCAGTAACGTATTCTCCTGAGAGCTAGCCCCTTGCCTGTGGCATACACAGCCAGGTACTTAGCCTCTCGGGAGCATAGAATTTTCTGCTACTATCTTAAGCCTCCCAGTTGGTTACTAAGAATGGAAAGAATATTAAAGTTTTTTTAAAAAGTGTTACTTGAGTGTTGGGAAACAATGACAGGGAGAATCCTGGATATGCATGAATCTTTGCACATCTTATTGTGTGCAAACAATGCACTTTTTAAAAAAGAAAATGACATTTCTGTACAGGAAATAAGTTCCCTGCACAGAAACCAAAATTTTCTGCTCACATACATAGATATGTGAACAGTGACTAGAATCTTGGTACGCTACAACAGCAATACGCTTTTGCCAGGGTTACACAGTAATGACCAGGAACACAAACCAGCTCTGAGCAGCCTGGTGTTCCTGTGTCTTACTTCTTTTGTGGCTGCTGTGACTGCTCTCTTTTTCTTTCTGCTGCCGTAGTCTATGGCAACATAGTTACAGTGACACAATGTACCAATAGTATTCCAACCAAAGTTCAGACTTCCAATAAAGGCATACAGAATATGTATTTAACATAAATATGTGCACACAAATGTTTGTTACACAGAAGAAAACATACGCACACACAGAAGAAGAGGAAAAACATATGTACAAGGAGGGCAGCCAGGTCAGTGAAACACCTTATTGCTGCCTTCATTGCACTGTTTCTTCTCTATCCACGACTCTTTCACACATAGCAGTTATAACACTATGGCCCTTTCCGCATGGGGGGGGGGAACGGCCGAAAACAGAGCTTACCGGCTTTGTTTTCCGGCTGGCCGAGTCCATAGCCACGAGGAGCGGCGCGAGTTTGCTGCTCTGCAGTCCTCCGGCATCCCAAATGGCGGCTTCCGGTTGGTGGAGGCTCTCCACCAACAGGAGAAGCTCGCCAGCCAGAAGCCTGCCCCCGGCAGATCTGCAGGCACGCACTTGCACGCGCCTGCAAATCTGCTCCGGAGCCGGGCGACGGAGCAGAACGGGGTTGCACGCTCTGTGATTTTTAAAAACCTCTAAAAAGAGGTTTTTAAAAAACACGCCGTGCGACCAGTTCCGGTCACTCCAGAGTGGACTGAGGTATGGAACTACAGAATATAGTCCACCCCAGTCCACTCTACGATGCAGAAGACCTCCGTTGGAGGTCGCTCTGCACCATTTTACTAGCCCGGTGCGGAAATGGCCTATGATTCTATTTTAACAATTGTGGCAACACCCTGTGGAATCCCGAGATTTTTAGTTTAGTGAGTTAGTAGAGTTCCTTGTCTGGAAATTCTAAATATCCCTTTCCAAACCACAAATCCTAGGATCCCATAAGATGGAAGTTAAACTGGAATCATAGTACTTTAACTGCATAGTGCAAACGGGCCTCATAGTTCTGATGACCTAAGCATCAGATGAGTAAAGGAGACAACTAGCTTCCTCTTGAGCATCACTGTTGATAGACATAGCAGCAGTGGGGAGTCATCTTTTCTTTTGCTACCCAGAAACACACACAGAGTTTGCCCCTCTCCACAAACAGCATTCAACACTAAAACACACAGACACAATATATATTAAAAAAGTCAGCACTGGCTTGACAAACCAAATAGCAACAGCAGTTGCAATAACAGCTTATATAGTTTTGAGGGATTTATCAGTGGAATAAAACACAATTTCCATATTCTGAATTCTGATTATCCAGTTCACTTGGTCCTTCATCTTCAGTGTAGCCTTCCCTACGGAATCATAAAAGTGTAAGAAAGTGCTTTAAAATCAAATAGGCTCTGAACATTCTTTAACAGGTAGAGAAGAGATAAAGGTTCTATATTTTTATCAGCTTCAAGTCAGCTCAGCTCAGCTGACTTGACCTTCAGCGCTGAATTCAACAAATGCACATAGGTGACATATACAAGTCCACCTGAAAAGGTCAGGTAAGCTGCTAGCACACTTTTCCTGCTGAGACACCTGTAGGAAGCGGCTGAATATATTTATTTTGTCAAGAGTCAACTACATTTGTGGCATGAGGGACTTCCTGGCAAGAGAAGGGGTGTTTTGAAATCTGTAATATATGTCACTTCTGAGTCTATCAGGCAGTGGAGATAGTGCAAATTTTCTTAGGGGAACTTAACTAGAATCAGAGGAACTTGCTTTACTTTTCAGTCCTGGATCCTGAGAAGCTTTTTGCAGGTTTGCAACTGTGACAGATTTCGGAACACATTACTGCCAATCTACTAACTTCTCCTGACAGTATTTCTTTTTTAAAAAATATGCCCAAAGAAGTCAAAACCTTTTCAGAATAATATTTCAGCCTGCTTGTGTTGCATTTCATTGCACTTTCAAACAATTATGTCATTTTGATGGATGGACAAAAGGGCACACACTCTTACACATGTACATAACCTTGGTCATCATCTGAAGCAGTGATATAGCTGGTCTACAAGGAAAGAGCTTGTCTCAAAAATTCAGTACTGGAAACAATCATTCTCACTCAATTCTGATAAGAATATTTTTAAGGGAATGATTTTTAAGGGTATGGAATTTTTAAAGGAAAATGTGTTTATTAAAAACAATGAGACCAGAAAAGAAAAAGTTGAGTACCTATAGGGCCACTTCATTAACTACTGAAACCTTGCTAACTGTAATTATCATTGCAGCGAGGAGTCAAAAGTGAGTTCCAACTGTGGCAGGGAGTCTCAACTTGAACTCTGCCTCAGCCATTCAGGGTGAAGTTTCCAAACTCTGAGTGCCAACCACCATTTTGGCAGGGTACCTAACCAGCCATCAAAAAGGGAGACCTTCCTAGATAATTCCCCCTTCCCCAAGCCCAATAGTATAAACAAAAATCATGTCCAATGTCAATTCCAATGGTAATCTCTTTTCTCATCACCTAGGTACCATGGCCACAATAGCAAGTTTGGATGACATGCCTTTCACCAAATAGGCACGTAACGAGTGCTCACCATCACTACCCCTTCAATGCCACCACCTACCTATCACTGGCTACCTAAACGACTGACTTCCATGCAAGTGCCCAAGTTTATACAGGAATAGGAAAGGACAAGCAATTAAAAAATAAAAAGAGGAAAGAAAATTCCTACCCAAGAAGTGATCAATAGTTGCCTTCAGTGACTAAAGGGTGGAAGGATGGGAAAGGGGGAGGATTTGTGGCAGAGCAAGCTTGTAAAGCCTTGTGGCTCCTTTTGGTTTCCTCTGTGCCTGAAATGCATGTCAGGCTGCCAACAGAACTCACATACCTCGATCTCTTTCCTATAGTTAGCAAAAGCAACCTCTCCCTGCCACTTGGCTTTGCTCTGCAGGAGGGGAGCAAATCATTTACCACTGAACCTGGTAAGATCCCATATTTTTTGTTCTAGATAGATAATTTGGGGACCAGTTTTCTGCCTTGGGAAACTCTGAGAGTTGTATGGACTTCCCAATAACTGGCCAAAAAAAAAGAGGATATGGCCAAAAGTCTACTTCAGATTTTGAAAAATCTGGGATTGTTTTAAAACTTGTTAAACAAAGCAGGATGGAAGGATTCTAACCTACTTAAAAGGTGGAATGCTTCTTCTTGAGACTTCCAAGAGAAGCAACTCACTTTTGGTTTGTTTGTTTCACACTGAAAGGGGTGGTTTGGAAAGTCTGGAAAAGTTGAGGGATGTGAAGCTCCAGAGCCACACTTTGGCTCTACCATATGCAGACCACACACAAACCCTACTGTTTCAGTCCACTGCAGTGCCTTTATGGATTCCTGGAAAATACCTTATACTGACAACTATACACAGATTTGTACAACTTATTCACCACTGAAACTATTGAGGTAATATGACAGAAACTAGGTGGGAGAAGAACCAAAAATTGATCTGTACATGTTTGGTATACAATCTGCAGTTATGCCACCAGCTGTTGATTTGTGGAGCTGAAGAGCAAGGTCCAACAACACTCACAATCAGGAGAAGAGAGTTTTCATCTGAAGCTCTTGTCTACTGTGCTAAAGGAGAAAGCTGTGTAGGATGTGCTCAACTGTCACTGCAGCTCTATCACATAGAAGGAGAATGAAGAAAAGTCCAAAGCTAGGTAGAAAGAACCAGTGTGGTATAGTGGTTTGAGTGTTGCACTGTGATTCTGGAGACCAGGGTTCAAGCCTCACTCAGCCATGGAAACCCACTGGATGACCTTAGCTAAGTCACACTCTCTCAGCCATAGAAGGAGATGAAGGCAACCCCCACCCAAACAAATCTTGCCAAGAAAACCCCATGTTAGTTCTACCTTAGGTTGGAAACAACTTGAAGCCACACAATAACAAGGCAGAAAGAATTAGCAATGAACTTACTTCATATGTTCTGCTTATGCAAGACACACTTGATATGTCCAGCCTCTATTTAGAGAGGACAGGTTAAGTTCTTCATTTCTGCTAACTTTGGCAATCAGATCCATTTACCGTGGATATTCCCATGTAAAAACTCAACAGGTGTCAAGGTCAGAGACCTGGCAGCAAGCCAGCCCAGAGAGGGGAGTGAGAGCCAGCAAAGTCCAGCCAGGAGAAGACAAGCAAGCACTTTACACAAGGGAGTTCATTTACCAGAGCATCAAGTGAAAGCCGTAGTCAGAGTTCCAAAAGCCAAGAGTCAAGAGATCAATTCAAGGTAGCAGGAACCAGGTGCTGGGAGCAAGGAACAGGCAAGAGGAGGGCTTGAAAAAAGTTTGCCACAAGCAGAGGAAAGCTTCCAGGCAGGCAGTTATATAGCCCAAGACACAGGTGTGGCTAGTCACTGCTTCTTGAACTTAATCAAGGAAGCCTCCCTTTGCTCAGCTCTCTTGAGTCTCCGCCTTGTTTGTGGGCTGATTGGCACAGGCTCCAAACCATCTTCAGAATCGGATCCCTGTTGCCCTAAAGGAGCAGGCAGAGGAACGTCCAAGCCTGCTTGGTCCATGGCAGCAGGGGGAGCTCTTGAGCTGCAGGACTCATCTCCAGACAGAGCCACAGGGACCAACAGCTGCTGCTTGTCATCAGCAGCTCTGACAGGGGCTTCAGTTATCACAACAGGTCCTGCCCATCTATTTGCATTTCTGCTTCTCCTCTGACATTGGTTTAGCCAAAGCTCACTTCCAAGTATTTTCAGTCTCTCTCAGTTTTTTCCTAGTGTGCTTTGCAGTTGCCAGATTTCAATCAAATTTACCTGCAACTTTTGATTTCTCCTGTGTTCTCTCAATCAGAGACTAGTCTTATTGTCTTCCATCCTTTACCTTCCAGGCTCATTCTTTCATCTCTTAATAGTTCCTTCTTTCTTGCAAAGAAAGAAAAGATAAAAAAGCTACTGTTACTGCCCTGGCTAGCCCGAGCTTTGGGGGATATAAAAAGATATCCATTGATATCAATAATTCGGCTTCACATATCCCTTCCACATACTTGCGAGGCCCCCGGACAAGCACGCATACAGGCTCAGCTGATAATCGCCGTAATATTCCTAGACAATAAAGGCAGACCAGAAACCGCCGACTTGCCGCTTTAGGAGACCTCAAGGCAAGTACCTCCATTAGGTATGCAAGCAACTTTCAAAAGATTCTCTGCCTAGCAATGGCAGCTTGATGATCAAACTATACAATGCTCAAGTACTCCGCGTTTGCATACTGGCTACTCTATTGATAAATTCAGCTATAATTCAATCATTCAAATTCTGACCTTTCGGAGGCTTTGTCTCCAGCTCCAAATCTATTGTTTTCCCAAAGTCCAACCTAGCCTGCGGTCACAATTCTCTTTATAAAAACCCCTGACTTTGAGCACTCCCTCGGATCGCTCCCGAGTTCCAGACTGCCTTGCTGCTGCTTCGCTTGGCGAGCTTCCCCTTAGCACCACGTGCTAAGATACATCGAACCCCAGCTTCGCTCTCCATTTTCTTCCGGACTTCAGGACAGGTTTCGTATCACCCGAACCCACTATCCCTCTGAAAATCCTGCTATCTTACTCACACCTTTATTTTCCTTAGTTATCTGTGTGTTTGTGTTGCTTATATTGTGTGCCTGTATTTAATAAATATCATTCATTATTTTCCAACCGGTCTGCTTCTTGACTTGGCCTGACCCCATAGACACCGGGTTGCAAGATCCTGCTAAGTTACCCTGCCTCTCGTAATGCTAAAACAGTGCTCAGAGCTTATCTTCCCCATCTATTGTTGAGCACATTTTGGTGTCCCTCCCAGGACCCCCAGTAAACAGGGTAACACTACCTTGTCACTTCATGGAAACCTACTAATAGCTAAACCTTATCCCCATGCAAAGGTCAGGGATTGCATTGCTAAGGGAGTCCACTGTTGAGTTGATTTATGGGATGAAACTGTGTAATGCGTGTTTCTGTGGCCATTTCCACCCTACATTATTATAGTGCTATTATTCCACTTTCAACATCCTGTGAAATTCAAGGGTTTGTGGCTGAGAATTCTAAATGCCCCTTCCTAAACTACAAATACCAGGATTCCATAGGATGTTGAAAGTAGAATAATAGCACTACAACAATGTAGTGCAGAAACGGTGTGTCTGTGTTTGTGTATTTGTATGGACATAAGATCACATACACTGCCTTGAGGGGCTTGTATAAAGGAAATATAAGTAAACTGATGATTATTTGATTGTTTTAGGGGAGGAACTGAATGTGTTTAATTTCATGGAAAGTGAGAGAAATAATACATACAAGAGTGTTTCTTCTTTTTCTCCTTCTCTTTCTTCTCCTTCTTCTTGCACAAACTTATTGTCCATGTGGTATCTGGGTATGCAACACATGCAGAACTGGTTGTTTCACAAGGTTGTAGTAATTCCTTGCAATTAGAATTCTTAAGGGTGCAGAGATGTAGTTGGTGTCATATCCATATGGAGGCTTCTTTACATATGTGACTGTACATTTTTAGCCATGATGAAACAGAAGTTTTTTGCTTATTGTATAAACAGAATCCCACAAATATAAGCATTCTTCTTTGGCCTAATTCTGATTGTTTGTCTTGGCTACAGCAGAGACACTGAATCAACTGACTCTACCTACTTGTTGATTCACTTTTCAGTTAATTCAGTGTGTTACTCTAGTTGGGATTTAGCAACCAGTTTCCAGCCATGTCGTTATACATTCTTAGATTGTGCATAATAATTTATCTTGACTATATTACTTTATTCACTGGGGCTGCAGAACTAGCAACTGTGAATTCTCCATTGCACTACAGGACAATTTATTTATGTTATTCAATTTATTATTTAATTTACATTCCACCTTTCTCCTGCCATCAGACTTAAAGCAGTTTACAGTAAGCAGATACACTGGCAGATACACAGTTGTTTGCATATTGTTGGTATTCAGCAGTAGGATGTTTGAAATGCAACCACTAAGTAACTATGTGAGCTAGATTTGCTAATGTGAGAGTCCATGTTAGGATCTTGGCGAGTGTGTATCTCCAAAACCATTTTGCATTTATTGAGGGCCTTCTCAGTGATTCTTCCCAGACTGCCAAGGCAGTTGGCCTCTTCTCTGCTGTCTGTTCCACAACAGATAAAGATTCAGGCAGGCATTTGACAATTGATTGGCTGTTTAGAAAGGGGTGTTTAATGGATGGGTGCTATATTTCATATCAAGTATTTTTAATGGCTTTTAGAATTCGATTAAACTTAAATAGTGATTATTTTTTTTTAAAAAAAACTATGCTTTAACATTGTAACTTTTTGGTTGGAAAGGACAAAATGAGAGAAGGAGAAAGAAACTGGCACATTTTAAGAGTTACTGGGGTTGGGCGAGTGGAAAGGCAGATTGCCAAATAGGGATAGATTGAAGGTATCAATTATAGGCATGAATCCATGTCTTCCCAGATTCTCTATTTGAAGAAAACACCAGGATGAGGCAGAAAAGGACAGTTTGTAGTGTTGTGATTGGAGGTTCTTGTCCCAATCGATGTGAATGTTTTTACAACAGCTCACTAGCCCTAATATGTTATGGGAAGGATGGTGAAGCAACATATTACAGGACTGATCCAGTGTTCACTGCTTCCTCAGAAGGGAGAATTATCCCTTCATATGTCGGAAGAAAATCATCGCCAAACATAGCAAATAATTACACACTGCAACTTTTCATCTGGACTGATGAATAAGTGTGAATGTCATGTCACAGGAAGCAAAAACAACTCATGATTTATTTTAAATCATTAAAGGAAGCAATTTGTGGTGGGCACACATCTTTGATGAAGTTTCTTCAGCTTCTCTTCCCTTTTTCTGGAAAAGTTGTAATAAATATTTAGTTATTTTCAAAGAGTCTTCAATTGTTTCCACAAAGAAGTTCAGTAAATGCTAGCATTTTCCATTTCATTCCTATTGGTAATCAGATTTTCTATTATTGGTCATTATGTATTAACAAAAAATTAGAATTGAGTAGGAGCAGTACAATTCAAAATGCCATCTGCATGCTGTAGAGTTTGAACCATTTATATCTAAGCCACTGATTAAGGGCCAACAAGGAAAATAATGCAAAATCAAATTCCATTCAGATCAATGAACCCATACACACTTTTCTTCAGAACATTTCAGTGGGTGAAAGCCCTTGGATTTTAATGGGTCAGAATCATTTTAAGCTTTAAAAGCAAAGAATGTTCCCATTATGTTTGCACTTTTGCTGTTTCCAGGATGAACTTCTATTCTGTATAGCAGAATAGCCAGCATATTAATCAGGATATCAGACAATATTTTTTTTTTTAATACTAAGGGAGGAAAAAAACCCCCACTGTCTTCCCTTCAGGTCTCAATCATCTTTAAGGCTCTGTAGTTAGTTTTAAAATCTGAAAGCCAAATTCACAACTTTCACATAACTTTCTTCTGTGGAACATATGGCCAGAAATAATAAAGTTAATAATAATAAGGAAACAAGTAGGTGTCCAGAAGGTTTTTAACCATTAAAAAACAGAGCTGTTAACACGCAGCACACTTTGGACTTTTTGCCATCTGTTAGTGATATATCTTCCTCTCATTCTGTGTATCATTCAAAATACTATCAGAGAAAGTTATATTTTGAGCAAGCTGTGTAAGTCTAGGTGACACATCTATGAAACATAGTTTTCATTATTTCCCACTGGGCATCTATTTGTAATAACATTTCCAAAGTTGAGCACTTCTATTTGGGAAATATGGGCAGCTTGGTGCAGAATTACTGTGTGTGATTTGTTGTGAAAGAAATGTGTGTATGTATACATTGTGAACAAATGAAGCAGTCTTCAAAAATCTGAAGAGAATTGAAATCTAATCACTTAACTCCATTGGTGTTCTCAATATCTGAATATTTGCATTTGTCGTTTGCTGTTATTATATGCCTTCTAGTCAACTCTGCCTTAAGGCCACCCTATCCAAGAGTTTTCTTGGCAAGATTTGTTCAGAGACAGTTTGCCATTTCCTTCTCTTAGACTGAGAAAGAGTGAGTTGCCTCAGAATACCCACTGGCTTTCCATTGCAGAATGAAATTCAAATCCTGAACCCAAAAGTCCTAGTCCAACACTCAAACCATTATATCATGTTGGCTGTCTTGGAATAAATAAGAGCTATGACACAGGACATAAATAGGGTTCTTTTTTTAATCATTAATCAGAATCTGCAATGGAATGGAACATGTATGGGAATTCAATTCCAAAAAGGTAGCTAGTATGAAGAAACTACTAGATTAGTCCACCCGAACCCACAAGAAGGGTGTTCCAGATGTACTGATATCCCCAGTCAGATCCGTATCGATTCCAACGTAGAGGACCTCCCCATCACCCCATGTTCAAATGGATGTGGAATGTTGGCCCCAGTTGTCCAATTCCTGGGTCTCAAAGCCTTGAGTTTCAGGACCTGGAAACCATAAGTCACATTAATGGTAATTGTGAGTGCTCACCATCTCTAGACCCTGTACAGTTCTTGTATATCTGTGTAAAATGTGACTCAATTAGCCTATCCTGTGCTCCATGATATAAATCAGCTAGGACCAAATCAATCTGGCCAGTATTAACAGTAGATCATGGATTAAATCAAATGAGATGTAGACCTACCTAATAAAAAGAACGAAACCTCACATAATAAACCACTGATACCTATTGCTTTGGCAAAGTTGGCAAAAAGAGCTCCAGCAAATGAACAAAGGCCAATATTCCTACATGGCTGTTTGGTGCCCAGAAAAACAAAACAAAACACATAATGAACAAAGGGATAGTGGCTAGATGCTTACAATACAAAAGAAACAAAGAGTAGGTGTGGTGAGTTTAAGAACTCACATGTCCAATATATTGTCCCCTAAAGGACTATGTGTGTAAGATCAGTTACAGCCATGCTACATCTATTCCTGCCCGGCCTGTAATTTTGCACCAGCTGGAAGTTTATTTGAGGGGAAGTTTCCTGAAGTCTGGATTCATCCTGGGATTTGGGTGTTCAAATTTTGGAAGTGACATGATTGCATTTGCACTATTAAAGCTATGGTACCAGCCACAGCTGTTCCTGAAGATGTCAGATGTGGCCACAGTGACACATCCCACTTGGATTATTCTAACAGGTTTTATATCAGGTTGCCACATAAAATGTGGCAAAATGTCACCTGGTTCAAAATCCTGTGGCAAGGGTGTTTGACTGGCACACAATTCCCTCATTATAACACTCTCACTGGCTACTGATCTATTTCCAGGCAGAATTCAAAGTGATGGTTACTATATATAAGGCGTTATGGCCTTGAGTTTAGATTATTTTAAGGACTGCATATTCTCAAGCTTCTTCAATTTGGCAGGAACAGTCACAACTAATCCTGTGCTGTCCTACTTTTTCACTTTCTTTTTAAAAGCCCCCATTTTTCTCTCCCACTTTCACTTTCCTCCTTTGTCCTTAACTTACTTTCATTGCTGCAAACTGAGTTCGAAGTGCAAAAGTAGTTTGTGCTCAATTAACTCAGCAGAGGGAAAAGGAGGAGAGTGGTTGTAATCTTTGCCATTCCCAGTAGGCTCAGGCAAAAGCAAATTGCTGCAGCCTCTCCTAGCTTCTTTTGTCTCTATTGTCTTCTTAACCACACTCTCATATTGCTTGGCCAAAGGTGTCCCAGTTTTGTCTGTGGCATACTAGAGGTTATGTGACTATATTCTTCCAGACATTCTCTGTCTAGTGCAGAGATGGACGAAGTCTGGCCACAAAATCCTATCAGCTCCTCCAAGGATGCTTTTTGTCGCCTTTGATGTCTCTAGAGTCACCTATCCAACTCTTTCCTAGTCAGAGAGAGAAAAAGAGAGAGAGAGAGAGAGAGATGCTACTCCCAGTACATCATTTTATTTTTTAAACAGTTTGCAAGGATTCCATACATTAAAAAAAAAAGATTCCCAGCCCCTGAAAAGTAGTCTTGTCCTAATGCCCACTCCCATTCTAGCCTTTGTGGGGAAGCCATTGTCATTTTAACTCCAGATTCAGAGACATGTTTGATGGAGAAATGAAAGAGGCCTTTCCCAACAGTTCTTCTCAGGCTACGGAACTCCTTCTTAAGGGTGGTTAGTGTCCATAGCCCCTTTTATTCAGGCCATCTTTTTAGCAATTTGTGTATATGTGTGACTTCAAGGTGCCTGTCTACTTATGGTAACCCCCTGAATTTCACAGGGTTCTCTTAGGCAAGAAGTCCTGAGAACTGGTTTTGCAAGTTCCTTTCTCTGAAACACAATGTACAGAAATTTATTGTTGTATTAACTGCTGTCAGGTTCATCCTATAGCAACCCTATGTATGGCCATTTCCACACTCGATTGTTATAGTGCTATTATTCCACTTTCAATGGCCAATGAGAGACTTTTAAGCCACTCTGTCATCATCTACCTTGCTCATGTCTTGAAGATTCAGGGACATGTCTTCCTTGATTGAATCTATCCATCTGTAACGCAGTCTTCCTCTTTTCTTACTGCCTTTTATTTTACTTTACCATTGTCTTTTTTTAGTGAGTCAAGTCTTCTCATGATGTCACCAAAGTAAGAAAGTTTCAGTTTAGCCATCTTGCCCTCTAGGAAGAGTTCAGGCTTGATTTGGTCTATGGAAATTTACCACTTGCTAAATTAGGCCTTCTAACAAGTGAATACAATTTTTTTAAAGATATGCTTTAAAATTGCTTTTTGTTTAATTGTAGTCTTTTGGAGTCTCAGCTTGAAAAGCATGTGGAATATTAATGAAACAAACAAATGAAATGATTTCTGAATTGTCTATTTTCCAGTCTGTTGACTTTGAGATCACCGTAGTTCACCCATGATCCCAAATAATTAATTCAAATGTTGATTTGTTACCAGGCTGTACATACCCACACTTTGATATGGTTTAATTGGCAAAATATATTAATTGGAACAAATATAAGATATACTCTGCTATGATTGAATGGCCAGGCTGGGTAAGAGGAAAAGGCTAGTCAAACACCTGCAATTACGAATCAGGTCAGAGGAAACCGCCAGGTGGAGCCAAGTCATAGTCAGAAAATCACCAGGAAACCCCCAGGATAATAGGCTTGCAGTTAACCATAACAATTCAATCTTTTTAGACAATAGTGTCTGGAAGATCACCACAAGATGGTTGATAATCTTAACTCCTCTTCCTCTGACCAAGGAAACCTCTCCTTTGTCCTCAAGCCTGTCCAACAAGTACCAAGCTATCAGGATGGCCATTAGCCCTTTGTCACCTAACACTAAGACCACAAGCCCATTCCAGATCTCATTGTCCACTCTGCAGACTCCATTGTTTACTTGGCTGGAGACCTATTAACATCTTCAGTCTCCAGGCAGACACAAGGTACTTAAACCCCAGTCTTTGGCCAGTCAACTCACAGTACACGCATTGTTGGTTGCCACTCTGCTGCTCCAATTACAAACTGTGTACTGTCCTTAGATTTGTGTCAAAGCCACATCTCCTTATTTGCTACTTTTCTAGATTGGTAAATATAACCCACTACACCCTGAAATCTTGCTATCCAAAACTTCCCTCCCTTTTCTTTCAGTCAGCCTTGTATGATTGTGTGCCTGGATCTTGTGTGCATGTAATTCTCTCAATTAAACTTACTTTTGAATCTCTGGCTGGCTGTACCCTGCAGAAGTACTGGTAAGCATAGGTGTAAACGATCTTGTTAGGTTACCCCCTCTCACAGACCTCCTATTTTGAGCTAATAATTTCCCACTGTTTCATGGAGGCATTGGCATAGCGAGTGGACCCTTGAGTCACCCATGTTTTGGAGTAACAACGTTAATCTATATATCACTTCTCTTTGCACAAGCTTAATTGTAGAAATAATGATAATGACAAACCCCTTTGTTCTTTGATCTATTGCATAGAACTTGTTTCTGTAGGTCATGCATATGTAGCTGTACTGTCCATAATACTTTCTCAAAGAAGGAAACTGTGTTAGAATGACATGCCTTCAAAAAATAAAACTTACAGGATGCAAGTAATAAGTGTTTCATTTTCAGAACATCTACAAAATAATAATGAATTCTTGAATTAATCATCACATTCAGCTAAGATGTGTCCCCATGCTTTCGTCCATCACTGTGATGGACGCACACTGCCACTTTTAATTGCATTAAAAATTAACTTTAATAAATTTTACCCCTTCTTGTTACCACTCTAGCAATTATATGTCTTGTTCTCTCTAGTGATTTAATTTAAAAGACCAAATTCACACCATTTTCAGGAACAGTATTACTCTGCATGTTACATGGCGAGTTGCATTACTTTCTGTCAGTAGTATTTGGCTATGTCAAAGAGTTTTCAGCAGGAAATTTATAACACAAGTCTACGTGAGATGCCACAAGGCTACGTGAGCTGTCACACAACCTAAATATTATTCTTTAAAAAGAACATTTTCATGATGATAGAGAAGATTTATTTTTTTGCCTTGCAGAACATTTTTCCTCGCGGGTAAGAATTAACTAATAAAAACTTGGGTGTGTGTCAGTTTGATGTCACATGATACTGATGCCACATGGTACAATTTTAATGAAGACACTTTTGACAGACTGCATTGCTGTCTTTATCTTGACCCTTTTATTATACACATATACATATACTATTTTGCATTAACTTTCCACATGTGACTTATAAAGTTTGGACATGCCCATTCCATACCCATGTCAAGGATCTCTGAAATGTTTACTATTCAGATCATGTTGACACATTTCAGCTGAGCCAGTATCATGAGTTATCATAACTGGGTACTTACTGAGGTCCATGTCCCATTAGAGGCCGATTACCAACCAAGGGGTCCCTTTCTCTTTGCCCTGCTCTTACATACTGTCATTGTGTGTTCAGCTGCACTCTCTGACCAGTGCCAGAGACAAAGATTCATTCTTCTGTGAACAGATTGGTCCCTCAATCCTCTCCAGCAGATTTTTCTGGGGAACACAATGGGCTGTACAATATAGAATGAAAATCATCTCTCTCATTTTCTACTCACAAAAGCCTCTTCTAAACCCGAGAAACTTCCATTAATGGAAAGAGCACATTGGATGCACCATCTTCTCTGTATGACATTGATTTTGTTTACTGTGAAGTCATATATATTCATCAGTGTATTGCAATAGGGCAAAAAAAGCTCATGAGTGCCATAGTTTTCTATAATGTCTATCTTGTGATAAAAATAGACTATTCCGTGATGTTTGATTTTAGAATTAAACATTCAGTGAAATAGCAGAGAGAGTAGGCTTCGTGTGAGTAAGTGACTGGTCACAATATAAATAAAATTTGTGATCAGATAGGCCTTTGGGCTGATCCAACTACACACACACACATATAAACATACATTATATTCTTAACTTCTTCTAGGTTGTTTGATTGTGGAAACATGTAAATTATGGGTTAAATGGACCCAGAATTTGAGTAAAACCCAGCTAACAAGGGCCCCAGCTAACTAGGGTAAAACTCAGCTTAAAAAGTTATAGTATTATGATTCCACTGCCATAACATCATCCTAGGGAATCCAGGCATTGCAATTTAAGGGATGTGTTTAGAATTCTTAGTTAGGGAGCAATGCTGGCTCCCAAACTGCAAACCCCAGGATTCCGCAGCAGGTAGCTGTGACAGTTAAAATGAAATAAGGTCACTCAGGTAATATGGCAACAGAGAGATGGGGAAGGAAATATTTTTTGATACATGAACTGGCCACAAAATGTGCTTAGCAGTTACTGCCATTCTTGCTAGGGTTTTATATGCAGCACAAATAATATAGGTTGAAATTTTTAAGACTATATTTTTCTCCTGCTGATGCTTCTGATGCTCCTGCTGCTTTTGTTGGGACTTGTGGAAATATCACCACTCCATTTGTACATCATGGAAACTCACAAACTGTGACAGTGCTGTGCCACTGCCTACCTTGCTCCAGACTTGCACAATGGGCCCAAGTGCATGTGCCTCTCTTCCCTGCCCCTGTTCTCTCACCTTGCTCTTGAATGTTTGTTGCAGGAGTTGCACTGCACATACATGTTCCTTCATAACAAGCCAGACAACCCTGACAAACTGGGTGGAGGCTTTAAAGGCATGTCACATCCAAAAATCAAACTTTCTCTGCCTATAGTGCCAATTGTCCTGAGATCAGTCTTTACCTATAGAGACCTAGAAAAACAAAGCAGGCCCTCAGACTTCAGCTGTTGACCTGGCAACAGGCAACTCCTTCCCCTCCTTGACAGAATATGTGGGTTTATCAGGGATCTCCAATAGTAATAGTTGAGGACAGGAAATAAAATGTTTCAGTGATGAATGTTAATACAGCATAGATCTGTTGCAGTGATCAGTGTTCTGTGCTACTTTGCATTCCCAATACTAAAAACATTGTTTTTTAAAAAAGATTTTTGTGAAGAGGATAGGTATCATTGGTGATTTGTTTGAGAAAAAAAAAAGGTTTGAAATATGTTAAATGTTCAAGTCTTTCTGTCTCTGCCATCTCTGACCTACTGTACTTTTTGTGATGTTAATAGTTTTGAGCAGAAAAGAAATAAGAGTTAAACTTATTTGATGAAGGAAAAGAAATGTTCTAATGCCCTAGTACATTATTTGACTCCAATTTATCTTTCTGAGGTTTTGCAGGCTTCTTGCCCGAGAACACCCCTTACATTTTCATATAGTTCATCCCACAAAAGACCACAGAGGAGGGTAAGGAAGAAAGGGATCATACTGCCATCCCTCAAACCTCAAGACTGCCCTTCCAAAATTATCCTTCTGAATATCTAGAAGGTTTTTTCACACTCAACTGAGTCCACCTTCTGCCATGGTTATGACAATTCTCCTGCTTTCCATTCTTTTAGGCCATCTGATATAGTTCTGCTCTTTTAAATTGGTAGATAATGAAGGCAGATGCAGAAGATATAGAGCATCATCATTCCTCAGATCTCACCCACAATTAAACAGTGGCATTTTGCATGATCTCCTTTCTGGGCCAAAGCGTTCCTCTGACTAATACACTATACAGCCTCTTCCATAAGGAGGTTTACTTTGGCACCACAGCCAGGCATCACTGAAGAAAATTACTACTTTCCTAGCATCTACAGCAATCAAGGAAGAATGAAATGGAAGGGGAAAGCTACTCTTTGCATTCATTGCACTTTCATGTACCCGGTTTTGATTTGTGAATGCTTTCCCAAATGTGTTTCTGGCTGCAGGTTCTTTCTGAAGAAATATGTTAATATGGCTTGAAATAGGCAGCCTTTTGCATTCAGTACTTTTTCAATGTCTCTGCATGGAGGTCTATTGGTTTTCCCGTATTAGTTGTTTTCGATGTTTTCCCTTTTGTCTATATTTTTAATTTTAATGCAAAGGCAATATTTCCTCGGGGAACATAAGGTCTAGTAATTTGTCATTGGCTGAAGAAATGCACATATTATCACAAAGTGTATAGTGCTATGATGTGTGCAATAAAATAGCTAGGTAGTAGGCAAAAATTCACAGTAAATTTCAATGAAATCCTTAACAATTCCTTTTATCTATCTTCACATCTACATTTTTTTTCTTAGCTATACTCCTTCCAGGAAAGCTAAAATAGATAATTTAAACATTGCAAAATGACATCTCTTAAAGTAACTTCATGCATAAAATAATTCTTGGAAAAAAGCATGGATCCATTTATAAATGTGGGTGATGATACATATGACTGTAGTTCAAAGAGAGAAAGCACCTACTGCAAACTTCAATTGATATCAAAACGTGTCTTCTCACCAAAGTAGTAATTTTTTTGCTTGTCTCTGTGGCATTCTAGTTTTATTTGTAGATGGATATTTATGATGGATGATGATGATGATGATGACTATTATTATTTTAAAGAAAGATTAAGTAATCACCTGAGTTCCCACTGAGAAGCACAGCTTGAATATAGATTAGCCTGAAAGACTATGGATAGGTTACAAAATCAAGTGTATGTTGGGTGGGGAGTGGGATCTAATGCTTAAACCTGCTTTAAAGAAGTGCTACAGAATAAAACAAGAGTGGGGCCTTGACACTGAAAACTTAAGGAATTTTTTTTAAAAAAGGTCTTCATCAGACACTGAAAAGAGCAAGATATTGCTACCAAGCAGGCTTCTCTGGAGAGGATATTTCACAATAAATTTACCACGACTAAAAAGATGCTCTATTTTATCAGCTACCTGCCTTACTTAATTTGGCTGTGATACTGAGAGAAAGCCCTCAGACGGATACTTTTCATTAATGCAAATGACAAGGGTGCAAACTCTTATTCCAATTGGGACTGAAGTGGTGTTAGCTCTCAAAGTCCTATATGCTAGGGTTGCTGTTTCGATTGTCCCTCACACTTCTTTTTTTCAGCTGGGAGAAAAAGAATATATAGCTTCTATGTGACTAATTGCCAAAATTAATATGATTGTTAATGTTTTGCTTCATTGCAAAACTACATTTTCACTTTATTCATTGCTCCTTCCTCCTCAAGATCTCTCTACAGTATTTGAATATGTTTTACTTGAGAATTACTTTTGTATTATATTTCTTAGGCAGTCCAGAATGCTATATTATTTTCAGTGAGATTTTGCAAAGAGATTTCAGGGTGTCTAACTTTAAAGATAGCAAGAGTATTGCTAACTGTAAGAACTATTAGAACTGCAACAATGCTTAGCACCAAAGAGTCAAAAATGCCTCAGAGAGAGCAGTAGCAATAGGTTTAGATAGTCTGAGTGACCCAAAGTGTCCTCCCTTCCTATTCTGACCCCTCTGTGATGTGAACTTATACTCTTGTGGGTGTTTGTCCTCTTATCTTACCACAAGCCCTCTCCCCAGCTACTCCTTGAAATGAAACAAGATTAGATTAGCATCCTGAGTAGCTTTCCTGTCTTAGAACGGAGTTCATATAATAAAACCTTTAGTTTATTTCTCCAACCCATTGGTATCTTTGTTTCTTTATGAGGTCTCTAACCACTGTACATAGTCTTTATCAAGCGGATACAAGGTAAGCAGCCAAACCAGCTCAAGCGGATGCTCCACCCCAATTCTTCCTATGTAAACATGCAGAGAGAGACAGAGAGACAGGCATTGGCTCTGGCATGGCATATCATGTGGGATAGGAGAGCCAAGCCTCTAACTTCTTTGCATGTGTGTGTGTGTTTTCCAAAAGCAAAGAAAAAAATGTGCTTCATTCACACCAATTGTGTGGGTTCAACAATTTCCATTATCCCTGGCCCTTGACAATATAATAGGCATTGTATTTCAATGACCCAGCCACCTGTCTTGAGGCAAACTTTCCCCCCTTGTACCAGAGCAAACCAATACATTCCAGTAGGATCCCTGGAGAGGCGTTGATGTGTCGCTTCACAGGTCAAAATCAATTTTGAGGTCTGTAAACTGCTTTTTGCTCATCCATACTGAAGACTTAGATCAACCCAACAGGAATCACTGCTTCAATGCATCATCCTAGGGCCTTATGCTACTCATGTATCTCTGAAGAGGGGTTGTTTGTCTAACTTATTTTCTGGATGGCAGGCTGGATACCACTGTCTACCAGAAAAGAGAATCAGCTTGAGGATGTTTTCTTTGGTGCTGCATCCATGCAATATTACCACTGCCACAACTGTTACCGTACTATGAACCTATGAGACCCCATTGGGAAAATAATCAGGGTTTTCGACCCCAAAGGAGATTTCAGGGTGTAACAGCCAATATCTGGCATGTATGTAGTGTTTATAAAGCCTAGATGTCAATAACAAATGGAAGTAGAATGATTTATGTGCTACTGTTGTGCCAAATGTCACCAAAGGAGATAGTCCAATATATTAACCTCAGTTTCTGCTACATAAATACAGCATTAGTAGTGACTGTTGATTGAACATAATGAGCTTGGTGACTGAACACTCATCTGTCTACCACCTAAACTGTTGAAAGAGCTTAAAATATTGTCAAGCTAATAAAAATGAAAATGCTTTGCAGGTGTTGTGCATAAAAGACACTGAGAACGACAGTCATCTAAGCAGCCTAATTCAAACCAAAGCACTCTCCCACTCATTTCAAACAAAAAAGGAGGAAAATCTGACAGTGACTCAGAATGGAGTGGGAGGGCTGCTTAAATGAAGCTGAAAGCTGGAGAGGCAAACTTTGAAAGGAAGATTAGTTGATTGCTTGAACATCTTTTCAATAAAATGTGTTGCTGATACTTTTTGTAACTTGACTTCTGGATGACATGCTAGATACACTTGTGTGCCAGAAAGAAACGGATGTATGCCACTTTACATTGACATCTCACATCAGACAACTTAATTTGAGCAATGTGGAATCATCAGGGTATTTATTGATCAGTAAAACAGAGAGAAATTGTGTTCACTTTTAGATCATTCCTAGCATGGTAAGGCATTTTTCTGTTGTTAAGCATTTCTAGTGTCTTGGATTCTAGTGACACATCACTGGTTTCTAATTCAGACTGACATTTGAGATAACCTGCTTGGATATGGATTCCTATGAATCTATACTAAGGTGTTTTTTTGTTTTTTTTTGAGATAAACAGAACTAAATTTACCAGAGATCTTTAATTTTAAACTACCTTATGTGTATGTATGTATGTATATGTATATGTGTATATATATATGTGTGACTGAAATTGTTCTGCCTATTTATATTAATTGAATTACTCAATCTTTTAGTCCTGCCGTTACCCTGACTTCTGGGGGTGCCCTGAGGGGCACCTTGATTCACTCCAAAAACGCAAAGACTGGGGGAATTAGCGGAGCACTGGCTGTAGCAGAACGAGGGGCAGGGTAACCTAGCCAGAACTTCCACTCAATTTTTATGGAGTCAGACCAAGCAAAAGCCATAAAATGATTAAAAAGTAAGCTAAAAAAGTGTTTTTATTGCGGGAATTCACTCATATATGCACACAAGATACATACAGTCAAGCATTCACACAAGAGCTAACTGAAGGAGAAAGGGAGGAAAAATTATAGAGAGGCTGAAGGGTTTGGGAGAATTTATAATTACCAGTCCAGAGGAGTAGTAAAGAGCTTCAAATGTGACTTAGACTTCTGTCTAAGGGCAGATAGATCAGGATTCAGAGCAACATAGTGGAGTCTCGCATTTCGTCTGACTGCAACTGACTTCTCAAAACCAAGGGTTTATATACTCCTTTTCTTCCCTGAAGGGATGTGAGTTGATTGCTCTCCTAGCCTAGTGAACAGTGGGAGTTGCAACACAGACAATGGGGTCTGGAATGGACTGATTGGTTTCAATGTCTTGGTTGAGAGGGGGTTTCTGGGTTATCTGCAGTAGGATATGCACACAGTAGGGGTCCTGGGCACCTTATTGTTTTCTGATGTTGGCAGTTGACAGGATTAGCTCAGAACCATTAAGTCAGTCTTTCTTGGCTAATTTCAGAGAACTTTTGACCTGACCATGCTGGGGTCATCTCTGACCTATTCCCAGCCAGTGTCCCTTTCTTCCACATGGCCTTGGCAGTCCTTGTCAGGGATTCCAGGCAGGGAACCCTGGGAAAATGATCAGCCCGCTGCAAAGATGTTGCATCATGCTCCAGCTGTGGGTAATCGCAAGGTTGCATAAGAGACTGGGGTCGTGTGCAGATGGTAGAGGGAGGTGTGCAAACCTCTACCTGATTGGTTGTAAATATGTATATAAGAAAGCAATCCCCAGTATGTATTTGTCTGTTGACCAAACCGGTGTCTGGAGCAAGCCTTTGTCTGTCTGTTCTATGTTTTGCATATAACGGAACTTTGCTGCAAGATAAAGTGCCTCCTGTTTGGAAGAAACCCCTCTGTGTGTGAGTATCCTTGCTGGGGAATAAGGCTGCTGTTGTTGGCTCGCTGAACTCTGGTTTTTCCGCTGCATTTCTGTGAGGCTGAAACTCCTATCATCCCCCAACAACCCTAAGTATAATTTATATTTTATGCAAACACATCTGCCAATTAATATATTTTACCTATTAGACCATATCAAAGCATGGAGGTATATAGCCTGGTAACACTGCGATGCAACAAGAAACTAATAAATTATTGGAATTATTATTCCAATTATTAAGTTATTACTGAAACCAACTGGGTATAATGGTGGTCATTTGCCGACTCTGTACCATTCAACCTAGTGTTTTCATGTTCCAGATTAGGAATGTAAATCTTCACTTATTTTGTTCTCTCAAAGGAGAATGAAAACTCTCAACATTTTTCATTTTGCTTTTGTGCATTTCCAAGAAATCACTCCCATTTGAGAAGTTTTTTTTTTTTTTTTTTGGTGCAGAGTATTTTCACAATGACCCTTTCCTCACAAGGTGAGGGAATCGCTCTGTGCCGTTACCTACTGCTTCTTCTGGGCTCTGAAGCAACGCGGACTGTCCCTGAAGCCCTTCCGCAGGTCTCCTCCTTGGTCCAGGGCGAATCGGAGCAGAGCGAGGTCTGTAGATCCGCACTGCTCCGGCTTCTAAAATGGCGTCTTCCAGCTTCCAAAATGGCGGCTTCTGGTTGGTTTTGGGTCCCGACCAACTGCTGAAGCTCGCCACGCCTAAAGGCCACCCTTGGTAGATTGCAGGCTTGCATTGGTGCGAATCTGCACAAGGGAGCAGGAACGCAATGGCGCGTTCCAGGAAAACAAAGACCTGTTTTTTGCGGTCTTTAGAAAACATGATGGAAGACCACTTGGAGTCATTTTGGAGTGGACTGAGATGCAGATGTCTGGTAAGTAGTCCACTCCAAGGTGCAGACAACCTCTGTGAGAGGACGCACTGCCCCGTGTGATGACTGAAGCCCCTGTCAGAGCTGCTGATGACAAGCAGCAGCTGTTGGTCTCTGTTGCTCAGGGTGGAGATGACGAGCAGCAGCTGTTGGTCCCTGTGGCTCTGGTTGGAGATGAGGCCTGCAGCTCAAGAGCTCCCCCTGCTGCCATGGACCAAGCAGGCTTGGACGTTCCTCTACCTGCTCCTTTAGGGCAACAGGGATCTGAGTCTGAAGATGCTTGGGAGCCTGTGTCAATCAGCCCACAAACAAGGCGGAGACTCAAGACAGCTGAGCAAAGGGAGGCTTCCTTGATTAAGTTCAAGAAGCAGTGACTAGCCACACCTGTTTCTTGGACTATATAACTGCCTGCCTGGAAGCTTTCCTTTGCTTGTGGCAAACTTTCTACAAGCCTTCTCCTTGCCTGTTCCTTGCTTCCAGCACCTGGCTCCTGATACCTTGGATTGATCTCTTGGCTCCAGACCCCTGGCTTTTGGAACTCTGACTACGGTTTTTGCTTGTCACTCTGGCTTAGGTAAATGGATTTCCCTTGAGTAAGTGCTTCTTTGACTCCTCCTGGCAGGACTCTGCTAGCTCTCCCACTCCCTTCTCTGGGCTGTCTTGCTGCCCGGGTCTCTGACCCTGACACCCCGTTCTAATTGTCTGGTGTGGAAAGGGCTGACAATCTTGATTACTAGTTCTTTGTTATATAGAATTTTGAAAAACATAAGCATCAGATGCATTGTTTGTATCTTTTTGATCAATAATCTTTCCTTGACTTTCTGCTCTGCCCATTCACTTTAAGAAAAAAGGAAAATGACTGGTTTTATGAGAAGTTTCTTCTTCAAATTGTGGAGAAATTGATGAATTTCACCATTTTGCATTTGAAAGGGAGGCAAATTGTCACAGTGGTCATTAATTCTTGAACAGTTATCTCAGTATGCCAAGACATTCCATATAATTGAAGGCAATGAACTTACTGAATATTCTTTACATCCCTCTTACAAATAAAGCTTCAATAAGCATAGCATCATCAATCTAGCACTCTTTCCTCTACATATTTGGAACACCTATTCCTTCTCTTATTACACTGTTGCTAATAGGAATTCAAAGAGAATGTATTGCCAGTCCAAGTCTTAGGGATATGACATAGCTAATCCTTTTTTTTCATTACTTATATGGGGGATGATGATGACTGATGATGATTTTATTTCTTACACACCTCTCTCCAAGTCTTGAGGTGGATTAAAATACAAGATGTAACTAAAAACACACAAAACCATTTAAACACATAAACTAGATTAAAACACAGCCACAACATATTAATATTCTCTCTTAAGAATATACCAATTTAAAATTCATAGTTCATAATCAATTGGGTAGTCTTGCTGGGAGAGATAAGTCTTTAATAAAACTGGTATTATTTATGCTCCGACTATGTTCTTATATCAAATCTTCCATTGTATTTTAACATAGGCCCTTTTTGCATGGTGTAGTCACTGCGTAGCTGCAATGGCTTGAGGAAGCATGTACCTGCATGATGTCATCACTATTAAGTTGATGTGAAGTTGCTGGTGCACCTTTGCATGTTGCTAAAGCATTGTATTTGAGTGATGGAAAAAATGTGTTTTCACTCCCTGAGACCACTTCTGCTATGTTTCTACAACTACATGCAGAACTGTTGAAGTGCATTCTCACAGGAATCGGTATGTTCAGGGTGGACCCAGCTTGGCACATCAACACTTCCCATGCCGATTTGTCATTGCCCACCAGAGCAGAGGTCACCACCATTTTCCTTCATTGTGAAGAAGTTTGCAGGTAAGGTTTTATAAGGGTTTTTTTTTAAGGTTTTTATATTTTATATTTCCTTCTTTTATTTCTTTTTCCTGTTCCACTAAATCCTTCCTAATAATTCCTTGGGGAACTGTATACCATCCCCACCTGACTATTTTTAAGGGGGAATGGTGGGCTGTTCATACTGCTGTGGGAGTTTTGAAGCCTTCCTCATGTGAACACTTCAAAGCCTCATGGGACTTAAAGTCACTCAGCCTCCCTCCCAGTGACCACTCTCCGGCCTCCCTCATCCCACGGAATCCCTCTCCCTCCCCGTAAACGATGCCCCCCCCCGAGGGAAAAGGGCTGCCCAGACATGATCTGCCAGCCTCATAGAACTTGCAACCACTCAACTGCCAAAATCATTAATTCATTCTGTCTTTACAGGTACTCATCTGTTACTAATACATCCACAGGAAGACTGCCTGCTGCGGAAATAAACACAGACTCCAGCAAAGTTGAAGGTTGCCCAAACAAGTTTAACCATGGACAAAACACGAAGAAGACAGCACAAAGCAGAGATGTAAACAACCTATTATTACAACAAGGGTAATATACTATATATACAACGTACATTTGTAAGGGTAGCCAGGGCTGCGTGTGGTGCTAATGGTTTTCCAGGTGCCTCTCCAGCACTTCATGTAGCTGTTAGATACTCTGCTCTACCATGGGAAAAACCCTCTGTCAAGGCACCACATAGCAGGAACATCGCTTCCCAAATGGACTCCAGCTGGCATCCCAAGTTCTCAACTGCAGGGAGAGAACATATTTTTAGGGTCATTAGGGTTCTCCTGCTAACTGTGATGCCATTCACACCCAGAGGGCATGCAAGAAGGGCACAAACTGGGAAGCATTCTACTCACAAGAGTGTCCAGCTCACATCCTCAAACTCTCAGAGACACTGAAGAACATACTCCTCTGCAGATTGGCCTTCCTCTGCTGCTGCATGGGGAACTCCCAAACTCGCGGTAGGCATGCCACCTGTGACAGAAAACTCAGCATTTCATTTAAGTTAGGTTAGGATAGGCAGCTGCCAGGGAAGGACTGAAAAGGACAGCAGTGTTTATTGTGAATTAGGGGGCTGGTTATGATTATAGTTGTACTTATGGTGATGCTGCTTGACCCTACCACATAAAAGGCATCCTTCCTGTGCTACTTGCAGTTCCTGAGTTCACACCTTGTGTAGCCATCTTGCTTGTACTGCTTGTCATGATAAAAGAAATGCTCTTAATACCTTGTCTGTAAATGGAACTGGTTTCTAAAACCTGTATGCAGCTATGCTTTGTGTGCTGCATTGCATCCTCATATTGACCTATGTGGTCTAAAATAAAGATGGTTATGGTGGCTGGAGATAGAGAGAAGTAACATGTTTTCTCTGACACATGCAGAGACGGGGAATGGGTTGTTATCCATTGCTGAGAAAAGATGGGACCTGCCTTTCATGCCACCTGCACGGCCTTCTGCAGAGGAGCCCAAGTCCTCTCTGCATAGATTGATTATGAGCTTGCCCTTAGGACTGGAACCACAGTCCTTGGTAGAAGCAGGTGTACCTGCAGTGGACATAGCACACTTCAGCATTGCTTGTGGCCTCGCAAAACCATGCAACCACCAGAGATATTGGTCTAGACACATCTCGCATTCCCAAATCATATTCAGTCCTCTTGCTTCGCAAAAGCTTTGGCATGATGCTCACCATGTTTTCTCATGGGTGCTTCTGGGATGGTGATGGCAGCCCATGCTACAAGCCCAGAGGGCCTTCTCCAGAGAAGCCACAGGGGACTGCAGATGGAAGGTCCCTTTGAGGAATGCAGTAGGCTGGGTGGGGGATCGATCCACTTTGATGGATCGATCAATGCAAGTCAATTGCAACATGGGGTGGCAAGCAAGGTCTTCCTCTCCAATGTACCTGCTGAACGTGCTCTGCGCCTTTCCCCACTGTCCCTGTGAGTTGAGCTGTAGGGGTGACAGCAGCCTGCAGACAGAAAAGGGGGATACATTAGGGACATGTTTGCTAGGAGGCTGGCATGGAGAGCATAAGGAAGGTAGTAGGAACGGGGATGTGTGCAGAAGCGTTACTAACCATACTTGTGGTGCACAGCCCAGGAGGGCCTATCTGCCTTCTTCCAAAGCCTTAGCATTATGCCAAACTGTCTTGGCTGATGTTCTCTCTCGGGGTGCCCATCAAATTCCTCCATGCAGTCAAAGAACACACACTTTATCTGCTTGAATTTTGTTATGACCTGCTGGGTCATCCTCTCAAAGCCCATCTCGGTCAGCCTGTCAGCCACCTCTTCATAATATGCCCTGTTGGGCGTTGCCATGCTGCCCATGAGCATGGCTAGGCCTTGGCTTGCCTCCACGAAAGCAAGCATTTTGTGGGTCTCCCTACTTGTCCAAAGAGTCCCCTCCCTGGGCATCAGGAGACTGTTGATAGATGGAGCCCAAAACACACAAGCAGCACAGACCTGTCAGGAAGAAAGGAAGAGACTGGGAAAGGGAGAGATGCAGGGGAAGGGAAGACAAGTAGAACCGAGAAGCATGAAAAAAAGGCAGTCACAGACCAGGCAGAAATATACAGACACAGATGCAGACACACACACCCTGCAATGCAGCCACACAAACAATGAAGACGTCAGCCAAAGAACACACACAGCTATCCCCGGGCCCAAGCCTCCACCAACAAATCTCCCTAGAAGCAGGTGGTAGATATACTCGACTGCCTCTAGGGGGTTCAATTAATGCGCCAGACAAACTTCCAGCCAATGAGGTTCTGCACAGCTTTGTCGCTTCCTTCACAAGTCACCAGAAGTGACAGGCAACATTTTGTATCTATAGGCAAACCACACGGAGCAGGTCTTGCAGTGCCAGGCTTATCCAATGTTTTTCCACATTCCACAGCTGTGCTTTGGGGTTGTAATGGAGCAGGACAGTTCTGAGAGGATCCAGGGAAGGGGTAGGGCCTGGTGAACAGCAGAGATTCAGGACCTTTTGGACATCTGGAGGGAGTAGCGCATTCAACGAGAACTCAGGACAAGCCAGCATAACATTGATATTTTTTAGGGTGTTTCGTGGGAGATGAGAAACAGGGACCATGAATGCTCTGCTAAAGACTGCTGGTATAAGAGCAAAACAATGGATCTTGAGTACTGTTGATGTGTCGCTGCAAACTCCATGACCGGTAGGCAGAGGGTCAGTTGTCCGTACTACAAGGATGTGATAACTGAAGCCCCTGTCAGAGCTGCTGATGACGAGCAGCAGCTGTTGGTCCCTGTGGCTCTGACTGGAGATGAGTCCTGCAGCTCAAGTGCTCCCCCTGCTGCCATGGACCAAGCAGGCGCAGACGTCCCTTTTCCTGTTCCTTTAGAGCAACAGGGATCCGATTCTGAAGAGGCTCTGGAGCCTGGTTCAATAACCCCCCAATCAAGATGGAGACTCAAGAGGGCTGTGCAAAGGGAGGCTTCCTTGGCTAATGAAGCAGGTTGGACAATGACTAGAGTGCAACTGGCGGAAATCTGGACTCTTATCTGACAGGACACGCTATAGAGAATTCCTTTATTTCTATGGAGTGGCAATAGATGCAGCGAAGAAGACTTTCCTCTCTGCACATATTGCTTCTGCAACTTCTCATCCTGCAGAGCTGTTCAGGGTGGTAAGGGATCTGACTCAGATACCCACTCCCCTGAACTCACTGTTAGAACCTAGTGAAGCTTGCTGTGATGCTTTGAATAATCATTTCGCAGATAAAATCTCTCAGATAAGATCCCATTTGGATGCCGGTGTTACTGCAGAGGTTACTGGTGAAGTGTCCGGCGACCCCGTGAACAGGATTATACTGGATCATTTTCAGTCAGTGAGTACCGAGGACATACACAAGCTCCTTTGAAATATAATAAAGACAACTTGCCCTCTTGATCCCTGCCCTTCATGGCTGGTCGTCCAGGGAGGAGTTGCAATTAAGACTCATTTAAGATACATTATTAATGCATCCCTTAGGGAGGGCAATTTTCCAGCTTGTTTAAAAGAAGCGATTATACGGCCGCCCTAGATCCCCTGGATATGAAAAATTATAGACCAGTTTCCCATCTCTCATTTTTAAGCAAGGTGATCGAGAGGGCTGTTGGCCTTCAGCTCCAAGCTGTCTTGGATGAAACAGATTATCTAGACCCATTTCAAACTGGCTTCAGGACAGGATATGGAGTCGAGACGGCCATGGTCGCCTTAGTGGATGATCTTCGCCTAGGTATCGACAGGGGAAGTGTGTGACCCTGCTGGTACTCTTGGACCTCTCAGCGGCTTTCGATACCATAGACCGTGGTATCCTTCTGGAATGCCTGAGAGGGCTGGGGATCAGGGGCACTGTGCTTAAGTGGTTCTGGTCCTATCTCCCAGGTAGATACCAGATGGTAATGCTTGAGAACAGTTGTTCCTCGAAAAAGGAGCTTAATTCTGGCATCCCTCAGGGTGCTGTCCTGTCCCCAATGCTATTTAACATCTACATGAAACCTCTGGGAGAGATCATCAGGAGGCATGGAGCAAGGTGCTATCAGTACGCTGATGACACCCAGATATATCTCTCCATGACTCAGATAACAGCATCAACTAAGGGTGGCATCTCGCCTCTGAACGAATGTCTTGAAGCAGTAATGGACTGGATGAGGAAAAACAGACTGAAGCTGAATCCAGATAAGACGGAGGTACTCGCTGTTAAGGGCCCTAGCCCAGGTATGGAGGTCTGTCAACCAGTCCTAGATGGGGTCACACTTCCCCTGAAAGACTGTGTTCGCAGCTTGGCGGTGCTCCTGGACTTGTCACTTCAGATGACAACTCAAATAGATGCGGTGGCCAGGAGTGCCTGTTATCACCTTCGGCTGATACGCCAGCTGCGCCTCTTCTTGGAGCTGGAACACCTAAAAACAGTGGTACACGCGCTGGTAACTTCACGGCTTGACTTCTGCAATGTGCTCTACATAGGGCTACCCTTGTGCTTAGTCCGGAAGCTTCAATTAGTTCAGAATATGGCAGCCAGGATGGTCACCGGAAGACCTAAAACTGACCATATAACACTAACTCTAAAGTCTCTCCATTGGTTTCCTATTAGTTTCCGGGCACAGTACAAGGTGTTGATCATTATCTTTAAAGCCCTACATGGCTTGGGGCCAGCCTTCTCCCATACAATCTGCCCCGCAAACTAAGGTCCTCTGGGAGGAATTTACTGCAGCTGGTCAGAACTAGGCTGGCTGCGGTTACCCAGAGGACCTTCTCTTCTATTGCTTCCAAGTTATGGAATGGCCTGCCAGAGGAGACCTGGCACATTACCAGTCTTGACTGCTTTAAAAGAGCAGTCAAGACTGATCTCTTCCAACAGGCCTTCCAAGACTAGCATTTCCATCGCCCCCCATCAATTGTCTTGCTGTTCCTTTAATAGTTGATTGATTGTAGTGTGTTTTAGGGGGTTGGTTTTAGGTGGATTGGTGGGTGGGGAGGATTGGGTATGTTTTTTAATGTTTTTAATGTATTAATGTATTTAATGTTGTTCGCCACCTCGATCCATGTGGAGACACGGGATAAAAATATTTTTATTTTTATTATTATTATTATTATTATTATTATTATTATTATTACTATTACTATTACTATTATTATTATTATTATTATTATTACTATTACTATTACTATTATTATTAACTTTAAGAAGCGGTGACCAGACACACGCGTGCCTGGGGCTATATAACTGCCTGCCTGGAAGCTTCCCTTTGCTTGTGGTAAACTTCTTACAAGCCCTCTTCTTGCTTGTACCTTGCTCCCAGCACCTGGTTCCTGATACCTTGAATTGATCTCTGGACTCTTGACCCTTGGCTTTGGAACTCTGACTATGGCTTTGCTTGGCACTCTGGTAAATGAACTTCCTTAAGTAAGTGCTTGCTTGTCTCCTTCCGGCTGGACTTTGCTGGCTCTCCCACTCTCTTCTCCAGGCTGGCTCGCTGCCCAGGTCTCTCATCTTGACAAAGGAGCTGGATAGGTGATGCAGGGGGATGTGAGCATGATCCCAAAATGAATTTCCAGAAGCCTCCGTCTTGCCCCTGAAAGAAAGGATGTAGGTGCCTGGAGAGCAAATCAGAACACAGCTACAGAAATGCATGTCCCCGTTGTCTTGCAGACACCAGCTGTGAGTCCCAGCATCTCCAAAGGTATAAGCATGTACCGTCGTAGTCTGGGTGGTGTGTTGGTTTGCCATTCAAGGTAGTAGGGGAATAAATGCGATGCAAATCCTGTAAAGTATGAATGGGCGTCTTTGCCACTTTGGGGGGAAATGCAGTCAATAAGCTTGGTGGGAATGATAAGTTAGTTACCTGTAAACCCCTCCCCCCCAATCCAGCCACCATAGCAGTTAAGCCTTCCTTCTCCAGAGAGGCGTTGCGCGCACATAGCTGTGGGGGGGGATGCAGGTAGACCATACATGACACAGTACGCTGTCCAGAGCAAGAGAACTCCAGCATCTACCCCAGGAGTGACCAATGCTTGGTCTTCCTGTAGGTTCTGGAATGCCTTTCCAAGCACCAATCTCCGTCAGCCACTGCTGAAAGGGGTTGCAATCTAACATTATCAACAGAGCTCCAAATTACTCTCCCAAATCAAAACAACCTTGGGCTTGCCCTTTCTCTCCAACTGCAATGGTAAGGCCCCGCAGGAATGGTTTACACAGAAACTCTAAGTACTCTCTACCTTTTATTCACAGCCCCCTCAGCAGTGACTCGCATTACAACAGACACTCTGAACATGCTTGATGAAAGCTCCATGGATCTTTTTGATTCCAGTACCCAGAACTCAGGCAGGTGTGCACAGCATGCAATGGTTCCCTCATGTGTTCACTCTGAGTGCACTCCTGTGCAAGTATATCAAGAATTACAGGACAGTGGTAAAAACCTATTCTGCTTTCCTTTCCAGGCGACAAGGATTCAGGGGAGGGAGGCTAAGCAGGGGAGATTATAGGGAAGCCTAGCACAAGCCCCCACTCATCTGAAGTTGGTTAGTATGCTGGTGGAACACAAGCTGATGTGTTGATTTTGGATAGAGTGCTTGGCTTTGCTGAAGGCACACTGGCCAGAACGTTGCATAGTTGTTTTTACAGCTTGTGTCCTCACTCTGCTTTCAGAAATGTCCAGTAGTGGAAGGAGCTCCCCAACCCACATGGCCACCATGGCACTTATTCCAACATCCAGGTTGAGGCAGGCCAGGGCATGAGACAGATCTGGAAGGAGATCCGAGGCAAGCGCCTTCACTGTGGCAATGATGAAGAATTTGAAGGAGTAGCATGAGCTGAATAGAACGGTGATCTTAGGGGAGATACAGAATGGGAACAGTGTGTTCAGCACCTTGGTTGAACTGTACAAAAGGGACCTTGAGTCCAGCGCAGAGGAGAGAAAGGAAGTCTTGACCCTGCTGCACATTGGCAGCGGGGTCATGAGCTCCATACATGAAAATACGGAGAGGTCAAACCCCAACGTTAGCAATGCTCCTGCCCACAATAATTTTTCAAGCAGAGGAGAAGACCATGATACCATAGAGGGCTCAGAGACACAGCTTTTCCAAGGAGTCTCACAGGCAGGGCATATAGGTGGCAAGCCAGTGAGGGCAAAGAAAGCTCTCATCTGCTATAGCCCCTAAGGAATGGGGGCATGCGTTTAAAGGATCCACATAAGCAGAGTTCTACCTCTGTTGTGTTTGGGGGGGGGAGCAGTGGAGGTGAACTCCAAATGTTGATTTTGCAAAGCTTGTTTGCAAGTATAAAAGTACTCATAGCATGGTGCTAAGGCAGGGATGGGCAACTGGGCAGAAATGCTGACAAAACAGCTAGATGGCAGAGAACCTTCCAGCTTTATATTTCTTTCTCCAAGCCTTAAGGAAAGTTATGTGTCATGTAAACTGACAGCAATGGCCATTTCCACACTAGGCCATTATAGCGCTATGATCCCACTTTCAGCGTCCTATGGAATCCTGGGGTTTGCAGTTTAGCTAAACTGCAAACCCCATGATTCCATAGGATGCTGAAAGTGGAATCTATAGCAGTCCAGTGCAGAAATGGCCTATGTTTGAAGGGATGTGTTGTTACTGTTCTCCTTTCATACTGTTTATACTGTTTGTACTGCGTGCAAAGAAAAGTTCTGTTTGTATATGATATGTGTGAAGGGTTGTAATATTTCTGTTCTCCTTTTATACTGTTTGTTAATAGAAGTTTTTGTTAGTATATTCTAGACCTCTTTCCCCCCAACCTTTGATTCCCATCGCAGAGGTGGTTTTGGTGGGCAAACTGGTAGGGCACCCAAGTCTGCATGAGGAAAGAGGAAACATTGCAACAGTCACAGCATGAACACCATTATTTATTCATTTTTACGGAGTCATGTCCACAGTAGAACAAAGCTCATATAGTATGGGCTGCAATAGAAATCCCCCAAACATGGAAATTGAAATGCTTGAAAGGTATAGAGTGGCCTTTGGAAATCAAGGAGACAATATGCCTGCAAAGGCAGCCCTCATTCTTTCATCCTCCCTGACTCTCCTGCCAGCAGTGAATGGCTGAATGTCCTGCTGAATCTGAGGAATGTTGACGGGGGGGGGGGGCGCAGGTCTGGATGAAGGATGTGGACCTTTGATTCACATATGTTGTGCAGAACCACATGGGCAGATATCACAGGTAGGCAGTTTTGCTCTGAAAAAGTCAGTGGGGCAGAGATCCAACCCCATCTTGCCTTCAGCCTCCCGAAAGCACACTCCACAACATTTTGGCAGCGGTTGAGTGCCCTGTTGAAGGCCTGTTTCCTTTCATCCAGATGCCCTGCATATGGTTTCATGAACCAACATGAGAGGGGTTACGCAGCATCTGCAAGGACAACTTGCACCCTGGCTATAGTGATCATGGGATTCCCTGGAACAAAGCGGTCAGCCTCCATTGCCTGCCACAGTGCTGAGTGCCTAAATACATGGGCATCATGGGTTCTGACCATATACTCTAACTCCATGTCAATGTACCTGCCACAATGATCCACCATCCCTTGCCTCAGCACGGAGAAGGAATCTTTCCAATTGATGAACTCCTCCCCTCGTCCCTTGGGTGGCCAAACTTGGATGTGTGTTCCATACATTGCACCAATGCACTGGGGGAATCCTATCTCCTGGAGGCCATCCATTATCTGTGGGTGGGATTGGGAAAACATTAATACACAAAATGTTAACACTCCAGAGCAAGCAAATTTCAAAATGCTGCATTCAAGAAATGTTTGATCCCATTACCTTGTGCCCCACTGAATGCCCATGCAGCCTTAGGACACTAGGCAGGCAGATGCAGATCCCACTTCACCCCTCGGCAACTGATTCGGAGGGCAGCGCCAAGGACTTGAAATCCCATGGTGCTGTGCAGTCTTGGCCGCAGGCAGGTATGCAGGCAGGCAGTCTCCCACTCCTCTACCCTCCCCACACTGCCTTTTCCCACCATGAAGTTCTCCCCATGGGCCAGAGATGGGCCCATCGTGGCCTGGGCAGGCAGCTTGCATGGCCCTAGAGTGAGGATTCAAAACTACATATCCTTTCAAACTACAAATCCCAGTTCCCCATCAGGAACTGACTGGGAGGGGAGGGCCGAGGAAATGAAATTCCATGGTGCTGTGCACTCTTGCCATGGCAGGGGGAGGAAGCCACCCACTCCCCTGGAAGCACCCATACCACCTGCCTCCCAGGATATGCCCAGCATGCCCCAGAGTACATCTGTGAATCAGGAGGGACATACGGGTGGCTTGCCTTGCAATAGTCACCCAAGCACACCGTCTATGCCAGGAGAGCATGCTCAATGACAAGGCAGACTTCGATCACGATCTCTGCAAACATGGAGATGCCCAAGCCGAGGGTATTTGTGGTCTTCCGGTATATGAGTGGGGTTGGGAGCCACCATACAGCTGTGGCGACCCGCTCCTCCACAGGAATGGGATCATGCATAACGGACGGTGTACACGCAGGCGCAGGTGCTCGGCAATTTCAAATAGGGTGGCACGAGTCATAAGGAAATGGTAGAGCCACTGTCATCACCCCACATTGACAAGACCTCCATGGTCCACCAGGTCCTGCACATTCATTCGTGTACCCACCACCTGTGGGGTCAGGATACCCTTACAAAGCTGCCGTTGTGCAGGGCAGTGAAATAGCTGGCATCCAGGTCAGCAGCCAGAGAAGAAGCAAGAAGGCGGTTCACCCATTGTGCATGGCAGCTGGCACCCTAAAGGGTGTGTCTAATTGCCTGCTCCCTCCACCATTGTCTTTGCAGGAATGCTGCAGCGTATGCGAGGATATCCATATATGTATGGAGCACTGTGGCAAGTGACCTCTCATGCTCCATTTCGCTGGTCAAGAGTGAAAAACAGACAACCAGGACATGTGCTGTGAAATGTTGCGTGGCTGGAAGTCATGTGATGTCGTGTCTGCATTGAGATGTCCTTCCGAAGATTAAAAAAAAAAAGGGATCTGATGAAATGGTCTGGGGAAGGCCATAAACAGAGCTGGGGAGCAGTGACAAATGATGTAGTGCAGAACGAGAAAGCCGTCTTCACCGCCTCAAGCAGACAACAGTCTGGAATGCCTCATCACTGAAACGATGCAGAAACGCAGCCATACATTCCGCTCCTATGACACCGTGAGGCGGTTCTCCCATCTCGTGCAGAAAGGGTCATAGTGTACAATATGCTATGGGAATGCCATGCCTTCTCCTAAAATATTCATGTCAGTTAAAAAATTGTGTATGAATATATGTTTTTCATAAATGTAAATAATCTAAAACACATGTTAGTAGTTCTGATCCCTCTCTTAAATTATTGCAGTGGTGTCCATGCTGTGTTGATTTCCTGTATTGATACAAATTGTCATCCGTGGACTCTTACAGTTGCAAGGAATGAAGCTATGGAGTTTCAGGTGCAGACAGAGCAAGAAACTTCTGAACCATGATGCTTTTACACGGCTAGGATAATTCCTTTTTTTTATTCTTTCCTTTCCTTTCTTTCTTTTTTCTTTTTCTTTTTCCTTTTTGGACAAACCCCTTAGGGATTATACTTCAAATTAAAATATGTCATAAGCCTTTCAAAAGATATCATTTATTCATGTAACAAACTTGATACATTAGTTGTTGACAAGAGTGAGTAAAATACTGAATATTGTGTATCTTCCCAAGTGTCTAGTGTGTGAAAGGGAGTAAGGACATGTAGCTCCTTTCCAGCCAGTCGTAGCTCCTTTCCAGTGCACCACATCCATATCAATACAGTTGCAGATGGAACATACAAAGTTTCCTAGTTCTTCTGCACATTCAGTACTACCACTAGACCCAACTAGTTTCCTAAGTTCCAATTGGTTTCACAAATCTAGAGACCAAGCCTTATGAGGAATGATTTAGGGAGATGCATATATGTACCTTGGAGAAAAAGAACACAGCCAGGCAACATGATATTTGCTGTTGTTACTGTCGTTGTTGTTGCTGTTGTGTTCTTTCAAGTCATTTCTGACTTATAGAAATCCTAAGGTGAGCCTATCAAGAGAGTTCTTGGAAGAATTTGTTCAGAAGTGATTGCCCTTGTGTTTCTTCAAAGCTGGAAGAGTGTGAATTGCCCAGGGTCACCCAGTAGATTTCCATGGCCAAGTGGGGATTCAAACCCTAGTCTCCCAATGTCCTGATCCAACACTCAAATTACCATAACATGCTGGCTCTCAGTGGCATGATAGATATCTTTAAATATCTGAGTGTCATACAGAACATGGAGTCAGGTTGTTTTTTGCTGTTCCAAAGACCAGAAGATGAACAATGGATTCAAATTACAAGAAAAAAGATTCTACCTCAACATTAGGAACATTTTTTTTAATTGTGATTGATGTTTGACAGTGAAATAGACTGGCTCAAAAGGTGATGAACTATTTATATATTCCTGCATGACAGGGAATTGGGCTACATGGCCCTTCTTGTCTCTTCCAACGCAAACATTCTATTCTTCTATGATTCTAGAGTAGACACAATTGCTGGGTCAACATGAAGATCACTCAACCGTGGGTATGCTACGACTGAGATTCAGGGCTCTGTCTCTTTGTTGATAATAAGAAGGCAGGACTGGCATATCAGGTAACAAGGATTGTTGTGTGCACTTGTTGTCTAACATATATGTTAGGTCAGATAAGGTGATGTATATCTAATCTAGCCTTTGTTATCAGAAACATTAATTAAAGACACTGCTCCACCCCACAGGACTCTTCATGGGTTAAGCTGGTAATATTCTAATAAGTATTTGTGATATCACAATGTTTCTTCTTTGAACTAATTGATAGAGCACCACAGAACCATTGTTCCTTTTGCAAAATATTAATAGAAAAAGTAATGCTTTGTCATGTTAATGCTTATTCATTTAATAAATGTTTCTAGCAGAAATTATAGAATATTTCAATAATTATTATAGTTCATTTTAAATCAGTTGAGCAGAATGAGAACTTGAGTATAACTACTGACAAGGTAAATACTCCATTTTTATTTTTTGCAAGATTATTAAAATGATAACACAACTGAAAAATGGAATATAGGGGTTAAATACAGCACACACACTAAATATATAAATGCTACATTTCAGCTTTCATTGCTGGCTTGGCCCTTGCATGTTTTCTTGAGAGGAAAAGAAGTTCAAAACATAATCCAACCTAGCCACACTTTTCAGCTGAGATAAAGAACTGGAAATATATGCACATCTTCAGGCTGGCAATATACAATACAAGGGCAATCTCCAGTTTTGCCTACTAACCAAATTTAAAATAGAGAAGCATAAGACAATGTATTTCCCTTGAAAATTAAAAGGTTGAAATGTAAATTGTTTATATTTAGGCCAACTTGTTGTATTTCATACTTGAGTACCAGCTGTCACAGTTGCCATTTTTAAAAGCATATGGAAAGGTGTAACATGGCCAGCACGATATAGTAGTTTGAGTTTTGGACTATGAGCCTGGAAACCAGGGTTTGATTCCCCACTTAGTCATGGAAACTCAGTGTGACTTTGGACATATCACACAGCCCCCCAAAAATTCTGTGATAGGTTTGTCTTAGTTTGGAAACAACTTGAAGGCACACAACAACAACAACAACAACAACAACAACAACAACAAGAAGTCAGAGTGTATGTGTGTGTGTGTGCATCTTTCCTGAAGCCTGAGACCTCAAAATGAGAACCAGTGCACATACTCAGAAAAACATTCCCTCATCCATGAACAAATACCAGCTCAGTTACACTAGCTATTTCAGGAGAGAGTCCGTGATATAAAACAAAACACGATACAGTATATGATTTGAGAAACAAAGGTATTAAGACAAGCACAGCGGTTAAATGCCAGGACTGCAGCCACAAAGTTCTGAGTTTGATTCTGCTGAGCTCCACGTTGGCTCAGTCTTCTATCCTTCTGCAGGTTGGTAAAACGAGTACCCAGCTTGTTGGGGGAAATTAGCTAACACATTGTAAATCCCTTAGAGAGCATTTAGCTGATAAGCGGTATAGAAATACACATGCTATTGATACATATTTTTGACTACCCTATTCACTAAAGTCAGAAGGAAAGGGGAAAAGCCAATTCTGTGTTAAAATGCAACAGAGAGAATGTGGAATGAAATAGTATGCAAATCCCAAATCCAATTCATTTTACATTTATATCTGAGCTTGATCAATAAAACTGTTTTCAAGCAGACTGAGAAAGGTGAGTTTTTTCAAACACCGTGCTTTACTATTATTTTAAGAAGTGACAGAAGCTCATTCTTTCTCATTAGCAGTGTGTTCATCATGATCTAAACAGAGTGCTGTGGAGGCCTGCCACAAATGTGGAAGCTGGCCCAGTGATCAGTTGCAGAGGAATGAAACAACAGAGATGGGGCTGCAGAACTATGGGGCAGCATTCGAACCAGAGAAGGAGAGGCAGTGGAGTGAGAGAAAGATGTGGTGGGGTTAAGAGAGATTAAGAGAGAAAGAGAAAGAGAGAGAGAGTAGCTGCAGGTCATCAGCATCTAGGAAGGAAATATTGGGGGTACATTGGAAATAGATGTGGGAAATGACGAGAAAAAAGGAAAGATGCAAAATGAAAGTAAAGGTAGCAAGAAAAGCAACCACAGCAAACAGAGAGCAAGAACTCATGGAGTAGGGAAAAGAAGGAAACCAATGAAAAGAAGACAGGGAAGTCTGACAAAAGTAGAGAACAGATCCAGCTCAAGAGTCATTACCAATCAGAAGACCTCAAAACCATTACTTCTAGCTGTAGAGACTCTGTGTCTTGAACCAGTCCAGAGGCTAGTGCATAGAAGCATAAAATCATAGAGCTGCAGGAAACCACAAGGATCATGGTGTCTATCCTCTTGCCATACAAGGAATATACAATCAACACATTCCTGGTAGATAGCTATCCAGCCTCTGTTTAAAAACTTCCAAAGATGAAGATTCTGCCACACTCCAAGACAGTGTATTCCACTGTCAGATTGCTTTTAGTTTACTGACAGGAAGTTCTTCTTAATGTTTAGAATGAATCTCTTGTCCTCAGGTTTGAGCCATTGCTCCATGTCCTAGTCTCTGGAGCAGCAAAAAATCAAGCTTGCCTTATTTTCGATATGACATCCCTTCAAATATTTAAAGATAGTTATCATGTCACCTCTTAATCTTCTCTTCCTCAGGCTAAACATATCCAGATCCCAAAGCCACTCCTTACAGGCCTTTTGCCATTTTGGTTGTCCTCCTCTATACATGTTCCAGCTTGTCAATATCCTTCTTGAATTGCAGTGTCCAGAACTTGACACAATATTCCAGGTGAAGTTTAACCAAAAGACAGGACTTCCCTCCATTCCTGGAACTTATATATGTGCTACCATTTGTGAAGCTTCAGGATTTCCTTAATGATGAGAAGCTACCAGTATTCTTTCATATTTATGTGACTGTTACTCTACATGTAACAGCTGTGTCTTATCCACGTAAGGCAGCTGATAATGTTTAATTATGGGTGAAAGAAGTATTGCATATTTTTCTGTCAGTCTCTTGTGTGCATATTTATGATGATGGATAATGAAGAATTTTCATGTAGCTTTGCCTCCCAATCCCACAACACATATACATCAATTGCCATACGAATCAGCATCTCTACAAATTATGAAATCTTTGTGGACTGGAGAATTGCCTATATGGATTGCATCTTCTATGGTATTAATCTGTCACAGCAATATTGTCCAATGAGCCCAAGTATTTTTTGCTAACATACTGTTTACTGACATGAGCATCCAGGATAGAAAAGGATAGAGACCACAAAAAATAATTACCAAATTCAGAACAGCAGGCAACACTGCCAGAAATTATTCAGGGAGGAGAAAGAGAGAGAGACATCATGAAAACCTAGTGACACATAATCTAAGTTGTAACTGGCAAGAGAACTAAGCAGTCAACATCTGTTACTGGGAATTGCTTGCCTTTTTCTGAAAGGAAAATGATCTTGGGCTAGCCATTGGAGCTGCCACAAATGGGCAAGTGAAAATGAAAAAAAAATATCCCATTATCTTTTGAGTTCTAGAAGGTGGCCCCTGAAGTGACTGAAGGCCTCAGGCACAAATGAATTTATTGTATGGAATGAACTCCACATCCTTGATCATAAAGTTATGGCTAGTCAGTATACTCCAGATTGTTAGAAGCATTACACATCCCCTCTTTCAGAACAGGAGAACAATTTGGAAATGTATCCTTCTTGTTCTTTTAAAAATTGTGTTGTTTGAAGCACTTACTGTTTAAATGGAACTGTAAGCAAACATGTTGCTTTTCAACGATGAAGAACTAAATTATTTCTTAAGGCAATTGGATGAGTATATGGTCCCATACTTTACTAGTTGGTCTCATTGTTGCTGTTGTTACCATTGTATTTTTGGGTTTTTGACTGTGCATTGTGCATCTGAAACAATGGTCACTGAATTAAAAAAATGCAGAATCAAAAGTGTTGAAAATTGTATTTTAGCCTCTTACCCTAACTTGGAGTCACTGCGTATTGCTAGATACACGTTTCATGATGATCAATAACACATCATATGCTGCTAGTCACTGCTTCAAAATTTTACTTGCTTACTTACTTTTTGATGTGTGAAGACTTCACCCTGTCAAGCTTGAGGAGGAAGATGGGATTGCCATTTCTTAAAAAGGTGTTTACCCAATGCACAGTTCCTCATAATGTGCACAATTGCACAATTGATGAGAAAATGTCCAATTTGAAGTCCATAAATATCATGGCTTTTGATATATTTGAGCTTATAATGCAAATAAGAAATAGTATTAACATGTTAACATATCTATGATATTCAAGGAAAATGTGAAAAGAAAAACAATCTAATATACATAGAGACATACTTCAATCAATGCATGGATGATTGAAAAAACTGTACCACAGAGAATGGGGAGTAAATGTGCAGGAAACAGAGAGAGGGATGGAGGGAGGGAGGTTTCAGTATAAGGGGAAATCCCTTCCCACACGTGGAACCATGTTGGAATAAACTTTGCAGTAGAAAAAACTTCAATACCAAAGAGCAGTATGTACCTTTCCTTAATATGACACATGCACAAATGAGTTACTTCTTCCTTTCAAATATATGTAGGGGTCAACCAGGAATGGATTGAAACTCTGCTTCCAAAACTTGAAGGAGAGATTTCCTTTATATAAATGTTCACTTTTCATACATGCAACTAGTTTGAACTTTAATATCTTTAAAAATGAAATGTACATTTTCTACTCAGGTGAAATGTAAAGTGAGAATTACCTCTTTGCTGTGGTGTTTTGGATAGAAGTGCATTTGTAACTTGTCTAAGCAGCTTACATGTGAACCAGATCTAAATGCATAAAAGTACCAGTTTAAGGAGAAAGCTGGGATTGCTAACCTGATATATTCAAAATGTATGTATCGTGAAATGAAATAGGTCCAGAACCAAGGACAACTTTAATCAATTTCTGTTCTACTCTTTGCTTCTAAGACAGTGGTGTAAGGAAAGCTTCCTGAGCCACAGAATTTGACAGCTGTGCAATGCTTGATGCACCAATGAACTTAAAATGATAATAAATAAATACAATATTCATGCAGAGTCACCTGTCAACATAATATCAAAAAGCTAAACTTACTCAGACATGTCTCTCTAGCAAAAATGGGCTGTTCTGATATTCATCATGGTACTGAAGTGGGGAATTAAAAAAAAAAGTTTTAGATTCCAGTCCAGCCTGATTCCATTTATTTATTAATAGTTTGAAGAAAACTGTGCTTATCATTTAGTGTGATGCGACTAAAATTTGTATGAAGATGAAATGAAGTCTGATAGATTGGGCTTGAAGAAAGGATCATCACCATCAATTTAGGAAAGAATACAAAAAACAAAACAAAACAAAACAAGGTGAATGAATTCCACCAACCAGATATGATACCGTACCAGAGACTTAATTGTCCATTATTCTTCTCTTCCTTAGACTCAGACGATACAAACATGTGGACTGATCTTGTCAAGCTTCTGAAGGTTACAATAGATGGCTAGGGGACTGCATTTGTTTTGAAGCCTCAAGGCTTATATCGGCCTTTTCTAAAATATGATTGATGGACAAAGGAATGGATAGTCCAACAACAGACCCTTGTAGATATGGGAAAGGGAAAATCCTCATGGTAATTTCAAGAGACAATCTTCCTGTTCTTTTGTGAGAGTCCTGGAATCAAGTGAGCCACTTAATGCAAACTCTAGACAAAATATGAAAAACAACATGGTAGTTTATATTCACATGGTTTAGGAAGATGAACATTGTATTTAACCTTCTTGATAACAAATGTGCTCAGTTTTATCCAATGAAATATGTATAAGAGATACTCATGGGACATTGAGTTCCCTGGTGTTACTTCGGGCGGGCAAAGAGAGTGTGAAAGAGGAAGAATTAGATTCAAAAACCATCTAATTTGTCTCCTTTAAAAGACCTTTGCAGACTGTTTTAAATAAATCACGAGTTTCTTCAATATTCTTGTCTTTAAAGGGCCATCAGTGCAACCAAAGTACTAGAAAGAGGTTCCCAGTACACTAGGACAATGAAACCATACCTTGGAGACAGCAAATTCCCATCTGCTGAGATAGTACTTCAGAGAACAGGTATTTCATCAAGTCCTCATTGATGACAATTATGTGTTATTTACAATTCAAAAACAATGCAGATAGAGCTCTCTCAATATGAAATTTTAATGAGCAGCATGTTTTGTTGGAAGTGCCATAAAAGTTTCATCAAAGTTCAGTATATTCCCATGCAAACAGCTCTGTCTTTGACAGGAGATCAGAAATTTTCAGTTGAGATCAAACAGTGAGAAGAGGAAGAGAAATGTTGTCTGTTATAATTATTAGGATACAATAATTATACTTTTACGAGCTCAAAAAACTTTGAAAGAGTCAGTTTTGCAGGGATTTTTCCACTAGCAGAGGGTGCAAATAAAACTGTAGGTATTTCAAGACTGTAAAAATAGTGCTATGTTTGTGATGCCTTGTACAAGGGTTTGTTTATTACCACCCCAAATTCTTCATTGTTCAAGTAGTTTAAATTATATGTCCTTCCCAAAGACACCTGTTAAAACAGTCTTTTATTTGTGAGTAATGGATAATTAGACCAATAACTTTTTACATCTGCAGACTTTTTCACTTGATGAAATTGGGGAAAATTGCTCATTGCAATCTTGACAAGAAATATTGTACTTTCTCCCTTCTTAAAAGCCACACTGTACTCATTTCTGGCTTTAACTTCTACAACTTTCTCTTTTCTGCTCTACCATTATCTCACCTCATCCCAACTCTGTATCCAGCTAGCACTCTTTCACCTCTCACATTGCATCACATGAGTCCTTTTTAAATTTAAAGCCCTTTTAAATCACTACACTTGACTAACTGTTCATCTTGGATCTAACATGAGCTCCATGTCATTTATCTTCAAAGTCCCCCAAAGTTACTTTCCCCTTCCCTCCTGAACTCTCAATTTGAGTGGCATGAACATATTTGGGGAAATGTCCTTTTTTCAAACTGCTACTCCCAGAATTATCCAATTTACATACAGCAATGAGTCCAATGGGACTTTTCTAACTGTGTATAAAATTGCAGACATAACATAGGCTGGATTCTGTTGATGCACTTAGTCTGTATATAACTATGGAAGATATGGCCACTATGACCATGAAGAAAATAAGAGAATGGTGAAAATACTTTATCTGGATTCCTTTACCAGCACTACATTTTTCTGGAAAAGGTCCAACCCGTAGTGAAATGTACCAACATGATTATGTCCATAGTTTATTTTTCACTCAGGTTGTACAAACGTAGGAACTTCTTGGTTAGTGTCAGGAACACCCCCCCCCCCAAAAAAAAATATCACAGTGTGTATTCATAAGAATAAGAACACAGTGGTTTATGGAAAAAATTACAAGAAAATGTCTGCAGATTATTATATGATAGTCTGCAGAAAGGTTTTTATTCAAACATTATTATTATTGTTGTTGTTGTTGTTGTTGTTATATGGTAGGGATGGGACGAATCCAGAATTTTCCAAATCCGAATCTGAATCCCTGGAAGGTTCTGGGAATCCATGAATCTCATGAATCTCGAATCTTTCGAATCCTTCTTTTAAAAGCAACGGAAAAAAGGATAATCTTGGGCAAGACACGTTCTCTCAGCCTTAGCAAAAGCCTAGGCAATGGCAAATCTCCCTCTGAAGAAATCTGGCCAGGACAATTTTCATAGTTTTGCCTCAGGATCTCACCAGATTGAAAATGACATGAAGGCCCTTTCTATACAGGCAGAAAAATGTGGATTAATTTCACATTTTCCTGCCTATGTAAACAGGGCCACATACTACGGTACAGAGATAATCCAGGTCAAAACTGGATTTTCTTTGCATAGCTCCTTATGACATCCTGGGATTTGCAGTTTGATGATGCACCAGCACACTTTGGCAGAGAAGGCAGTGACATCTTGTAGAAGTACAAACCCCAGCATTGTGTGTGAAAGAGCTTTGCAAGGGACCTATGGGAAGGAATATTTCAGTTGTCCTTGAAATCTCTAGAAGATTGTATCTTCCAGCCAATTAGGCCTTTGGAGGGCCCCGGAGGCACCAATTTTTAAAAACAATTTTGTCCTTTCTGTTACATGTGGTTTGTCATGTCACTCATGTGAAACCATGACAGACATTTCACTTTTCATCCCATTCCAGCAGTAGATTTGCAACCAGATACTGGTCTTGTGGAAGGAGGTACACTGGCCTCCATGTGGCAATCACTGGATGAGATTGTGTGACTTTGCCCTCTGCCCTGCTACTTCTGATAGGTGTCAGAGCCACTGACCCAGCATTTATTCATGCCCTTGATTTTCAGCACACAAAATAGTGCTGAACTTAAATATTAAATGTTCAATTTAAATATATTAGAATATAACTCAGATGTAATTTCTGAAATTGTTAGCAAAGACTATTATTACTCCAAGGGAAAAACTCACCTACTTGCCATCTCCCTTTGTGTGTCTGGTTTCCCAGGTTTTCAGGTGTCCCAGTCTCCAACAAACTATTTGTTTCGTGGTTTAGAAAAATTTGGTTTGCCTATTTTAGCACAGGGATTCAGATTTGCAAAACTCGAATCCTTCCTGAGGATTTAAGGATTCTATTGGCCCATCTCTATTATATAGTCAGTGATGTCATTAATGTTTCCCTCTCCTCTCTCTTTCAAGATCATACTAAGTCTTGTGAGGTGGGTTAGGAGGAAGAGTGATTGGTTGAAGGTCACACAGTGAACCTGATGGCTGAGTGAGTACCTGAACCGTTATGTTGGTTTGAGTTGTTCTGTGTGGTCTTGTGCAGTATATCCAAGAATGGTTTGCTCTTTCAGGCTTTGAATTTATTGGTGCTGTCAGGACAGGACTTTGAGTCAGAAGTGCAGAAGTGTAGCAAACAGTCATGTAGGGATGGGGAGCAATAAGGGTGGTTCACCCCCAGTGGCAATTTTTTGGGGGGCATCCCGGCTCCTTGCTTGCCCTCCCCAGTACACCATAGCCCCACCCCATCCATTGTAGCCCCGCTACATCTGCCGTAGCCATGGCCTATGCACTGTAGCCACTTCCCCATGTGCTGTAACCCCACCGCCACATGCTATAGCCCTGTCCCACTCAGTGTAGTCCCACCCCCACTCACCATAGCCACACTCCCTGTTCCATAGCCATGCCCCCATGCACAGTAGCCATGTCCCCTCCCACCCCCCTCCACATACTCCAAGCTCTGTCACTGGTAGCAAAATGAAAACAAGGACTGAAATTTCAGTATGAATGGTTCACTGCATTTTGAAGATAATCAAGTAATACTCAGCAATATCTACATCAGATCTCGTCCATACATAGCAAGATTGTGTTCAAAATCTAAAGTCACTTGACTGCCTTAATGCTTGAATTCACAAAACAAAAGGGACTCATGAGTAGAAAGCACCTACAACAAAAATAAGGTATATAGGTTAGTGATGTAATGAGATATAATGACATACTGTCCAGGAATGCAACAGTTTTGGACCATGAAATTCCAGTCATCGAAGCTTTCATATGCAGCAGTTTACTTTTCTGGGAGGATTGAGGATCACCAACCAGTCCTGAGAGTCTGATTCTCTCTCCTTGTTTTCCACCTCAACTGTTAATTGCAATCTATGTTATAAACTGAAAACTGGAATTTAGAGATTTGATGAGTTGTAAACAATCAGTTTATAAGTTGGCAAAAGGTATAAAGGGCTTTGTTGAAATACACTGTACAGTTCATGTGCCTACACTGTAAATATTCTATGAACATTAAGGGAAAGGTAGTATTTTATCCATACTTAGTCATATTTGGAGTTGTGGTTATTCTTTTTGTGCACCATCAAGTTGTTTCCAACTTAAGATGAACCTAAGGTAAATCTATCATAGGGTTTTCTGGAGCTGAGAGTGTGTGATAACCCCAAGATCAGCCAGGGCTTTCCACGGGCAAGAGACGAACTGAACCCTGGTCTCTAGGGTCATAGTCCAATGCTCATCCCATGCACTGCACTGGCTATGCCATCTGAAATAGAGTGCACACAGTGCTCAAAAATAAATTAAATCACATTGATTTCAACGAGTCTGTTCCAAATATGACTAATTGTGGATCCAATTCTGGACTAAACCTTCTGAAGCAACAAGAAAACATGGACATTTATTAACTCTTCCTCCTTTGAAACTTGCCCTTCTAGACTCTGAAATGGATTACTGAAAACCTATCCAACATTTACAACCACCTTAGCATCATCTTGGTTCTAGCCACTCCACTCCTTTAAGACTGCAGAGTCAGGCCAGTGTTCCCACCAAGGCGGACAACCGTACAGCTTCATGGGATGCATATGTCAAAAAACAAATACTATCCACTTTTAGTCATGTGCACCAGTTTTTTTTTAAATAACATACATCCTGTGCAGCAGTTCAAGAAAATTAGTATTACAAAAAAGTAGAGGATATATCTACAGCTCACAAATAAATACTTCTGATATCTGAGCATGAACAGGACATATCATTAGAGAATTTTATAAAACTGCCCTCTGAGAGGTCCTTTATCCTGTTCATGAGGTCCATCCTTCAGAGACAACACTGAATATGAACTCATTCCTTGTTATTGTTGCCTTATGATCCTTGGAGCAATCATATTAACTATTGTGTCTCTCTTCTATATACATCTTTTCCTTGATCTCTATTGTCAGTTGTCTATTTAACCTGATTTTATCTAAAGTCTGAAAATATGATATAGCTTTTATATGAGGTCAAATGAGCCCTAATTTCTTGCTGAGAACCTGGCACAACATGGGAAATGCTATCAGTATAAAAATGGTTGTAGAAAAAGTCTTTGTTGGCTAAAAGATGTGAAAAGCTCATTTTCTGGTTTCCAACAATCTGTAGCCTGCTGGTTTCTGAACAATATTCACAGAGTGCACTCAGAAAACTCCATGAGAAACCAAAACTCAGTGAAAGAATTAATGATCTGAATCTTTCTCATTACAAAAGGCCACCTGGCAGGGGTGTCCTCTTTCCTTTATTATTTCCTATGATGACTGAATTACTAGGAGTAATTATTAGAGGTGAACCCGATATCAAAGGTTCTGTGATTGATTTCCTCAGCAAATACAATTTCATTATATGCCTCCAATACCTAACTACAATGCATTTATTCTAACACTGCCAGATGTTGCTTCATCCGACCTCTCTTCACCTCTCTCTGTCACAGCTTCACTGCTGTCATCTTTAATCTTTCCATCACCTATTACCTTCACTGTATATCACTCCCATGCTTTGTAATTTACCTCCCAATGAGTGTCTCCTACTACTATATTTTTATATATTTTCTTACTCACTTACCTCTTAAATTAACTCCTCTTTTAATTCCAATTTACCCTTCCAGTATTCACTACCTGAGATTATCCCAAACAGATTGCTTATTATCCTTACTTTCATTGTCATACACTGGATCACAGCACTGAAGGATTATATGATCCATAGGTTGTCTAATTTAAACTCTTCAGATCCTAGGGGCTGGGCCCCAGCAAATTCAGGATTCTAAGGTTGGAGAAGAAGGGATGGAAAAGGAGCTGGAAAAAGATCCAGAGACCAGAAGAAAGAAAAAGGATTCCTCTTTCAAGGTCACAGTGACAAAAGGGGAGAGTAAGAAGATTAAGAACGTTTTTTCTACTATGTATACGCTTTCAGTGACTTACTGCATATCTCATGGAGGCAGCTTCTGTGTGTTCTAACATGTAGGTAGGCCAGTGACCTACTTTTGAAGTTGGTTCAAGGGCTACTTTTGGGTACCTTCTGGGAGGGACCTAAAATATTTTAATTAAAAAACATTAGCATGTGATATCTATCTCTATCTCTAATCTATTTATCTGAGTAAAATCATCTTAAATTAATTAACAATTAGATATTCCTTAAAAGTCAATAATTTCGTTAATATTCTCCTCCAGATTGTTTCAGAGGTTTGCCATTGCCTTTACCTTGGGCTGAGAAAGTATAACCTACCCAGTAGGTTTCCTTGGCTGAGCAGAGATTTGAACCCTGGTCTCCCAAAGTCCTAATCCAGTTCTCAAAATTTTAAAACCATGCTGGATCAAACCTGCAGTCCTATTTGATCAGTCATATTTGATTCATTATTATTTACTTATATTTTTATATCAGTGAGGTTTAGAAATACTTACATTTTAATGGATATTAACTATGATATTGGATATTGATGTTGGTATTGGATGAAAAACAATCCCTTAAATTGACAATTTTATTGACTTTAAAAATGATAATAGTGCCTTTAACAGTTTGCTACAACATTTCAGTAGCAAACTGCAATGTTATCCTTTTACTAAGATAAAATAAAATTCCTTGGACTGCTCATAGCCTCCAAAACAGTTCTGAGAAGCTGCATTTTGCCCACCCGTACTCTATTATGATATATGTACGCTGGTCCCTCCATATCCATGAGCTTAAGGTCCATAAACTTAACTCACCACAAATTTCCATGTACATTTGAAACCTTGTTGGGGAGCATGCTAGCTACCTGCTTCTTCCTTTGAAGTGACAAAGCTCCTTCACAAAGCACAAATGGCACATGTTTAATATTTTAGGAGCTTATTGGATAAGACTTACCTCACAAGTCTTCACAGTCTGTCCACAAGCCTTGCAAGGTGAGGCTTGTACAGTAAGCTTGTATTTAAAAAAGGCATAAAGCAGCAGCAGCGGTTGCAAACCCTGGCTACCAGGCACAGTGCATTCTTCAGGCACCCTCACTCCTAGGGGAGCTGCTGCCCTATGTCATTTTTGATATGGGCTTATAAGCCTTGTGATGGTTTGCAGTCTCCCTGCAAGCCTCATGAGGCTGACTTGAGCATCCACAATTTTTGATATCCACAAGGTGTCCTGGAACCAATCCCTCATAGATACAAAGGGTCCACTGTTCTGCTATCATACGCTCATAAACCTGACACAGCTTCAGGATTCTAATATTGCTACTTCCACACTCTGCTAGAGGATTTTAATAGAGGCAAAGAGGACTTTTAAAGAGATGGGAGAGCTAAGCCAATTAAATTAAAATGTAGCAATGTCTGGCTTTCGATTATAACACCCAGCATTGACCAGTTTTTTTTTTTTTTTTTGTTGTTGTTGTTGTTGTTGTTTATCCTGCTGCTGCTATTGTTAATATCCTGCTTTTTGCCCAATATTGGAACTCAAATGGGCTTTGACAGGCTAGTCACTGGAAACCTAATGAAGACTTAGAGATCCTCTTCTTTAAGGGTGAATGTCTTTCCTTAGCTACAGGATACCCTGCATGGAATATGTTCATCAGATGTCAGTCTGAATAATAAGCCACTTTATGATGGTTGCTAATTAGAGTTATTTTCTTTACTGATCCTAGTTTTGCAAGTCCCACTACTGCAGTGGACTACACAAGGTTTTTCTGATTCCATTTGATCATTGTGATTCCTGCTGGCTTACTCCAGTTTCTCTGTCCTGTGAGACTGGGACTGCTATAGTCAAGCCTTCTTGCAGCAGATAGCTTACAAGTTACATAACTTTTACACACATCCTAAAGCTTTCAAACAAACAAACAAACAAACAAACAAACAAACAAACAAACAAAAAGGATAGAAGATAATGAAGACCCCAGTTGATGTTTCAACCTGGCAGTCTTTTCTCCATTTCCCTTTCCCTCCTCCTTACTTTTATTCTCATTCTCTCTTCTTCTCATTCTTCTTCTTTCACAAATACAAAAGAAAGAAGTGAGAAAATGGAAAGGAAGAAAGGGGAGAATCCTTCCTTAACTCCTCAGATTGTTTACTGTGATGGGATGGTGTTTTGACTACAAGCCCAGAGAGATATCCCACATACTAGATGTATAATGTGCTGAGCTTTTATTTGTTGCTGTCATTGTATTATTTTTTGGGGAAAAAAAACTGACTTCAAATTTCAGGATGGCTTAATTGCTTAATTAATTAATAATTTCTGTGAGGTGTTAATTTTTAACTCTGCTTGTTTTAATTGTTGTAAGCCACTTTGAGTCCTAAACTGAGGCAAGATATAAATAAATAGAAAGGGGAGGACAAAATCAGAGGCCCTGTAGAGCTTTTCTGATTGTAATTGATACAATGGACATTACTTGCTTATGGAGATTATGGGGTTTGTAGTTCAGTTCCATGAGTTGAGACTCATGCTTGCAAAGGCAAAAATGATCCACACTGGACCGCTGCTGACCTCAATTGCCTGCTGTCTCCTCTCTACTCTCCTCCACAACACTTCAACCATTTTCTCTCTCTACGCTGTTGTAGTGCTACTATTCCACTTTGAACATCCTGTGGAATCCTGGGGTTTGCAGTTTGTGGAGAAGTATTTAGAATTCTCAGCCAGAGAGCTCTTTGACCTCAGTAAACTACAAACCCCAGAATGCACAGGAGGTTGAAAGGGGAATAATAGCACTATAACAGTGTAGGGTGGAAATGGACTTCTTCTTTGCCTTTAGGTCAAAGACGAGCTAAGTAGTTCCCCAGGCTCCAATGATTCAAGACACACTCCTCTGGGCAGCACAGATGAGCCTTCAAGAGGAAAGCATTAAACAGTCATGATAACCACCACTGAGCCCTTTCCCTTCTAACTGCATTGTTGCTTTTCATTTGCCTAGTTTTGTGAAGCTTGTCATAGGTATACAATACTCTTTCTAGCAAATGTAATGTCAAGCTAAGCCTGATCCTGTGGCAACTGGCCAAATATTTTTAAGTTTAAACAACAGACCTTGGTAAACTATAATTCAGGAGCGAGCTACACATCTTTCTATATGGTCTCCAAACTAGTTTGAAAATCCTTCCAGTGCTCTAAAAATATTGGATGATATTATAGTCGCTGGTTCCTACTTTATTCTTCCATTATTACTTTCACCCTCTCTCTTCTTCCTTACCTGCTTTTAAGTGAATCTGCAGTTCTGCTTACTAGAAAATTCCCAAAGAGCAAGCAAAATGAAATAAAATCTTCATTTGCGTTGATAACAGGTCGGGATATTTAGGTTTTACAGGTGGGAACTGCCATTACAAAGAGCCAGAAGTAATATTTGAGCTTTCTCTATATGTAATTTAAGCCTGGATTGACCAATGAGCAAGGATATGCAGCCATGAATCTTGCAATTTGTAAGGGGGAAAAAAGAGTTTAATAGGCCTTTTCCATTTCTGCGGTTCAATAATAATTTCACACATCAATGTGAAACTTCAGCAGTTACTATATAAAGTCAAGCCACATCTATGTGAGAAAAATTACTCTTTAAAATCATTAAATTGTCAACTTCACTCTTTGAAAGGAAAATTGTCTAACACATGATTGTGAGGATCATTCTTTTTTCTGTCAGTTTAATAAAATAAGGTTATGTTGGCACTGGTCTTATGCAATAAATGTATAATAGCAGGGCCGTTTGCACCTTGCATTTTCACTATCTTTTTTAGACTGCTGTAATGTGCTGCCCGTGGGACTACCCTTGAAGATGAACTGGACAGAAAGTAAATCAAAATACAACAGCCTCTACTTTGAATGAGAAGGAAGCAAATTTCACCTGTTTTGAAAGAGTTTACCAGTTGCCAATGGATTGCTTTTGAGTTCAGTTCATGGAGCTGGACTATTTGAAAATGTCACCACCATCAAAATTAAATAGGGGGCAACAGAACAGAGAGATTTTTCAAGTGACATTCCCTCCCAAAAAGATCCATCTGGCAGGCCAAAGAATAAGAAGGAAGCACTTTACTTATGTGATATTTACTGGCTTAGTCTGCGTGCTGGTTTGATGGATGCAATTTTTCACTAATCTCTTCTTGAAGGAAGCAGTGAGTAATTTGAGCTATTTTCTTCTTATTACAAGGAAGTCATCAAAAACTGAAGTTTTCAGTGTCTATTCACTGTTCAAAGACTATTAATATGAGGTTGTTTTTCACCTAAAACACTTTCTGCAGAGAAAATGCTAGTTACTTCATAGAAAATCCAGACATCTGCACATAACATCCATTGTGAAATTTGTGTAGAATAAATCCCAAACTGCAAAGATTCTGGTAAGGCCATGATTCTTCTCATTATTTTTTCTTTATACTTGAGAAACACATTTTTCAACCACTGATACACACACAAACACACACACACACACATATTTGAATATTCTTTCCATCTCTGGTTGGTTTGATGGAATGTAAGCACTACGTCAGATTCCACTTACTTACCATTATGCTAAGAACCAGTAGAAGTCAGACTAATTTGAAGAATCTCAGTTATTCTTTGACAATAGATACCAATAAAACAGCACAGCAGGTTGGACTTCTTATACAGGCAGCTCCTAGCAATTCTAAGTAGATCACACCAGCAAAGGAAGTCTTCTACCACAGATATGTTTCACATTGCATGTCTTTTAAGGAGATAGGTGATATTCATTACAGACATAGCTGAAAGACTTACCACAAGGAAGGAAAATATGTATAATATTATCCATTACCATATCTGGCGAGATTTACCACAGCCAATCGGAAGAAGATTTTTATAGCAGTAGGAGCAACATGCTGAGGAAAAAAAAAGTTGATGATCTTCTCTAAAACAGAGAGACTATACACATTCTGTTAAATGAAGACTTCTAGTTTTAGATGCAAAGTTTTCTATTTCCTTGAGTAACAATGCTTTCTCAATGCACAATAAACCCCTGGTGGAAATCTATACAACTGGTAAAAGGATCAAACAGAGCCATTGTGGCTTAGTGGTCTGAGCATTGGACTACAACCTTGGAGACCAGGGTTCTATTCTCCACTCAGATATGGAGTGTCATCATAAGTCAAACATGACTTGAAGGCAAGCAACAACAACAACAGGGACAAAACTGATCTGACAGACTGTGAGAGTCAGTACTGAAGTAGGATTTATTCCAAAACTATAGCTTAGACCAGAACTATATGTGAGTAAATGTCAAGTGTCCAGATTAGAGAAAAGGGGATGAAAAGGAGTGAAAATACAGTAAAAGATGTTCACCCATACTAATGTTTTTCAAAACAGTCAAATTTTTGTTACTGACAAGATTGGGCAATACATTTCTAATTAGAGAAGTAGAAACACAAAATAGTAAGTGATTTATGTATAGAGACTGTGGGCTTATCCAGACTGGGATCTGTGCTGCGTGATGGTCCAACATTATTTTTCTTTCTTTATTTATTTATTTATATCCCTCATTTTTTCCATCCTGAGTGTCATACCACCCCTTGAAAGTGTGTCTTCTTCGGAAGATGAAGCAGGAATACCACAGCTGGAACAGATACCTGATAGCTGGCCTGATAGCCAGCTGAGTCTTCCTCCAGTTCAGCAAGAAGATAAGCTGCAACCTTAGAGAGAGGTGAAGGCTTTGGCCTATGGCACAGACCTCCACCACTGACACAGCAAAAGGCTAGGGGCACACAGCTGTGGAACACACTCCTTAAATGCAGTCTTATGCAGTCTGAAATATAGTCAGCTGAGCTGGCTGTCCATATGAGCAGGGAGCTTCTTCCAGTCAAACTTCTGGAGTTTCAGTTCCCTTCTTGACAGTTCCCTAACTTGGCTATTGTAAGTACTGGCTTTATGACTCTTGGACTATTTACTGTCTTCTATCTCAATTGCTTGGACTCTCTCCTGATTTTCAGCTTTTTGATCCTGGGCTGTTTGATATCAGTTACCTACTATTGTTACAGCTTCTGAACTCTGGGCGCATTGAATTCTGGTTAAGCATTAAGAGTGGGACAATGAGATTCAAGGTGGTTTACAATATTTTTTTTTTTAAAAAAAGCTAAAGTAGTTTGCAGAAGTTGAAAATTAAACAATATTATTTTAAGAATATGATTAAAAACACTAAAATATATTTGCAACATAACATACAGTAAAACATTAAAAATCGCAGACCACTGTACACACAGACTACTGCTCCTTAAATAAGATTCAAAGACCTGCCTGAATAACAAAGTCTTCACTTGTCAGTGGAAAGAGAACAGGGAGGGGGCCAACTGAATCTCCTATGGAAGGAAGTTTCATCACCTGGGAGCAGCAATGGAGAAGGCTGTCTCTTGAGTTTTCAACAAACCTGCTTGTGAAGATGGTGGGACTGACAGAAAGTTCATCCCTGGGAGGCTTACAGCTGAAATTTATAAGGAGATATGTTTTTCAGATAGTCTGGACCCAAGCTATATCGGACTTTAAAGGTCAAAACTGGCACTTTGAATTCTGGGAGCAAGTGTTGTTTCAACAGAGGAGTCACATGATTTTCCTAACCAATCCTGGTCAACAGCCTGACCAAACCATTTTGAAGTTTCAAAACACTACTTCACACAGAGTGCATTACTGTAGTCCAAATGGGATGTAATCAAAGCATGTGTCACTGTAACCAGATCTAACTTCTCAAGAACTACTTCTTCTCAAGAAATGAGTGCAGCTGGCACACCAGTTTTATCTGTGCCAACGCACTCCTGACCACAGCCAAAACCTAGGGATCCAAGCTCAGATCCAAGATCAGGAGTACAACTGTGGCTGTGGGTGTGAGGGAGGTGAAGGCAGGCATCTCCAATGAATCAAGCTTTGCTCAGATATGACCTCCATTTCCTTGGCTTCTCCTTTCTCCTTCCATCCCACACTTCATTCAGCAGATTATTCCAACACACCGCATAGCACTAGGTAGGGGAGGTATTGGAGAGGCTACCACAAGGAAGACAGTCTAGGAAGCCCTTTTCTGTCAGCCCACATGCTTGTGTCCAAATCTGGATCCAACTTTCTATATGTCTTGTTTTCTTAAAAATCCTGCAGCAACAAATGTATCTTATTGTTATGTAATCCAAATTTTTCTGCTTTCACACTGTTAACTGTAGCTGGTGAAATCCAGATTTATCTGCTTTCATACTGTCCAACAAATGTTTCAAATATATAGTGTTAGCAGGCTTTCATTTTATTAAAGCACTACTGTTTTATTATGGTCAAGCTGTGTAACAGAAGTAGTAATCTTTTATAAATCTTCAAAGATGAATATGATGGGGAAAAGAAAAAAACTCTTTGTTGCTATGGTAACATTTATTTTGGCATATATTTCCTCTTCATTATTGCAAATCCTGATTTGTCCCCCCCACCACTACCACCACCTGTATTAGAGGGGAAAAAGCACTATTTTAAACTTCATAGAGTTGTACAGTGAAAGTAAACAAGCTTAGCTAGAGAGAGAAGACCCAGAAATAAATTAAGAAAAAAAACTGAGGGATGGATGTTATTTAATAAAAATGAATATAAAGTGGATTATATATTTGTTTTCAGAATGATAAATACACTGTGTTTATATATTGCTTCTCACATTTAATTCCCACAAAGGATTTCTGAACATACTTAGAACTGAACGAATTTTCATTGTTACAGAATATCTTCAATTTTGGGGGTGGGGGAAGCTAATTAATCTGTAGTTCTAGCAGCCATATCTCCAGTGCGACATGGCTGGACAATCTTTCTTGACACAAGACTCTGCTTTAAATCCAAAGGCTATTACCAGTGAATCAATAAGCATTTGGTAAGTCAACAAATTATGTTACATACATTGATTCCATGGGACTACTTTAGTTCAAATTAGCAACTTGTTTGAAACTCCTGACTCTTCTTGCTTCTTGCTTTGAAATATTCCATCTACTGCAGTATGTGGAAAAACACTGGTCTATGACATAAAAATGGAAACACATCAGAAGTGAACTTGCACACAAAATGTTAGAGAGGCTGGCTCAGTTTGTAAAAACCTTTAGCTTTTAGACACCTATGAAGATACTAAAAATGAAATACCGGAAGGACTAAAATCTATAATAGTATCAGCTTAAAAATGACACTGATTAGATCCTGTTTAGATAATTTTCCAATTAGCAAATTGCATACTCTCTTTAGTTCCTTTTCTGGAAATTAACACTTTTTGTGTCAAGTTTAGAGATCATAATAATTTCTTTTGTTTTACAGCAATATTAATTATCTATTCTCTTTTAAACATTGACTCTACCTATTCTCAAAAATAGTAAAACAAAAAAGATGCTCAATTTTTCAGATTTCAACATCTTTATTTCAGCTGAATGAGTTATATCCAAATATTACAACCTTAAGAATAAACCAAATTTAGCATGATTGACTTAACTGTTTTCTGGATGTGTTTTCTTGTAGAATTTAGAAAATGTTGGTAAGCTCTTCAGGAGATGTCATGGAAGGGTAATTATCAATAGCATTAAACAGATAGGAAATTAAAAAGTTCTTTAGTGTGCTTCTTTTTAATTTTGACAATTAAATTTACTTTGAAGCTGATTTAAACCTAGAGAACATACAGCATGCTGTCTTTTCCTTTCATTTCTACACAGTCTTCTATTTTTAGCACTAATAAGTTAGCAAAGATCAAGAGTTTAAAAAAGCAAAATAAATCCAAGTGGTCTGAAACAAAAATTTACCTTTTCATATAAAATAAATCATTTGGTACTAATTAAATTCCCAGACACTATCCTGAGGTATTGTATTATAGGATTGGTTAAAATCAAGAATAACATATGATTATGGTGACAACCCTCAATTATTCAAAAGTAAATCCCATTGAAATTAATGGGATTTACTTTCAAGAAAGCATGGTGAGCATCAGGATGGTACTCTGCAATCCCATGAACATTGTTTTGAAAATAGCCTCAGTTAAATTCATTTAAAATTAATTCACAAACTATAAATTACTGTGTGGACAGAAGTCTTTACAAGTCATTCTATATTGGAAAGGAGTGATAAATTGCAAAAGTGATGTACTAATAAATATTGTGGACCTTTGATATATGTATATATAAATATATATACTCTATGCGTGTGTGTGTGTGAGAGTGTAAAATTATGTATAGGTAGCTTTTAGAACTAATTTTAAGAAAAAATTGGGCTCACACATACTCATGATGTTCATGATTTCATGAAATAACAGAATACTGAACTGTAACTTAATGTTCTTTGAAATCAAAAACAATGGAAAAAATCTTCTGAGATATGGTGGTGCAATCTACACACACACACACACACACACACACACACACACACATATATAGACAGACAGTCAGGAAAAACAAGAGCGGTATTATCAAGGTCTGGTGGAGCAAGTAGCTTGTGGTTCACATGCTGTTCAAATCTGCACCCTTCTTCTGCAGCCTCATTCATAGAGATGTGAACTCCACACAAGGATATTTATACTCCTGTGCCGCCTCTACTGATTTGCTTTCAAAGCATATCCAGAGAATTTTGCATTCTTGTTGCAGTGATGTTCTAAATTACTTTTTACTAACAGGTGTTCTCCAGGCAGTAGAAAATATGGCACATAATGTGTTATAGCAATGCCTTTAGGGAGAAGGAATTTTGTGTTAGTATAGAGATTGCAGGGAAGTAATTCTTCACTAAGATTCTTCTCAAAGGAAAGAACAAGTAATTGTATCAGTTTTCTTCCTGATGCAATAAAATCTCCTAAAAATAGTTTTCAGGGCTATTTGCAATTTGGGACATTTTCTGCACAAAATTTGCATGGGTCATTTGCACAGAAAAAAATTCTAAGCAGTAAACAACATTTTCTGCACAAAACAGCCACATTTTGTACAGAATTAAGTCCTGAACTATGAAGAGCCTTGTCAGTCCAGGATTCTTCTTGTCTGGGTCTTTTAACAATCAAAAATCATAGCATGTTTTCAATATTTTTTAAATAGTTTCAAATATTATTTCCAACCCTTAAGAGAGTTATCAAATGGCATGAAATTCCTAGTGAACTTTCACTCAGTTGACATCCTGAATATGTCAGAGGGATGGTGGATGATGGGAGCTACACAAAAACCCCGGTAGCACTTCCCTCCAGCACTGAGCTCTGGCAAAAAGACAGTCCACCAGAGTCAAGTGTCTAAAAATCACCATACAGCAGAGTTTACTCACACAGCTTGAAGCGTCCCAGCAGCGTGTTTAACATTAGCAGCAAAGCCCTGCAGCCAGGAAAAATACTCCCACACAAATGTTATCTTCCAACAGGAGGCTTTACTCTTGAGTTACAATACATACAGTATATACAATTCTCCGACGGAGTATTCAACATTCAACAGCATGCAACACATAGCCTCCGGCCGCTCTCCAGACAACAAGAGGGCATAGTGGGCTAGAACACACCCACTTACATACAGCCATTGCTGATAGAACTCTAGCAGTCCTTGCTAGACCCCATGTATGATGCAACCTTCTTCCCTGGTTACATACCCCAATGACTCATGCAGGTATTACAAGGGATTGCATCATCCACTGTCATTCCCAGGTACAAATTTAAATTTCCATCATGTATATTTTATTTGGACTTAGGTTCTGTCCAACCTTTCCTCACAGAATATAGTCCTGCTATTGAATGGATATGCTGGCAGGGGACATCCATAAGACATTTAATGAACAATATTAGATTTTTTCCAATGTGTCCATTCATATTAATAAATGATTCTTAGATGACATCTACTTCCAAAGTTACCCAATAAAACTCATAGAAGCTTTTGGGCTGCAGTCATTGGCCAGAATTCTGTATCAGCTTATATTTAACTAAATACTTAACTAACTAACTACTGCTGGTCTGACCTTTCCAAGGCTGATGGAAACATCATTCAACTGTGCTCTGAACCTTCTATTCCTCATGCACCTAATGCCCAGTAGAATAATTTGTTTGTTTTTGTTTTTGAATTTTTCAGTACAGGGGGAATTAGGACAATGGCAGTGGTGTCAAAAGTGTTGACTACTGATTGAGAATACAAAACAATTAGCTAACCATGACTATTTCATAACTCTCCCCCAACCTATTTTACCAGGCATCAGCATGGAGAAAAAGAGGTTTTTTTGCTTGCTTGCTTGCTTGTTTGACAATTAGAGAACAGTTGAATGATGTTTGCATTAGGTTTGGAGTGGACAGGCCCAATAGCTTGGTTGGTCTAGAAGGATGATCTAAAAGGATATGAACCTATTTTATTACACTGGCTGCCAGCCACTGCAGGAAAGGAGGAAATCACTACCATAGTCTTTTATAGAGCATGTTTAACCTACAGAGCATGGAGGACAAATTACCGTGTTGTTCATGACTTATGACTGAGTTTCCTTTAAAAAATGAAAACCCATGAGTGTTCATAAAAGTCTGGAACATCTCAAGAACTACAGATCCATGCTGGAATTCTTAACTGGAGAGAGATTGGAGGAGTATTTCAATACTGACAACAGGAATATCATACAGATAGCCTATCTACATTTTTCATAGCTGTTTTGACAGTTCTAGGCTAGGGAAATGTCTTTTCCAACCCAAGTCCCTCCAGATATTTTGGTCTACAATACCCGTATGGCCCATCCAGCATTTCCAGTAGTGAGGGATGATGGGGTGTTGTAGACAACACCTCTAGAGAGAAAAAAAATTAGAGAAGGCTTTGTAAGTGGAGAAACTGAGAGCCTTCCCTCTCATTTTGATTTAAATGAGTTGGAGTCTGTTGATTTAACATATAGTTGGAGTCTGTTGTTCTGTTCAGTGCTTTTAAATAATACCACCCCAGAAAATGTTACTGCCTGATGTGAAGCAGCATTTAGGTGCTGTCTCTCTGAACACGCCCAAATCAAGTGTGTAGTACCAAAATCTGGTCAAGTTGTTCTAGCACATGAGGCAAAGATCTCTCCTCATTGTTTGTTATAAAAATGATATATAATCGACAATTTTTTCAGGCCCATAAGTGAAACACTCCAAACTTGCTGCCTAGGGCAGCAACCTTACTTAACCTAGAAATAGTGCTGTCCCTATGGCCTGGTATGTAGCAAGTCAATTTTGAAAAGTGGAAATGTGCATACCCTTCAACTGCCCTGATTTGGTTCTGAGAATCCTGTTTAATCCTCTTTTGTCCCACTTTTTCAGCCACTTATAAAATGTCTGTTTCTCTCTTCTCACATTTTCCCCCTTCATCTTCAGTTTATTTCAATTGCTGCAAACTAAGCTCAAAGTGAGGTAGTAGTTTGCATTCAGTTAATTGACAAATGGGGGAGGAAGGAGCTGAACCTTGCCCTACACACTTCAAGTTACGTGTTGACTTATGATGACTCCAAGAATTTCATAGGGGTTTTTTAGGTAAAGAATATTCAGAGGTGGTTTCGCCAGTTGCTTCCTCTGAGATACAGCTTACAACACCTGGTATTCCTTGGTGGTGTCACATCCAAGTACTAACCAGGGCTGAGCCTTCTTAGCTTTCAAGATCAGATGACAACTATTGCCTTTAAAAGTCCTTAGGCTCCACCTTTTCCTCTGGGCACAGGCAAAAACAAACTGCTGCAGCCTCTCTTCCTCATTAATAGCTCCAGTCGTCTTGACCAAACTTTGATGTTGCTTGGCCAGTTTGTGAAATTTTGGATGGCATGAAATATGTTGTGTAGGCTTCAGATGAATTTGTTCTTCAATAAGCTGAGTCTTGATGCACTGTCTACACAAGATGTTTAAATTCTCCAGCCAGCCAAGAAAAGCCTGAGTAGTTGACTGGGAGCAAATCATGTTTCAGCTCAGATTATTTTAATAGCAAAAGAATATAGGATGGGGTTTAACTGAATGTTTATGCTTGCTTTTGCCGCCAATGCTTTTCTTACCTACAACTCATAGGGTTTACTTGTCCTGTCAAAAAGGAAGCAAGAGGGAGGGAAAAAGCATCAGCAGCTTTAAGACAATTTTTTTTAATGAGTTTCTGTGGATATAAACCCACTTCTTCAGATGCAGTGCTCCATCTAAAAAAGTGGCTTTATACCCATGAGAGCTCATGCTAAAATAAAAAGGCATTAATTTTAAATGTGCTGACACATTCCTTCTTTTCTCCCCCTCCATTCCTCCTTTTTATACTGTAAGTGATTAAAATGGCTATTGCTTTGAAAACTGTTGTGTCAAGGATTCTTTTCACTCAGGACTAGGTTCACCTACAGACCCCTCCCTCCAAGGAAACTCATAGAAACAGTCATATTTGCCTAGGTTTTGTTTGTCATTCAACAGCTCTTCAATGAGTCTAAGGCCATTTCCACACGGGGTAATAAAAACAGTGCAGTCCGTCCTCCACAGAGGATGTCTGCACCTTGGAGCGGACTGCGTCTGGACTACTTACTGTAGATCCGCACCTCAGTCCGCTCCGGAATGACCCGAAGTGGTCGTCCAGCGTGCTTTTGAAAGACCTGATTTTTCCAGTCTTTCAAAAGCATGGAGCGCGCCACTGCAAGCCTGCTCCCTTGTGCAGATTTGCAGGCTCGCACAAATGCGAGCCTGCGATCTGCCGGAGATGGGCTTTAAGCCGGCAAGCTTCAGCGGTTGGTCGAGACCCATGACCAACTGGAAGCTGCCATTTTGGACACCAGAGCAGAGTGGATCAATGATCACACACTGCTCTGGAGCAGCCTGGACCGGACCGGGGAGCCAGAAGATCTGGTAAGTAGCGGTGCGGGGCGATTCCCTCACCCCATGCGGAAATGGCCTAAATCCAGGTTTAAACTGAGGCCTCAGAAATTATGAGTGTTTCATTCAAATTACCTCACAGATAGAGAAGGGTCCAACATATCCATGGTTTTCAACCCACTGACCATATTTGTGTGCTTGAGCCATCTGTCAGGAGTTTTACCTAACAAATTGGCTCATTCACCACTTCTGGTTAGAACAATTTGCTGTTATCTGACTTTGTGTTTCCCAAAATGAATTTTGGCTGTGGACACATGGGCTGCACAAGAAGGAAAAATTATTTAAGAATCACTGTTTGATTTTTTAAAAAAAGTTTTCTTGGTTCACTACTCAGGGTTATAGTTAACAGTACTTCCCAAACCCTCTCTTGCATTCTCTAAGCTCTAATAGTACAGAAGAGTATGAAATGAGTTGTAAAACTAGTTTTGGTTCTTGAAGTCAGCTTGAAAAAATAGTGTTCAAAACTAATCTTAAATGTAGAATTGCTTACTTTTTCATTTTGTACCAAAATTGTACTGTTGAAAACTATGGAGGTGATTTTCTCCATCTCCTTGCTCTTTTTCCATGGATCCCAAGCCTTTCAAATTAGTAATATAATACTTTAGGTAGATCAATAGCATAAGCCCCCTAGCTGAGATTGATTTTGCTCCAGTGGGATTTTCACCTCATTCATCAAAAATCATTGTGCCCCATGCCATAATAGGCTTTTTTTCTCCCAAAGAACAGAGCAGCCAATACTTAAATTATTTTTAACAGGTTTGCTGTTAAAGTTATACACCACCTATTTATTCTTAACTAAAATCTCTCTTCTTGAGTAATTTGATGTAGGGCTAAATTTATTTGCTTGCAATTGAACCAGTCTACATTTATAAGCAATCTCTTTTATGCTTGCCTGTGAAAAATCACATTTTAACATTTTGCAACTTACTCTATCCCTGTGATATTAGTTCTTACCTTGCTGGCCATAGTCCAACTGCATATTAAATTCTCTCAGCAGCATCTGGCCAATAATTGCTTAAGTTCAACACCATATCTCATACAAACAATTCAAAATATGAATGCTAACTTTTAACCAAACTATTTAATAATAATATTTTAAAAAGCCCAATCTATTAAAAACGCAGGAAGGTTGGATTTCGAGTTTCAAAGCACTGGGAAAAAGGTACTTCCATTCATTATATAAACAGTTTTGTTGGAGCATATATTTGGAGCATAGCCCATGCTGGGACATGATTGTATCAGATTGTGAAGCTAAATTATGCCAATTATTTTTCTGGATTGATAAGAATTTCTTGTTTCCCACAGCTAAGAAATGGCATATACTTGATAAGGTGCATACAAAAAAGATATATTTGAAGCTTGGATATACAATGGATATATATTGAAAGTTCCATTGTGATGATTAATAGCATGGGAACTTTTTTTCCATCTGGGAAGCTGACTCAGTATAAAGTGGTAAAAGGTATGATTTACAGTCTGGAAAATTTATGCTGGAATCAAGTTAGTATACATACAGATTCTATTGACTGTTCCAGCTCACAATCTAGAACTTTGCTGATTTTGTGTAATCAATAGGCTTTGCAATGGAAAGACATAAAATTATGGCGTGATGTAGCCAGCTGATTCTTTGACTTGCTGTTAAGGTAGAAAAGGATTATTTTGTATTCTTGATGAAATAGCTTTTTTTTTTTTGCACTTTTTGAGACTTCTGAGTAGAAATACATTTCATCTCAAAAATGTGTACATTTCTGGTACTTTGGGGACTTTTCTGAGAAATAAAGTCTGCATAAAACAATATACATGTTGTAAAATGAAAATGTCTGAAGTATACAGAACTGGAAGAAAATGCAGAAACATGCTTCAATAAACCAGGGAAATCAATTTAATAAGTAATATACATAAACAAAGTGCACAAATAAAAGGGGAAATGTTATGAATGCACAAATGTCCATCTAAAACACAAAGAAAACACTATCTTACAATGTGATATTAAACATAGATGTATAATTAGTAATTAATGTTCACATCATTAATTTTGGTTTTAAAAATGGTCGAGGTTGTTGCTGGGCAGGCAAGATTTTCCTATGAGTGGACAGCAGAAGGAAGAGGCGGTGTGGCCAGACAGCCAAGTGCAAGGCCAGCAGGATTGTTATGGCTATGTCTTGTATATTAGAGAAGGCCACACGCCAGAGCTCTGATTGGGTCACCCCACTAGTTCCGGGGTGACCAGGTAGCATAAAAAGGCTGGTGTTTGCCTTGCCTAAAGTTAAATGCCCTAGCTGGACCTGCCATGCCATTGGCAGTATAGTGATTGTAAGGGCAGATGCTGCCCGGTTTTTCTCCGTTATCTTCTGTTATTTCTGTTTATCTAATTGCTGGAATGCTAGCATGTTTTTGCTAAGCCTTATGTTATCTTAGAGTGCAGCATTAAATTCAGCCTTTAAGTCTTACTTAATGAGCCTCTGGAATTTTTTCTGCTTCACTGGGACTCTCTGCTGTGGCGAAGCCTTGCTTCACAGATTGCACTATGCTCATGCTCAGAGGAGCCAAATCCTGCCAACCCTGACACTAATCTCACCTTGTAGACTGTGCAGATTAGAAGGTAGTTACACTCCCCAAACATTCTGACAATGTTTTTCTTTCCTCAAAACTCATTAAAAATGTTTGAAAATGTGTGATTTGGAGGAAAATTTTAGACAAAATGCCTATTTTGAAACAATGTGATTTTTTTTATTTTAGAAATAATGAATTTAAAGACAAAAATCCACAAAATGGGACAGAATGGGTTTAAGGTGAAAATATTTTCTTTCCCCACTCCTAATAAGGCATGGAAAAGTTATATTTTTGAACTTTAACTCACAGAATCCTCACAGTTGTTGGCTGTGCTGTGTAAAGCAATTTTCTGGGAACTATAGCCACAAATGTAAATTGTTCAAGTTCTGATCTCTAGTGTGGCATAGTTTATGCCATAAATGATTACATACCATATCATAGGACATCAGACAGACATCTTCAGGGGTTTAGAATATTGGTTGTCTTTGAACAATTCTAGGCTTCGTGGCACATGCCTCTAACACTGGATTGTAATGTTAGTAAAACCCTACCTCAGTTATGAACACAAAAACTATAGGATGGACCAACTGATAGAACAAAGACAAAGGTCCATAAAAAACATATTTCTCAAGCCCTTTTGTACTTCCTAGAGATTTCACACCTCTGAGAGGGAAAAAACACAACCTCCCAAAACCTTTTGTAATCTCCAGCTTTAGGACTGAATTGTGAGGTTTTATAACAATAGTATACCTAGTCTACATCGCTGAAGGCTAGATTTTTTTTTTCATATTTATCATAATTAACTCCACCTGGCTTATGAATCATCCTCCAACATCAACTATACTTGGAAAGCACAGCGGGATCAAACAGCCAATCAAATGAAATGATCACACACAGCTGTCTCTTGTTAAATATTTCCTCAAGCAGCTAACAATTTGGATTACAATGTTCTGGATCTTCCAGCTTTGGCAACTTTTTTCACGATGTATGTTTTTTGATGACAACAGGATTGCTAAAATGATTGCTGAATTCATTTAGTTTCGATCCTCTTATTACACCTTTGGGCACTTGTGTTCATGCATCAGAAATGAACAAGTGAAAATATAGTGAGAACACCAAATACTGTTCTTGACAGCAAATCTCAAACCCTTCCCAATGGACATTTTCTGGAACAGTTGTGCAGCACGAACATTGCATTCTGTTGTCTTGGACATAGGACTTGCTCTCATTGTTTGATGTAGGTGAAACAGAATTTATCGTGGCTGACATCCTGTTGCAAAGTTATGTCATCATAAAGCAACTTACAAGTGCATAAAGTTGAATTGTGCTATTATGCAATGTTCATTTTTTCAGAAGGGGAATGGAGATGTAGCAACACCCTTGGGACCATTTCAGAAGTGACACCAGCTGTGTGGCCATTGCTCAATAGTCCTGAGAGCCCCTTATGACACAACAGGGCTGTCCTATCTCAGTCCTGCACAGCTGATAAATCAAACAAAACAAACTGAATATCTCCCAGCTTTTTACTTACTTCCAGGCAGTAAGCAAAGAATCATAAATAAAGTCCAACATAAACAAGATCCAGCAGAGTTTCATGGCAAGGGAGTGTCCAATGTCAATCTGAGCATTTGTGAAGGCATCCAGCAGGGTAGCAGATCAGATAAGCTCTGACAACTCCTGAAGGGGAAGGACACCAGCTAAATAGAACCAAAGCCTAGGGGAGCTATGCCTTGATTGATTGTTGCTGCTTATACATTCTGAGAGAGTGACACTGGGTATCTCTTTGCTGCCTGTTGTCAGGGTCAGAGACCCAGGCAGCAAGACAGCCCGGAGAAGGGAGTGGGAGAGCTAGCAGAGTCCTGCCGGGAGGAATCAAGGAAGCACTTACTCAAGGGAAGTCCATTGACCTAAGCCAGAGTGACACGCAAAAGCCGTAGTCAGAGTTCCAAAAGCCAGGGGTCTGGAGCCAAGAGATCAATCCAAGGTATCAAGTGCTGGAAGCAAGGAGAGGGCGTATAGAAAGTTTACCGCAAGCAAAGGAAAGCTTCCAGGCAGGCAGTTATATAGCCCAAGACACAGGTGTGGCTAGTCACTGCTTCTTGAACTTAATCAAGGAAGCCTCCCTTTGCTCAGCTCCCTTGAGTCTCCACCTTGTTTGTGGGCTGGTTGACACAGGCTCCCAAGCATCTTCAGAATCAGATCCCTGTTGCCCTAAAGGAACAGGCAGAGGAACGTCCAAGCCTGCTTGGTCCATGGCAGCAGGGGGAGCTCTTGAGCTGCAGGACTCATCTCCAGCCACAGCCACAGGGACCAACAGCTGCTGCTCGTCATCTCCACCCTGAGCAACAGGGACCAACAGCTGCTTCTTATCATCATCAGCTCTGACAGGGGCTTCAGTTATCATACCTGTGCTGTGTGAAGCTGGGTCTAGGTAAGTGTTCTTCTTATCTGAGGACGCTGGACTCTCTGTTGGAGCTAGCACCACCAGCTGTTCTGTTTCTGGCCCTGTAATCTCTCTCTGTACAGCAGGTCCTGGCATGCCCCCTGTTTCAGTCTCTGGCGTGCCCTCTGCTTCAGACTCTGCATCAAGAGTCCATGCTCTGGAGGCAGGATATGACAAGGGCATCTTGCTTGGTGCCTCATTGTTCATCATCACATGTCATTAATGTGATTATGTATTGTATGAATGAAATTATTCCATTACAATGATATTGACCATCACAGCCTCTCAGCCTGAATTGGTGCAGCACCCAGTCCCATGCCTTGCTAAATACGGAACTATTTAATTTTTCCTGTTACCATCAAAATATAAAACCATTAAAAACAAAGCTACATTTATTTATTTCATTATCATTACAATGAAGAACCTACATACATTTTGTAAGAAATGATGGCTAATAATACTAATGATGATACCACCCTTTTGAGCTAATGTATTTGTTCAACATTGTAAACACATAACACTAAGGTCCCTATGACACTACACTGGTATAGAACTATTATTCTACTTTAACTGTCCTGGCCACACCTGTGGAATTCTGGGGTTTGTAGTTTGGCAAGACACTGGAGCTGTCTGGCTGAGAATTCTAAATGCCTCTCCCTAAGCTGCAAATCCCATTCCATTTGATATCGCCATGGCAGTTAAAGTGGAATAATAACATTATAACAGTGTATAGTGATAAGGCCCTAAGATCATTTTTATCCATGCACTCAAGGCATCATAGGCTACTTTTCTAAAAAGTGATTAAAGCTTTATCTTCTTAAGGAGTTTAAAGACTGTAAAGATTTTCTCTTTAAAATTATTTCCAGAAGTATCCAAACAATGACTACTCTTTACCAGACCTTTCTTTGCTCTAGTAGCTTGAGAATCATTTACTGACAATAAATTCTACTTCACTCAAAATTTTGTATCAATTTTGTGATCTATAGGGTGTTGATTTACTCATAAATTGTGTCTGGACAACTTTAATATAAGTTTTCTATGTTCTTTGAAATTCTTCCAACTTACAATTTACACATTTGGAACACAGCCCAGCCAAAGCAAACTTAAAGAATCATGAGATCCTATTCACTGTCTGCATAGTGTAAAACTACATAGGCATAACTATGGTGCAAAACTCTATGTTGTTGTACAACCAATCACATGACTGGGAATGTAATTCTTCACAAATACTGTTCTTATAGGAAGCAATGACTAAATTTTAGGAATTATCTTCCCATTGTGAGAAAGCATTCATAAACTGCATAGTTTTCAAAGACTGTTCACAGTTCATAGCTTGTTTAGTGCAAAATTCTCACTTGATACTTTTGCACAGAAAACATTTTCTGCACAGAAAAGAAACTCCATTTTATAGGCAAGACATAGCATTTCTTGGGCAGATATTAATATTTTATGTGTTTTCTACACACACACAGTGCCCTTCCACACTATACAACTATTGCACTATGATTCTACTTCAACTACCATGGCTTGCACCTGTGAAATCCTGGAGTTTGTAGTCTTGGGAGGTACTGGAACTCTCTGGCCGAATATTCTAAATATCCCTCCCTAAAGTGCAAATCCCACGATTCCATAGAACAGAATGGTGACAGTTAAAGTGGAATCATAGTGCAATAGTAGTGTAGTGTGGAAAGGCCCGAAGTGTGATTTCTGCATAGAAAAAGTGCCAAACTGCAAAGATTCTTGTCAGTCTAGAATTTTTGTTGTCAAGGTTTTCTCAGCACTTGAGAAGCATGTTTTTCCATTTTTTTTTTTTTAAGGAAAAATAACAGGTAAAATGACCATACACTCCCATGTTATGCAACAGGTATTCTAACTCCTCACCCTGTTGTTAAGGGTTTACTGAACATCAGACTGCTATTTTAGGATATTGTAATGGTCTAACACAAATATCATAGGGCTTCTGAAACCCTGAATAGGATGCTACCCTTGTATAACCTCTCAGTGAATCCAACTGCTTGCCTAATGACATTTATGTCAGGATAAAGTCACAACAGGACTGTAACCTAAATGCTAAATTCTCAGCTATTGACACTCATGGTGTTTTGATGTGAATTGAACTCAAAATTTGTAAAACGCTTCTTCAAAAGGAGCCTAAAGAGTATCCTTAACTGTGTTACTGAAATCAATAGGACATAAAAGTGTTTAACTCTAGATAGATGGAAAGCATTCTTCTCTGCGCCATTACTTTTTTGTAAGACTGCTGTGTCAAATCAATTTATTGACTCAATTACTTGATTAAACGTGTTTGGCTCAATTAAAATATTGGGCCTGATTAACTGGGCATTGCTCCAACATCAGTCTCCAAGTCAATCTTTAATATTAACCCCTTGTTGTCATTCTTATCGTTCTACTCTTTCCATCTTGGCTTCCCCTCATCTGAGTTGGCCCTAAGAAGGAGGTAGCAGAGTTGACAGCACAAGGAAAACTGACCAGAAGGACATGATTGACACATATCTCAGGTTCCTATGTGGGATTTCAATTTTACTTTATTAGAGGAGATGGTTGTTTTGTTTTTAAAGGGCAGTGGAATGAACACACAGACACTCACAGAGAGAAAGAAATGTTCTACTGGACAATGAAAAATGACAGGTGCCATTCTGATTTTCTTACCCTAGGGTTGAAAGTGGCTACTAACCCTACACTTTGGAATCTGCTCATACTAGGGATATTGTTCTCCTTGAAGGAAGAAATGAATAATTTCAGTCACTTTCTTTTCATTGTGAGAAAGGCTTTCAAAAGAGTGCCATTTTCAAAGACTGTTCATTGCTTTGTGCTGAAAATGCTGTTTTCTGTGCAAAATAGCTATGTGGAAATTTTATGTAGAAGAAAACTGCATTTGCGTTTGTTAAGCATTTTCTGCATAGAAAAATTATATTATTTTCTGAAAAAACAACAACAACTATGTTTCCTGTGGAGAAAATGCTGCTTTCCACATTAAAAAGAATGGAAAGGGTTAATGAAATCTTTATACATATGCTATTAAAATGGTCATGATCAATAAGTAGGATAAAGTTTAGGTAATATAAGTATTCTAAAGTAATGTAAGTATTGTGGAAACTAACACGTATATTAGCAGACATGTATTGTAGTACACTGCCTTTTCTAAATAACAATACGTGAAAGTCTAGTGAGGAATGGAAGAACAACAAGGATGTATTCAATGATATGAACAAATACAGATGTATAGTTTAATGTACTGGAATTTTAATAAAAATATAAAAAAAATTGAAATTTTATGTAGAATAAGTCTGGAACTCTGAAGATTTTTGTCAGTCTATGATTCTTCTCATTAGGGTTTCCAACACTCAAGAAACTCATTTTTTTCCCCAGTATCCTTCCAATCCCTGACTGGTGCAGTACAATCCATCACAATTATTTAAAAGCAACAACAACAACAAGAGAACAATTATTCAATCATGCCAAAGTCTTCAGATGCCTGGATTCATACCAGTTAGTCACCGGTAGACCTACAACTGACCATATAACACCAATTTTAAAATCTCTTCATTGGCTGCCTATTAGTTTCCGGGCACAGTACAAGGTGTTGGTTATTACCTTTAAAACCCTTCATGGCGTGGGGCCAGCCTACCTGCGGGATCACCTTCTCCCATATAATCCGCACTGCACATTAAGGTCCTCTGGGAGGAATTTACTGCAGTCAGTTAGAACTAGATTGGCTGCGGTTACCCAGAGGACCTTTTCTTCTATCGCTCCCAAGTTATGGAATGGCCTGCTGGAGGAGACCTGGTATATTACCAGTCTGGACTGCTTTAAAAAAGCAGTCAAGACTGATCTCTTCCGACAGGCCTTTCAAGACTAGCATTTTCATCGCCTCCCATCAGTTGTCTTCTTGTTTTGTTAATAGTCAACAGCTTGTTAATTGATGTGTGTTTTAAGGGGTTGGTTTAGGTGGGTTGGTGGATGGTGAGGATTGGGTATGTTTTTAATCTCTTTTAATGTATTTAATGTATTTTATGTTGTTCACCGCCTCAATCCTTGTGGAGAGGCGGGATAGAAATAAATATCATCATCATCATCATCATCATCATCATCATCATCATCATCATCATCATATGTGTATGTGTGGTGGAGATTTTATTTTATTCATATCCCACCTTTTCCCCAGCACTGGGACTCAAGGTAGCTTGCACATATTAAAACAGACAGAGATAGAAGTTCACATGATCAAAAGTTACAGTATAATTATAAAGGTAATTACTGTCTAAACGTAGCAACACAACAACAACATTACAATGAGTAATGAAAACTAATTTCTTTCTTAATGGGATTCTTGACCATTGCAGAAAAAACAGATGTAATATCACTGATTCTGGTTTATGTGTGTATTTAAGTCATTTCTGACTTATGGTGACCATATGAACCTATCATGGAGTTTTCTGGGGCTGAGAGTGTGTGATGCACCCAAGGTCAGCCAGTGCGTTTCCATGGCCAAGCAGGGAATCAAACTCTAGAGTCAAAGTCCAACTCTCAAATCACTAACTGCACTGGATCTCCACTGATTTTTACAGCAGTTGTAATATGCACATGTATCTTACATTTGGCTTTATCTTTCATCTGATGAAACATTTTTATGCAAAGATGAATGCCTTCCAGACTTATTTTGGACATGCAGATGGAATGATCAACTTAGATATCTTAGTGTAGATTCATTCCAATAAGCGATTTATTGAGATGTGATACTTTCTCATCTTAATTTTTCCATTTCTAACATGATAATGACTAGATGATTCTTAAGGTAGTGACTGAGAATGAAAAAGGTGAAACAGTTTGCAAGTTAGCCATGTTCATGAAACCTGTGAGGATGAGTCTGTTTCCTATCAAATATTTATTCAAAGCACACACACACACAATGAATGTCTGGGAAAGCTTCCATTAAAAAAGTAACACAGTATATACTTCCTGAGATTTCATTAAAAAAGCTGACAGGCAAAACAGGGAAGGAAGGAAGGAAGGAAGGAAGGAAGGAAGGAAGGAAGGAAGGAAGGAAGGAAGGAAGGAAGGAAGGAAGGAAAGACAGGATTGTGTGTGCCTCTGATATATCTATGAAGTTCCTATAGAAAAATATGTTCACACAGGCTAAGGTTTGAAATGTTAGGCATAATACTTCTGATTACCCAACCTCAGTGGCCCTTTCCGCACCGGACTATTAAAACGGTGCATAGCGACCTCCGACGGAGGTCTTCTGCACCATAGAGTGGACTGGGGCGGACTACTTTTTGTAGTTCCACACCTCAGTCCGTTCCGAAGCAACCCGAACTGGTCACGCAGCATGCTTTTTAAAAACCTCTGCAGATCTGCTGGGGGCAGGCTTTAGGCTGGCAAGCTTCTCCAGTTGGTGGAGAGCCTCCACCAACTGGAAGCTGCCATTTTGGATGCCGGAGCAGTGCGGAGCGACAAGCTCGCACTGCTCCTTGTCCCGATGGACTTGCCCGGATGCTGAACAAGTCCGGTGAGTAGCGTTTCTGCACGGTTCCTTTCCCACGTGCGGAAAGGGCCAGTATTTCTTGATACCTGGTTTTCTTTTTTAGATCTAAAATGGAATGTGAAGCAGTTTTCTTTCTATGTTGTATTTTGTATAGGAGGTGAAACCAACATCAGATGGCACTTAAAGATCACATATTGGGCAAAATAATAAAAAGGGGCAGGGCAAAAGTACTATCTAGATTTCAAAGAGAGAAAATGAAGTATTTACATAAAAGGTCACTGACCGTAGTTAAGCACATCTGAGCCAACAATTTTAAGAGTTATCCCCAAGAAAGAAATCCATGTTGAATGATTAATTTGTCATTGTGTATGCAGACCACTTAGCAAAATATAAACAGAATATGAACACATTTCAGCGAAATATTTAGCACTTTCATGAGTTTTTCTTGGCAACATCTATTGAGAGGGGGTTTGCCTTTTCCCTCCTCTGAGGCTGAGAGAAGGTGAAGATTGTTTGTTCTACATGGCTCTCCCCACTCCTGTTTTGTCCTCACAGCAACATGTGAGGCAGGCTAGGCTGAGAATAGTGACAGGCTCCCAGTCATCCAATGAGCTTTGTGCCAGAATGGAGATTTGAACCTGGAGTTCTGCAATCATGGTATGACACATTAAACATCACAGACTTTGGCTTTGCACCGGTTGTCTTCCTCGACAACTTCCCACTTTCTTTCATTATCTACTTTTTTCTAAGGTTATAGAATCATAGAACTGGGAGAAACCATAAGGGCCATCAAGTCCAATCCCCCTGCCATGTAGGAATATACCATCAAAGTATTCCCAACAGATGGCCATCCAGCCTCTGTTTAAAAACCTCCAAAGAAGGACACTCCAGCACACTCCAAGGCAGCACATTCCACTGTCAAACTGTTCCTAATGCCAGGAAGTTCTTTCTAACATTTAAAGGGACTGTCTTTTCCTAGTCTCTGGAACAGCAGAAAACAGGCTTGCTCCATCTACCATATGACATCCCTTCAAATATGTAAACATGGCTATCATGTCGCCTCTTAACCTTCTCTTCTCTAAGCTAAACATACCCAGCTTCCTAAGCCACTCCTCATATGGCATGGTTTCCAGGCCTTCTACCATTTTGGTTGCCCTCTTCTGGACACGTTCCAGCTGGTCAATATCCTTCCTGATATTTGGTAGCAAAGGTCGTAGTGGGGGGTAAATAGTATCAAGCCTAAAACTCTTGACTGTTTCATGGTATTACAGACAAGAACTTGTGTAAGGCTCTTTATTCCTGTTGAGTCAGTCATTAGAAGTCATTTTTTTTAAAAAAAGTAGTTGTATCTTTTGGCAATGAACATTGCTTATCCTGTGATGCTAACTCTGTACAATTTTTTGACAAAATTTCAGCAATTTTTTCTGTCATTGTGGTTTAAAGGAAAAAGAAGATGCAAGAAAACATGCTGGTTTCTTGCTTATATCTCTGAGTCAATTAAATACAGAGAGAGAGAGAGAGAGAGAGAGAGAGAGAGAGAGAGAGACAGAAGTGACCAAAATGATCCAAGACCTGAAAAACAGACCTTCTGATGAGCAATTTAGGGAGTTGGGTATATTTGGCTTGGAAAGGAAAGACTGAAAGTTGACATGATAGCCATCCTTAAATATCTGAATGGATGTCATGTAACACATGGAACGAGCTTGTTTTTTACTGCTCCAGAGACTAGAACATGAACCAATGGAATCGAAGAAAAGATATTCCACTTAAACATTAGGAGGAACTTCTTTACTGTAAGAGTTGTTCAACAGTGGAATAGGCTGCCTTGGGGTGTAAGTAAGGCTCTCCCTCTTTGAACAGAGGTTGGATAAGTATCTTTCAGGAGTGCTGTAGTTGTTTGTTTCTTCATGGCAAGGGATTGGACTAGATTATATTTATGGGGCCTTCCAAACTCTGATTATATGGTTCTATGACAAACAGATACTCTAGATACTTCAACTCTTTGATCCACCTACCTTCCAAAGATTTGCACATATCAATAACTGACCAGCAGCAAGTAATATAGTCTGAATGTGCTAGGAAAAGTGTTAGGGTACACAGAGAAGCTTGTGTCTGTAGTAGCAAGAAGGTGAAGCAATTCATTCTTTGCCTGTTTCCTATGGAAATCTAATTAAATAGCAAGTCATCAATATTTTGCCCATGTCAGATCAGGCACTTTCAACATGTTAGCAATTTGGCATAGAACAAAACAAACAAACATACATAGGACTGATGTGATACTTTTGCTACTTGTTTTTCTATATTGCTTCTCATCTCACTGTTGTCACACGGGAAAACAAAGAAAGCAAGAAAAAAAGTCTTTAGTTAAATATGATTCTCAGGTTGCTTTGTGAATTTAGGGATATATCGTGGCAAAGTTTCTATCATATGCAAAGAGTCTGTGTCAAAGTTTTCAGTGGACTGGTGGGCTATTTATTTTGGTATAATGATATTCATTCAGTGAATGAATTTTCTTTATTTTGGCACCTACCTTAAATATGCAATTGAGCTGCCAGGAAAGAAACACAAACAACTCTTCTTTTCCCCACTTTTCTTATTCAGCACTCTAGCCCTTCTTTGCAGACATGACATTAACCAACATATGAATGTGTATGCATACATGCCACATTTGGAGTACTTTGAAATGCAGAGCAGTTGTGAAAATACAGTTTAAAAAAGGTGCTTGTGGGGAGGAGGACTTCTACACAATTTCAAACTGTTAATAATATATTAAAGATTTTAGCTGACTGAAAAGCCAAATGCAGAGAGTCACACAGCTGGGATAATGGGAAAGAGGATGTGAATGCATAAATAAATTACTTGGTTAGGCAATGAACAAATCCACAGAGATCGGTGGCAACATATTGTCAGAAGACAGCTTCAGGCAAAATAGGTAGAAATCAGAAAGAACAGACATGAAACACAGAAGGGGAAACAACATTTCAGGAGAGCAGCAAAAGCCGAAATATAATGATTATTCTTATTGGGCTGAGTAAAAAATGCAGCAAAAAGTAATAGAATCTAACCAAACCGTGAGGGGGGGGGGGCATCTTTGAAAGGGGGAAGAAGTAAAGAAATGGAAATTATAGCAACAGGCACCTGGGGAACAAAACAATTTTGACGAGAATATTATATACGTGTCTAAGTATATGTACACAGAAAGAGAAAGACAGTTTCAACTTGGCCTTGACTGCTGGGTCATATTCTTTTCTATATGCAGAAATAAGGATGTGAGTGGTCTCAAGATAAGGTGAGGAGAACACAACACAAAACTGCAGTTTTCTTCAGAACAAATTGTGTGGAATGGTAGTTTAGAAGAAGATCCAGGCTCAAGTAATTATTGGAAACAGTAATCTGTAAAGTGGACAAATAAATACTATGCCTGGAATCTCATAAAAAAAACCCTCTGTCTCATAACAATTGGAGTAAAGTATCAGAGATTACTACAGTATTTACTTTCTTATGAGATTAAAAAGCAGCAGGTCTTCTATTGTTTCTTCCTCCTCTATTTCATATGACGTCCTAAGTAAGGTCCTGGATGTAAGCTCATTGTAGCAGCAGGATCTCATTCTTCTTTTGTAATCCTGTCAGCAAAACCCTGAACCTCCTTTGCAGTTCCTAGTGATTTTCCTTCTGCTTGGGGGGAGGGATCAGAGTGGGGAAAGTAGATATGTTCTCCACAAGTGGAAAAGACAAACTGATGGTGATTCATATGGGCCTTCTCGTTACACAAGCACTTAACCAAAAGAATAGTGTTACATAAGGATATATAAAACCTTTTCCTTTACTTGTATTCACACTTCCATCTTCCTGTGTCTGTCAATGCATATTGAATGCACTTGTTTAATGCAATGTTTTAGAAGCAAACATAATTTTCTATAATGCAATTAATGCTTCTAAAAAGCAATCTGTGACAAAATGTGGCAACTTGCTTTTTGAGGGTGGGGGTACTTATTCCTCACCCAGTCACTGGTATTCCTATAGATAAAGTGTGGAAGGGTACCTAAAGTTTCTACTTTGGAACTGTCCAGTTTGTATTCAAAAATCTGTCTAGCTAACCTTTTGGTCAGGATGGATATCTGTTTTTATGTCATTTCTGGAACCAATGATGAACAAGCTTTCCACTAGTTAATTTGGAGTGAATAATTGTAAAATGATTATTTTCCTCCTAGTTTCATTAATCATTTCTAAATATTTTGACATATGTCATAGATGTTGGAAACCATAGCTCTTCGAAGATCAAACTGGGCATGTCAGAGGTATCAATACACTGCTTCTCAAACTGGACTATAAGTGGGGCTGTAGATAACTCAGACGCAAATATGGTTTCTCAAGCTTGTCCACTTGCACATTCTTTCTTTTCTTCCTTGTAAGAGAATAGATTAAATACTAGACAGCTCTATAGAGAAAGTTAAATGCATTACAACCAATAATAGCAATAGCCCATTCCTTGCCATATACTCAAAGAGATAGATCTACAAGAACAAAAAGCAGTTGGACAGTGCTGCTGATATTCAAACTGAGGCCCTTTCCACACGAGGAAATTAAGACGGGCCAATGCATCCTGTCATGGGAGTCGTCTGCACCTTGGAGCGGACTAGGTTCGGACTATTTACCTTAGTTCCACACCTAAGTCTGATTAAATACGCCCACAAGTGGTCCTCCAGGGCAGTATGTGAAGAACGGAAAAAACGGTTTTTCAATTTGCAGGAGCACGCCAATTCGTACCTGTGCAGTTGTGCAGATGCGCACATTTGCACCAGTACAAACTGGTGATCAGCAAAGGGCGGGCTGGGGGTGTGGTCAGCTTCAGTGGTTGGTCCGGACCCACAAATAACAGGAAGACACCATTTTCTAAACCTCACCAGTGCGGATCTATGACCTTGCACTGCTCCAAATCAGCGTGGAACATACATACAGCCCTGCGGAAGGGCTTAAGGGAAAGTCCACATTGCTTCGAGCCCAGAAGAACCAGTAAGGAATGGCACAGAGCGATTCACTGGCCTTGTGCAGAAAGGGCCTAAGTTTATGTGGTACTCACCACCACATCCTCACATGTACAGAAGTAGAGTCTACATTTGCAGTCACAGATCCAGAAGATAGACATAACTCATCCTTATTTGCTTTGCCAGTTTTAATCTCCCATCACAACTCTAGTCAATTCCAAAACTTCCTTACGAAAAACCAGGAATCATATTATCATACCTAAAGATCAACCCTCAAAGATATTCAAGTGAATAAAATATCAGTTACCATAAGTTTTCCTTGCAGCCTTTGAAATTTGCTTTTAGAATCCCTTGGCTTTAGTAATTAGAGGTTAATCAAATCAACAAACTTATACTCAAAATGTATGGGTTGAGTGAACAATAACTTTTGAACACTCAGAAATGAGAAATAATTTAAATCAACTATCTATTCCCTCTGCGCATGGTGTTTAACATTCTAAACGCATGGGGGAAAGTCATAAGTCAATAATGGAAATGATAAAATTCAAAAGAGAGCATAAAACTTTCCAAAAATAATTCTTTTACCCTTTCCAGACTGTTCTGTATTATTTCATAGCCAAAAGAGAACTACACAGAGTAAGCTCTTATTTTCAAAGATTGTTTTAACTGAGGAGAATCATGTTATCTTCAGACATCAACCCAGCTGAAAGGACTTCACACCAATCTTTTATGGCACTGGGTACCTTCTCTTTATGTTTCCTGCATTTCATGTTCAAGGACATATTTTCACTCCCTCCTCCATTACGTCTGACAAAGACAAAGAAATATACCATGATTTTAGTGAACCAAGAAGCGTTTAAAATTTTTGCCTTCTCCAAATTGTCAAATGTAAGGCAGGGCAAGTCAGAATTAAAAGGGCACTTCAGGGGGAAAGTTGAGTTTACTGGTGGGGAATTATATGATGACTGGTGGGAAATTTCTACATTAAAATGTCCTGAAAGTCTAAAATATACTGTTTCAGCATCACAACTGTTTTTACTACAGTAACAACCAAATATTTCATTTCCATTCTGGGTGGGGATTTACACTTGTACCCTTTCTGCACCCTCCTGAAGACCAACCCTGTCTTCATATAATACACTGAGTAGTCATTACCACATTACATGATATGTAGACTGCACTTCACTACATGGGAGATTATTGCTTACCTTGAGTGAATTACCTCTAGCTACTGCTTAAAGAAAGGTTTACTGATCCTTAAAGTGTACTTAACATCAACAGTTCTGGGCTTATAGCTGCCTAGAGGTAAACAGAATTGTTTCTGGAAACAAGGGATAAATTTCATGTGTACATGAGCTCAGACTACAGCTACTAGAGAGAATTACTATAGGAAAGGCATACAAGTAATTTCCCCTCAGCAAGTGAAAATAGCTATCAGGCTTGATTAAGGGAGCCTCCGTGTGCATCTGGTTACATTTTTAAATGTTTTTTTTTTCTAACAAGAATTCATCTAAAATAGGAGAAAAGGCTTTAAATTGTTTTTGTTGTTAACATTTCAAAGTTACTTATGTGAACTCAAACATATATTTTAAAATCCCTTATGTTCCATATTAGCCTACATTCTTTTGTTCAGATCTGCTTTATTTCTGTTTGGAAGTGACAATATTTGTTTTGCAGTGTATTTCTTTGCTTCCAGCATTTTCACAAATCAGTACTGTGCAGATTTATTGGCTGCAATCATGATTCATCTCTTGGGGCAGAAGAATCTACTTGGTGTGTGTTTACATTTTGATTAGAACAGCCTTCGTAATCCTAAACAGTTTAGGAATATTTAAATGTAAAGTGTTCTAACTGAAAGTTTCATACTATTAGAATTCAATGTTTGAGGTCTGAGGTTTTCCTGTTCAAAGGAAATTTCTCATCATGATAATTCTTTACTTCATATACTTGGCCTATGTTGTATAATATTCTTGGAGACAGACCCTTAGTTCACTGCTTTGTAAGATCATAATTAGCACTTGTGATAAAAGTTAAAATCACGTAGGTCTCTGGATTGTTGAACTGCAACTCCCAGCTGTGTGAGGCAGCATAGCCAATGGTGAGGTAGGGATGTAGAGGATATTTGTTAAGTCCTCAGAGGGGAAAAAGGTGGAGGTGAGGTTCTTGTGTATCAGGAAACTATGACAAACAAGATGTAAGGAGATGTAGGAAAAGCTGAGGAAATGTACCACAGCCAAGAAGAAGTTATCAGTTCTTTTCTCTTCTACTCTAAGAGGTTCACCAGTTTTCTGCCCCACCCCCATCCCCAGTTACCATGTTGTTATATGTCAAGGTCAGAGACCTGGCTGGCGAGCCAGCCCGGAGAAGAGAGTGGGAGAGCCAGCAACATCCAGCCTGGAGGAGACAAGCAAGCCTTTATTCAAGGAAGTTAATTTACCAGAGTGCCAAGTGAAGCCACAGTCAGAGTTCCAAAGCCAAGGGTCAAGAGTCCAGAGATCAATTCAAGGTATCAGGAAGTGGGTGCTGGGAGCAAGATGAGGGTTTGTAAGAAGTTTGCCACAAGCTTCTTAAACTTACCCAAGGAAGCCTCCCTTTGCACAGCCCTCTTGAGTCTCCGCCTTGATTGGGGGCTTATTGAACCAGGCTCCAGAGCCTCTTCAGAATCAGATCCCTGTTGCTCCAAAGGAGCAGGCACAGAATTGGATCCCTGTTGCTCTAAAGGAGCAGGCAGACGGACATCCGCGCCTGTTTGGTCCATGGCAGCAGGGGAGCTCTTGAGCTGCAGGACTCATCTCCAGCCAGAGCCACAGGGACCAACAGCTGCTGCTCGTCATCAGCAGCTCTGACGGGGGCTTCAGTTATCACACTATATCCAGAGGGCATGGTACAGCCAGTGATTGTTTGGCTATGTTCTAATAGCTAGATGCATGATCATGTCATTCTTCGGGATCTCTGAGAGATCCTAGTGCATGCCTGCATCATCATGTATCCAGCTGTCAGAATACACCCAGATATAGTTTGGCTGCTTTCTGTCCTCCCAACATGACAATGTGGTGACTGAAGGAGGGCAGTGGCAGCCAAGGATGTGTCCAGTTATCAGAACATACCAGATAATCCCAAGCTGTTCCCACCCTCCTCCATCCATTACATATACTTTTCGACTGAATAATCTCCCCAGATATAAGACAGAGGGAGAATATTCACTAGTTTTCTACCACAGGAGGGAGAAAACTAAGGTGCTTATTCATCCTTTCATGCAGGGACCAATCAAGAATTAATGCTGAAGGATGTTGGAAGTTACAACTCAACAACATCTGGAGGACTGCATAGTTCTTACATTTGACTTCTGGATTTATAAATCTTCATTGTAAATGCATCAGTAATCCATTTGAAGAATCTGCAAGCACATAATGTCACACGGTTGCTTTATTTAAACTGTATGATGTATATGAACCTAGAGGTGAAGGGAGCTGAGAATGCCAAGTGAGGGTAGAATATACAGCAATATGTGTTTGTGTTTAAATTGTGTTGAGAGACCTTTTGATCCTAGTTTAAGAAAAAGAATGGAATATAAATCAAACAATTTCTATAAAAAAGAGAAAAAAGTAAGTTACATAAATATATAAGACCATACATATATAAGAAAATCTAAGAAGTAGATTATCAACTCAGCATCCAGTCAGCTGTTGTTTGCAACAAGGTCAGCAAGCATGAAAAGAAGGAGGAAGGCTTTTGATATCAAGCTTTGTTGGTTTTATTCTAAGAGAAGTACATTCGCTTTGCTATGCCGGTGCTGTGCTCTGCAGGACCATAAAGACTGATTGCTGATTTTTAAGTAGGACCAATTGTTTTCCCATCTAGGAGCTTCAGTTTTCTGTGTGGAGAGAGATATAAAAACAAACACAGATCCAACCACTAGTGTGTGTTGTGGGGGATCATCAATTGAGGCTCAACCAACTCTGTAAGAGTGAGATCAAAGGGGTGTCCCCCCCACTTCAGGCCTCATGGGTAGGGATATGCCCTTTTTCATTGATGAAGCATGACTGGAAAGTAGACACCAGCTTTTAGTGAGAGTCAAGGTTTGTGAAACAGGATCATACACATTGAAAGTATAGACACATGCTACTGAGACCACCTCAAGACTCTTTGAGTGTGAGGCAGGGATTAGATGGAAGAGATTAATGCTGTGGATGGAGGGGTTTGACTTCCCTATTGATAACATCTCTAGCTTATCTTTTGACCTGCTGCATTGGCACCTTATTATTGATTGTATATACTGTGCTGTTCATACATGTGCATTGGAAATGGGGTTCCCTATCAATACAGTTTTCAGCAAAGTGAGTTTTCTCTGGGGGCTGGGCACATCAGGCAAGGGAAAGATGGGACAAGTGTAACTTGTCCCATGTTTCAGGCCTTGTGTCATCCTTCAAGATTCATGTTACCATCAGCCATTCAGGTTACCATCTGGTCTGCTTCTGCTAGCACTGAAAACCAGATCAGTCCTCCCTCTCCTCCTTCTCTTCCTCCTCCTCCTTCCCCTTCCCCTTCCCCTTCTTCCTCCTCTTCCTCCTCCTCTTCCTCCTCCTCCTCCTCCTCCTCCTCCTCCTCTTCTTCTTCTTCTTCTTCTTCTTCTTCTTCATCCACCATTCATAATTTGATTTTGGGTGAAGGGGATGACGATATGAGTAACAGACCCATGAGGAGATGAGCTTTGTGAAATGGACTTGTCCAAGCCCTGACTATCCAGATGAGTCAGATTGCCAGGCATTTAGACCTCCTGATGATGGTGGCCTATCTGAATCTGAAGAGCTGGGGATTGAGGCAGTTGTGGAACCTTCTCTCCAGGAGGAAGTGGCAGACACTGGGGATGCATTGCTATCCTTTCAAGATAGTTGAAGAGATACGGGGAAACTTTGCCAATCCCAATAGCTGTTAAATACTCATTAAGCATCTGGTGGCAAGAGATAATTACCCACACATCTCTCAGCAGCTTCCTGGCATCTTTGTTGCTTGCAACTGTTCTTTCTTGATGACTGGCAGTACTCTTCAGTGTTAGTGTATTCTTAGTCTTGGACTGGCTATAATTGATGAGTCTGTTTTATTCTTCGCTAATTTTATTCATCTGTACTACTAACTTGCTGTGACAGTTTCTGGTCTGGCTAATGATCACTCTCTTATTTCTCCCATCATCTTGCTTGATAACCTGTGACTGATGACCTGGACTGGATTAACTACCTGACAGCTCTTGAACTCCAGCCTCTTGATTCCTGGGTCACTTGCTGACTGGAGCATAGGACAGGGAAGTTGTCATCATCCATCAACTATCATCCATCCCCCACTCAAGGAATCCTGTCTGCGTTAGTGCCAGGTTTGAGAGTCTGCACATTGTATTAGGCCAAAGAGACAGAATGGGGAAACTGCTGGTGTACAATCCAGCCCACTTTGAGCTCAAGGTGGCCCCTAGGTGGTAGATCTGAGGGAGTTCAACATGCATGCTGAGGCTGCCTTGACGGGACCTGCTCGGGGCTCCATAGCTACAATAACATCTATATGGATGTTTCAGTATATTATTGCTCTCACCCATGTGGTAGGACACACTTTGCACCTGGTCTTTGCCACCAAACAATGGTGAACAATCTGCTTCAAGGGGCTGCAACATCCCTATTCTTATGGCCAGATAACTTTCTTATAAAGTATGGCTTGGCAGTAGTGGGCCTTCCCCACAGGGGTGGTGATTATATTAACATGGACTACACTAGAAGGTATATGAAATCCAAATAATTAATAGAAAATGTCATCGTTTCCAAACAGGCCACTGGGAAATGCTGAATAAATGAACATATTTGTTCATCAATTAATCAGTTACTGATATGTATATGAAATGTACTCGCATATATTAAATATTTAGTATACATGAATATTTACTTTACATGAATACATCTCTTTCTCTCTCACCCCACACTCTGCCCCAGTATTACTGTTCTTTATGCATGTCTATTGATTTTTAAAAATATTTTTAGAAATTAAGAAATTTAGTCCTTAGGCACTTCTAAAACTCAGAATGCAGTCCCTATCTTATCCAAAGTCATACACACCCAGTTTAGGGACTACTCTGATCATTAAGACAAAGTTCCAGGGACTGAAGGGGAGGGCAATAGAAAACATCTACTGCGAAAGCATCCTTCTGCTCATATCATGTTTAATTCAATCCAATAGATTTAAAACAATTTGAGACTGTTGAAAGCAAAAAGACATTTATTGCTACCCTGATTTCATTTTTTCCAGTCTCTTAAATATTATAAATAAATTAGAACAGAACAAATGTCATGAATGTGATGTAAAATATTATTTTTTATACTAATGAACTCTAATATGTAGTGTGGGATACAGCATTGAAAGTTGGGTCCTTTTGAAGTTAATATTAGTTTTTAACCACTAGAGAAGAAATTCATTGTGTTAACAATCTCCTACTATATGCTAGAGTTACACACACACACACACACACACACACACAGGTACTCTATTTTAAAGTTACAAGAGATTTTTCTTATTGCCTTTATGAGGTCCATTTATAATGAACATTGTATTTGCAGTTTTTGCCCTGAAGGTCATGAAGTTTCTTTTCACAGTACAAAGCTAAGGAGGCAATCTGAAACCCATATAATCAGTAGGGGAAACTTAGCATAGTTAAGATTTCTCCCTTTGACTCACTACAATAATTTTGCTTTCTACAACAGTGATTACCATAGTTATGACCTACAGGTTATAAGTGTCATTCGAAAATGAGTGAGTGATATTTTTTGAAGCCATAGAACTGGGCAAGTAGAGGGGTCAGGACTCCTTTGGCAGTGAATGGTTTAAATAATCTGATACAGCAGAGGAGATGGGCAGGTTATAACCAGCCAAATGCTAATGGGGACTAGGGACCTCAATTTTGGAATCTGAAGGACAATGAACAATTTCTGTAAAATTAAGATATGTTAATATAGCCTTCAGATAATGGCCTTTTGAGTGGCACCTTGCAATCAAAAATGTAAGTAGTTTTGTCTTCTCATTCATAATCATTAAACCAAGCCAGTCAAGAAAAGAGATTCCAACTAAGCATTGGAAATAACTTCTTCACTGTAAGAAGTTTGACAGTGAAGAAGCTATTTCTGATGTTTACTTGGAACGGTTTGACTGTAGAATAGACTGCATGGGAGGTTCTGGATTTAAACAGAGGTTGAAATGGGTATAACTCAAGAGAGTTATGATTGTATACTCCTGCATGGTAGAGGGTTGGATTAGGTAGCCCTTCTGGCCCTTTCTAAGAGTCTATGATTTTACAGTTCTATGATTCTATGAATGCTTGCTATTTTAACGGAACTGTTCCCATTGACGTGTCTGGGGGGAAAGAGTGGCTCTATTCCAGAAGGGGGACTGGGGACCCTTCCCAAAGAGCCTTAGGGCAACAGAGTGCTTTGAATTTGTATTCTACCCCACCAGCCTTTCTTTCCCTCAGTATTATTTCTTCCCTCAGGGATGCAACTTTTCTTTCTCTCAATATTAGGCAATGGGAAAAGTACTGCCTAATGTCCTCCAAATTTTCAAGTGGCTATGAAATTTTATGATCAGACCAAACTAGGGATGACCTTTCCCTCTTGAAGAAGAGATTTGAATACTCCCAAAGAAGTCTAACTTGAATTGGTGTTTGGGCTTTATCTGAAGTGGATGCATATACTTAGCACTCATTTCAACAAGTATAGAATAAGATCTTACCAAGGGTACTGCAAGTTTGAAATATCATCCCAAGGGACAAATATTTGTATTGGCAATCAACATTATCTACATCAGACCTGGACAAGTTTGGTGGGTTTGAAGCCCATTTCTCTGTCCCTGGAACACGTGCTGGGGGGGGGGCACAAGAACTGCAAAATTGACCCCACAAGAGAAAGAAAAATGAAAGTACCCAGAAGGCCACATTTAGCTTTTAAAAAGTAATATTTGGTGTTCAGTAGTGCTGAAGTGAGCCTGCAACATATTGGAATGGTAAGCCACCACTCCCAAATCCTTCCCGAAGAGGCGAGCTCCCCCTTTTTTTTCCCAGAAAAAAAAATCAGCCCAGTGAGATGCAGAGACAACTTGAGGGATATCACATGTATTACTAGAAGACACTTTGGCCATCCCTGCTTGATATGGAATATCTTCCTGTTTCCACTCATAATGGTGGCATGTGATTCACCTGACCTATGACCATTTCACACTATACAGTTATAGTGCTACAATTCTACTTTCACTACCATCCTGTGAAATTCTGGGATTTGCAATGTAGGTGGAGATATTTAGAATTCTCTAGTATTCTCTAGTACCTCACCAAGCTGCAAACCCCAAAATTACATAGGATACAGCCATGCCACTTGAAGTAGAATCATAGTCCTGTAACTGTTTAGTATGAATGGACTGCCAGCCTCTCAATGCAGTACCTTGCCTATGGCCACATGACTCTTACTTTTGTTTTTCCCCTCAACACCAGGTATTAAAGACATCAAATCTCATACTTCCAGTTCTATGTGTGATCACTGTGTTCTGTTATTACAAACACAAAGAGTGCTATTCTTGCTTTTCCATCTGTCCAATATTCGGGACACAGCCACCAAAGAACACAGTCTTATTTGTAGTAACTTGTTTATATTTTGTCTTTTCTATAGCTGCTTTGGTTTATTTCAAAGCCTCCATCAACTTAGAATATAGAAGACAGAGAGACTGGTTTTTTTTTCCTCTCTGAACATTTTCTGTATTTTTAATTATACATGATGGTTCAGTTCCTTTAGGTAATCAACAGACACTGTCATGCAGCCACTAGAGTGTCAAATGCTAGCCATCTGGTAAAAGTATCTTTGCTGCATGTGTTTTTGGGCTGCTGAATGTCCTTGATTCCAAAAGATACCAAAAAGGAAGGAAGGAAAAAAGGAAAGAGAAAAAATGTAAAGGGAACAAAAAAAAAAAAAAAAGAGGAATCCTGAAGCCTTGTTTCCCCTGTCACATGCTGAGCGATCAGATTTTTGTGAAACACGTATGGGAAGAAGACATACTATGTTCACTATGACAAACAAATTTGGGTTAGGTATTTTTTTCCCCTTCCTCCATGGCACATTGTCTTTAGATCACATGCTAAGTTAGGAAGCAATATGGAGACCCATTGCAGCAACAACTCTGGTTCATCTAATGAGCAGAACAGCAGAGAGAAAACAAGATTTGACAGTTTCTTGATTTTAAGTGGTATGACCTAAGCCCATAGCTGTCAAGCTCTTTGCACAGCCAGAAGGGAAATTTGGGGAGTATGTAACCGTAGGAACAGCTATAATGATTTAGACTTAACCTCAACAATGCCCCCAACTGCTTTTTAATATAATGATTCACCTTGAAATTCTCTAGTTAAATATATTTTGATAAATGGGAATGGGGAGACAGGTAACTCACACAATTGTGTTGCTGTGCATGTGAAAACTGCATATGATAACTGCTATTTAACTTTAAGTGGTATCTTTTTAAATGTAGTTGTAAATCATTTTTAAAACTTTCAATAATTTAAACTCACTCTAATGTTCACTTTTTGCATGTTTTAGTTGTATTATGTTTTTAAATCATAAGCTACCTTGAGTCTCAATTTTCAGAGAAAGTCAGGATAAAAATAGATACAGTGAATAATAACTTATAATAAATAAAAGTTTATTATTTACAATATTGAAGCAAATTCCACTTTAACATTGTTTTTTGCTAAAATATGTTTCCCTCATGGTATTTGGGCAAGCTAGGCATATTTTCTAAAATAATTTCCCCATTTGACACAGGCTTGTCTTTCTATGACTGACATGCCCATATGTTGGTTTCAGAAAAACTGTAAAAAAGAAGTAAGAGTTGCATGTCTTCTAAAAGTAAAATAATGTAATATCACTACTCAACGTGCAGATGTAGCCCTTTGCAGGGCTTTGATTTTGTTGGATTTTCCTAAATCAAACATGCATTTTCTCCCTCCTTGTCTCACACTGGGTTGTGAAATGTTGGTCTGAATTTTCTTGCTGCCTTACACACATTTTGGCTGGACATTTTTCCCCATATCAAATGTCCATTCAGTGGAAATTATATTTAATTATAAATTTATGTATTTATTTTATTTATATCTCTCTTTTCTCCCAGTATGGGACCCAAAGAGGCTTATACTTTAGGTTAAAACAAAACAGCTAAACAAAATTAAAAACTACAAAAATTTGAACAAAAATTTTAAAAAGTATTAAAAAGCAACAACAATGATATTTTTGTTAGTGTATCCCTATGAAATATATTACATATCAAAAACAGCATATGCATTGATGTAAAGTCGAACACTTTCATGGCCGGAATCCATAGGTTGTTGTGGGTTTTCCAGGTTTTGAGGCTGTGTTCTATTAGTATTTTCTCCTGACGTTTCACCTGCATCTGTGGCTGGCATCTTCAGAGGAATCTGTTACCGCCCTGGCTAGCCCGAGCTTGTGGGATATAAAGATATCTTTTGATATCAATAATTCGGCCTCCTTTACCCATTCTTCTCCACATGCTTGCGAGGTCCCCCAGACAAGCTCGCAAACAGGCACAGCCAATAATCGCCGTAATATTCCAACACAATACAGGCAGGCCAGAAATAGCCATCCCTCTGCTTCAGGAGACCTCAAAGGCAAGTACTCTATTATGAATGCACACAACTTACAAAGAACTCCCTGCCCCGAGCAGGCAGCTTGATTAGAAGAATCCTCATCTGCCAAGCACTCTGCGTTTGCATACTGTCCACTCTGTTGATAAGTTGGCTATAACTCAATCATTCAAATTCTGACCTTTCGGAGGCTTTTGTCTCCAGCCCCAAACTCATGGTTTTCCCCGAGTACGAACTAGCCTGCTGTCACAGTTTTCCCTATAAGAACCCCTGACTTTGAGCGCTTCCTCGGATCGCTCTTGCCTTCCATCCCACCTTGCTGTTGCTTTGTCCAGCGAGCCTTCCCCTCAGCTACACGTGCTGAGATCCACACTCCCCAGCTTCTCCGCTTCCAACTGGGCTTCAGGACAGGTGGAGTATTACCAACAACTCTTCTAAAAAACCCTCTATCCCACTCCAACCTTTATTTCTTTTGTTATCTGTGTGAGTGTGCCGCATACACTGTTTGATTGTATTTTTAATAAAACAACATTTATTATTTCAACTTCTGTGTGCTCCTTGACTTGGCCTGACCCCGTAAACATAGGGTTCAAGATCTCGCTACTTTACCCTGCCTTTCGCATTGCTAGCCATGCTCTTCGCTAATTTCCCCAACTTATAATTGAGAGCGCATTTAGGTGTCCCTCTCGGGATCCCCAGGAATCAGGGTAACAAATCCCACAACAACCTAAGCATATGAATTGTCCATCTTTCTACCACAACCGATCTTTGTCTGCTGCTGAAAAAAGATCAGAAAAAGGGGTTGACCATATCTCCCTCAGAAAAGAGGGACAGCCATAAGAAGGCTGTCTCCTCACGAGATGGACCTGTGAGGCTGGGAAGGAAATTTGCATTCCATATGTGCGTGTGTGTGTGTGTGTGTATGTGTGTGTGTGTGTGTGTGTGTGTGTATTCCATATATGGAATGCAGATGATTTCCTTCCCAGCCTTACAGGTCCATCTGGTAAGGACACATATCTTATAGATATTCCATACGTATATATATTGTATATATTGTTCAGGCAAGCTTATATTGTGTATGTGGTGTCATTATATATAGATGCACATTAGTCATGGATGTGTATTGTGCAAAGCACGTTGATGCTCATTTTGATGTGTGTCTTGATTTGGTTAAGTAATTTTACCATTCAACACAAAGTTTGCATAATATAATTAATATGTAAATCCACATGCAGAAATTTAAGGAATGCATGCCCAATGCAGTGTCTTGGGGACTAGGTTTTCTGGTCCCACCTTTCCCAGGAAAACTGTGGATTTTGATTCTGTATACGTTTTCTGCCTATGCATTTTTCTTAAAGTACACATTTGTGTACACATTTTCCTCATTGACCAGAACATGTTTCTCTTCTTATATCTTTTCACGGTTTGAAGGAGGGAAGGGAGGGGAGGATTTACCTCTTGTGGTTTCTTTCCAGTTATGGAAATCCAAAGATTAGTTCATACTTTTGCCAACAGTCTTGTAGTCCATGAATTGCACACATTTGTAAAAATGTTGGTTAAAGCAACATTGTAATAATCTCTTCAGTTCTTCTTTTTAGAAGATTTGAGAATACCTAGCATCAACTAGATAAAGCCCTCCTCCTATTTCCTTTCATATATATTGCTTCTACATTACTCCTTATTTTATTGAAAACTCTGACACAGGCATTGCACATTGAATTTAAAAAGTAGTTTCATTACTATCTAAGCAAAGACATATAGATGTCACTTAAAAATCTGAACATGTAAAATTAACATTTTCTTTTGTCATGAAGGTAAACATTGAAACAGGATACTAACTGGCACCTCTCCATATTCAAGGATTAGGTAATGTATCATTCCAGGCAATATTGAAGATAGATTAATGATGCCCTTGAATTATGCTTCTGTGAAGATGATCTACTGAAACCCAAAACAAAACCTGCAATAACAACAAACAAAAGCCAGTTCTATTGATAAAATCAATAAAGATTATAAATAGTGTATGAAACCATCATCCCCTTGACATAAATGAGTGGAAGAATTAGACTTGGAAAGCTAAGGAATTTGATAGTTGTGAACGCCTGTGAAAATGCCACCTCTTTCACTAGATTTGAGATCAGCATGGAGCTGGCTGTGTTCTCCACCATCCATTGTGCCCACCTTTTCCATCTTTTATGTACTCCTGTCACCTTAGCCTTAACTTCTACCAACATATCATGCTGCCAGTGAAGCCAATGGGATACTGCCCAGTGCTTTTTGACTTGTTCCTAAATTCCTAAATTATCTCAAACCAGGTGAACAGATTTGTTGAAAGGACAAGAAAAAGAAAAGGAATACTTTAATGACTTAATGAGTAAGATTTCAGAGGTAGAAAAAAGGTTGAAACTTGAACCTAAGAACAAAAAATTAAATATTAATCTGACAGTATTGCAAAAACAATTATCCATGATGATGAGAGAGGAAATGGAGCAGAAACTCAAATATGCAAAACAGAAATACTTTGTAAATGTTCAAAAACCTGGAAGATGGCCTGCTCATAAATTAAGGAAAGAGAAAGAAGAACGTATAGTATCTCAAATTAAAGATGGTGAGCATCTCATCACAGATGGTAAGCAAATAAAAAAAGTTTTACACAATTATTACCAGAACTTGTATCATGAGAGTTCTTCAATGGAGAATGAAAAAGTGGAAGATTACCTACACTCCTGAAACCTTTTAAAGTTAACAGCTGAACATAATGAGATATATTTTTTTACTAATCATTTTATTCAAATTCAAATATAAAACAAACAATTATAACTGTCAACTTATTTGAAATATTTCTGATCTTCCACAATGTTCTAGATTTCATTATCAAGATTTCTTAACATGCTTAAAATATTGTACTACTTTTTAGTGCTATCATTACTTGTTCATTCTTGCATTTCCATCTCCATATTCCCGCTTCATGATATATATCCTGTAGCCCCCTCATAATTTATCTTAGATCATGAATCACAGATTTCCATCTGATGGTACCCAGCAATTACCCATTACAATTTGCCATTCTTTTTGTATCTCTTCGTCTGATTTCCCTTTTAATCTCTGAGAGACCATATCAGCATTTTTGTTTTCAATCAGTGTACCCCACCATTGTTCTAATGTGGGTATTTGCTGAGTTTTCCACATCTTTGCATATTCAATACGAGCTGTTGTTATCATATACAGTAATATTCTCCAGTACTTCTTTATACCAGTACCTTCTAATACATCAGTCATATTTAACAAATACAATTCTGGTAACTTAGCAAACTGTACTTTCATAAATGCACATATTTTGTTATGTATATCAGTCCAATATTTCTTAGCTTTAGGACATGTCCACCACATATGATATATCGTACCGGCCTCATTCTGACATTTCCAGCATTGTCCAGTATCTGTATTATAAATGTTTTTTAATTTAGCTGGTGTCATGTACCATCTATGAAATAGCTTGTAATAGTTCTCTTTCAAATTCTGTACTACTGTAAATTTCTGTGTTTTCTTCCAGCTCTACTCCCAGGACTCTAACTGTATTGAATGTCCGATATTTTGTGCCCATGAAATCATTGTTGCCTTTACTGTTTCTTCTTGCCTCTCCTGATGTAGTATTTCTTGATATATTTGGGCAAGTAAATGAGGTGGATTTTCAAACAGTCATTTAATTACTCCAGTTTTCTCTTTAAGTTCAATTCCATATGTTTTTATATCCATCTGAAACCTTTCTGCTGTCTGTCTGTAAGGGAACCAACTTAATATTATTCACTCTTGTTCTAATTTTTCTCTTGTTTTAATCTTAAAGTTGTTGGACGTTGATCTCTCAATTATATCATCATATCGCAACCATTTGTCTGTGCCCGTCCATCTATCAAAAAAAGCCTCTTGCAGTGAGACCCACGTGGGGAGCTGCCGTATGTTTTTAGTTTTATAATCATCCCAAATTTTCAGAAGCGATTTTCTGATAAAGTGATGTGTGAAGTCTTTATCTATTTTTGCTTTATCATGAAACATGTAGGCATGCCACCCCATCATCAGGTCTGTTCCCTCCAGCGCCAACATTCTCGTGTCTTGTAGGTCTACCCAGTTATCCACGTAAAAGCCGCGGCCTTATAGTATATTTGAAAGTCTGGTAGTCCCATTCCTCCTCTACTTTTTAAGTCTATCATAGTATTCCATTTTATCCTAGGTTTTTTCCCTTGCTATATAAACTTAGTTAGTTCTCTCTTCCATTGTATGAAAGGTTTCATGTTCATTATTATAGGAAGATTTTGGAACAAAAAGTTCATTTTTGGCAAAACATGCATCTTTATTGCAGCTATCCCCCCCATCATTGGCAAATGCATGGAGGTCCAACTTTCCAAGCCTTTTGTTATTTCTTTCCATTTTTTTTCATAATTATTTTGAAATAACTCATTGTTTCTTTTGGCCATCCAAATACCTAGATATTTTACCTTTTGTCCTCTATTGAATCCTGTTTTTTGTACTAATTCCATCTCTTCTCTTTCAGTCATATTTTTGGTTAAGAAGACTGTTTTTTCCTTATTAACTTTAAAACCAGAGAATTCTCCATATTCTTGAACTGTAGTAATAAATTTTTCAGTACATTTCCCTGGGTCATCCAGTAAGAAGACCAGATTGTCAGTGAAAGCTTTTAACTTGTAATGATATTTCTTAATTTGAACTCCTCTTATTTCTTTATCTTCTCTTATAGCATTGTTAAGTATTTCCATTGTCATGATAAACACCAGAGGAGACAGGGGACACCCTTGTCTCGTACCTCTGTGCAGTTCTATCATTTGTGTTCTTTCACCGTTTATAACCAGTCGAGCTTGTTGTTGGCTGTAAATTGCTTCAATCCATGCAACAAATTTTTCTCCTGCCTGCATCTGTCTAACCGCCGTCTTCATGAATGGCCAGCTGATCATGTCAAAAGCTTTCTCCGCATCTACAAATATCATGCCCATTTTCCATTCATTATGCTTTTCATAGTATTCAATTACATTTAAGACCGTTCTAATGTTATTTCTCAAAGATCTTTTTGGTAGAAAGCCATTCTGATCCTCATCAATTACCTCTAACAGCACTTTTTTGAGCCTCGCTGCTAGAATTAAAGCAAAGATCTTGTAGTCTGTATTCAAAAGTGATATTGGTCCATAGTTCTTTACATCACTCAAATCTCTTCCTTCTTTTGGGATCAGCACAACGTTAGCTTCTTTCCAAGTATCTGGTATTCCTTCCTTTATTATTTCATTTATAGTGCTTTGCAAAGGTATTGAAATCTCATGTTCCATAATTTTATAATATCTTGCAGTGAAGCCGTCAGGTCCTGGAGCTTTATCATTCTTCAGATTCCTAATAGCCTCAACTACTTTCATCATAGTAATAGATTTATTCAAGATTGATCTTTAGTCTTCATTAAATCTCATTTTATTCATTTTTTCCTGATATTCTTCCACTTCTTGTATTTTTTTCCCCTTTGAGATCTTACTCATTAGCTTCACGTAGTAATTATAAAAAGCTTGTTTTATTCCCTCTTGTTCTGTAATTCTTTCTTCTCCTTTTCTAATCTTCGTTATGATATTTCTGGACCTTCTTTTACGCAGCAAACCTGCTAAAAGTTTTGAAGGTTTATTAGCTTGTGAACATAATGAGATATTGAATAGACTAATTTCTTTGACAGAATTTAATGACACAATAGAAGGGGCAAATTCTGTGAAAGTGCCTGGCTATGATGGCCTTCTGGCTAGTTGTTATAAACATTTAAAGGAACAACTTATCAAACTGTTGCAAAAACTGTTTAATTCCTTATGTGATATAGGTCAAATTCCCTATAGGTGGCAGGGTGAGAATACTGTTTTCATTCCCAAGATAGACTAAGAGGTGTGTGCTTGTAAAGATTTCAGACCAATTTCACTCCTGAATGACGATTATAAAATCTTTCTTTTGATACTGGCTAATCGTCTTAGGAAGATTCTACCAAATTATATAGGCAAAGACCAATCTGGTTTTCTCCCAGCTCAACAAATGAGGGACAATATGAGATCAGTGATTAATATCATAGAGGACTTTGAATTTCATAATGAGAAGAAGGGTGCACTACTCTTTCTTGACAAGGATAAGGCATGTAATAGTGTTAAATGGGATTTTATTATAAAATTATTAGAGGAAATGAAATTTGGACAAACATTTATAACTTGGATAAAGCTTATCTACTCCAAGCAAACAGTATGCTCAATAATTAATTTGGACCAAACTGGAGATATTCACATAGAGAAAGATACCAGACAAGGGTGCACATTATCCCTGTTGTTATTTATATTGTTGCTGGAAGTCTTTCTCAGAGACATATGGCAACAGGAAAAGATTACCGGTGTGAAACCTGGGAAAGATGTGTACAAATTAAGAACTTATGCAGATGATGTGGTTCTTTCTTTAGAAGACCCAGTTCCACAATTCCCCAGAATTAACAGATGGCTTAACTTATTTGGTCAACTGACAGGATTAAGAGTTAACAAATCAAAAACCAAAATTCTGACCAAACATATTAAGAATCAGGAAAGGACCCAACTAGAAAAAATATCTGGATTTCAATCTGTTACTAAGGTTAAATATTTAGGTATTTTTGTCTCTAATAACAATACTCAGTTGTTTAAAAATAACTACTTACCTGTTTGGCAACAAACCAAAAACAAATTGGAAAGATAGAAACACTTGGATCTTACATAGTTGGGAAGGATTTCCTCAATAAAAATGAGTGTCCTCCCAAAAATGTTATTTTTACTCCAAATGATACCAGTTCAGATCTTGAAAAAATGGCATGATGACTGTGAAAAAGACTTAGTTAAGTTTTTGTGGAAAGATAGCAAAATTCAACATGATGTCTCCAGAAGGGTAGGCAAATGAACCTTACAATGGGTAGTATAGTGTAAGCAAGTATAAAACATTGGAAAAGAAATCCTAACTTCGTATACATTCCAATGCACTCTAGGAAAGTGTGGTTGCACTGGATAACTGAATGACAGTGCTGACCTGCTGTGAGCTTCTCTGGAAAGGACTATTCAAATTCAAAGATAATGCAAAAGTGAGTTGGACATATTCATGGAGGATCAATTTACCTGTGACCAGCAGTCAAAATGGCTCTAGGATTTTGGAGGTAGTATGCCTCTAAATATCAGTTGGTGAGAATCACATCTAGAACAACACTATCAGCTTATGACTTCCCCTATGTCTATGGACAGTCACTGTGGAAAACATCTAACAAGGCTTTTGGACTATTCTAGCATGCTGCTTCTTACAGTCTTAAGAAGTGCAAGCAAACAGAGGCAACTCATTCATGCTTATGGTTTCCCTGAAAGCAGGAAAAAATACTAAACCAGTCATTCATACTTAGAATTTATTTCCACATAAGTGATTTAAAATCACGTTTTAAGTAAAGAATCACATTACAGGAACAGTTCTCATTAAATGTGGATTTGATGGTTAGAAAAACTTGCATTCTTGTTTCTGTACTCTTGAGGGGGAAAAAAGAAACTGCATACCTGTGGGAAAAATGGTTTACTACAGGCTGGAAGTGAATTTAATTGCCTGCAAGGAAAAAAAAAGTGTGTGTTTGACAAAAGTTGCCTTGGGAGAAATAGGTATATTCAAAGCTTCAATGGAGTTGGTTGCCTCAAACATAAGAAGTTGCTCTATATTTAGTTCTCATGTCTCTCTGTGTTGGAAACAAAGAGCTTGAATCAGAGTCTGGAATAGGTTTTTTTAAAAAACCCTATCAGTAATAAATTGTATTAAATAGTCTCCCCACAAAAAAGGCTGGTGGTTATGTTTTGTTGCTTCTACTTAGGGAGAAATCCACTTGGGGGATCTGTATCAGAGAAGTGTAACATTTCAAGGACTTTATCATGCATACTTCACCCTTTTTAATTCTCATTTCACACAAAACACATCTATTTCCAATCAATCCAGCTTTCTTACCTGTCATAAACAGCAATGTTTTTATTCTGGAATAACAATTCTCTTTCTTGATTGATGCATTTTTATATCCTGCATGAATCTAAAGCCATTATACACCTAGTGTTTTTAGTGTCAATTTGACAATGGTAGAAGTAAAGGCTGCCCTCCTTTCTCAATTCTCCCTACTTCTTTGTCTGTGTTTCTTAAAATTTCACGCTTTTCATCAGTTTCATTTCTTCTAACAGGAACTATAGGATCACCACCTTTGGAAGAGGCATAGATTGCATAATGTAGACTAACTCTTCATATCAGTTTTGGGAAATATAAATTCAGATCAATGTTTGGTACAAGGTCTAGAGTTCTTGTTTCAGAATGACAATGTTTTTTGATCTTCTTCTGCGGTGCCAGCCAGTGTGCTGTAGTTGTTTGAATGTTGAACTATAACTCTGGAAAGCCATAGTTGCATGGAAACCCAATGAAAACTCAATGACTGACTTTGAGCAAGTTACACTCTATCAGCCACAGAGGAAAGCAAAGGCAAATGCCCTCTGAATAAACTCTATCAAGAAAACACTGTGATAAGTTCATCTTAGGTCACTATGAGCCAGAAACAACTTGAAGGCACACAGCAACATCAGCAACAGTCATGGTGGCATTACTCCCTCTCTCATTGATGTAAATGCTTAATTATTTCATCTGAGGATGAACAATTATGGTAGCTAACTCCCTGCTGTGGGAAAAATGCCATAGTATTCTTTCTGTATTTGAACAATTCAAAGTGTTTCTTTTAAAAAAAAATCATTCTATGGAGAAAAACAGAATACAGTGAGTTTTTTCTGGGGAAAAAACTGTTTTCTGTGCAGAAAACAAGTTTCTTGCATTATCAGTACAGTTATACCTCAGTTAAAAAAACAGATGTTTCCTGCCATTATTTCTTTAACCAAAAATTTGGTACCAGAGGCAGAAATAACCTGGGAAGTGTAGGAATAGGTTCCTACATTACAATAAAGAAGAGCAGTTCAATACATTTCAGCAAATGTTTATCTAGAATGAACAATGTGCATGTGTTAAATGGGAGATTCAGGTCAGGCAAGCCTTGCATAAGGAAACCAAAACATGTCAAAACTTTTAGAGACCACTTGAAGGCTTCTTACAAAACTCATCCAGAGATGATTCTTTTTTCTTTCACAAGTTTCCATTTTTCTTATGATTTCAATTTTTGTGGAGAAACATCTGGATCTATGCATGCTGGGGGAGGAGGGAGACTGGTGAGACAGTCTTTATTTCTCCAGTCCTCCTGCACTGTCCTCCTGTAGAGGAACCAAGGTTTTCTGTAAAGGAAAGGAAAGAAGTGAAGTCAAAATGAAACATTATGAAACAGATTGAAGTGATGAGAATATGAGGGATACATCATAACAAAGCGGGTGTTTTAAAATAAACTCTCTGGACACCTCCACAACTTGGCTTCTTCAACAGTGTTAAAAGCAAAAACAAAACCACAAAAGAAAACCAACAGAATTTGTGTGAGATTAGCAGTGCAACCCCATCCTATATTATATGCTATCTAGACTTAAGATTGGATCATTCTAACATCTCCGTCCCTCACAGTTACTGTTTTCATAAATGAAACCAGATAATATTGGAAGATGAACCCAAATTGGAAGAGTAAAATAAATCCTGCCTTTTTAAAATCTGTTATGTCATTGAATTATATAAGATGAAAACTCTTTTAATTGAGAAAGTGGATAACATAACACATTCTGTCCCTGCTTATAGGTTGACCTGAAGCATGCACAAAAGCTATTTGTATACATCCGCATGTGATCAGAAGTTTTTGGTTGCTTGCCTGTTCCCAATCCCCAAGTTTGGGGAGCAGAATCTGTTCCCCACAAGAACCCATGAGTCCTCATTCCTCTTTGCATCATCTAATCATCCCCAAAACATATTCACTAAAAATGCTTAAAACTGCTTCCTGAAACCCAGGGCAGGAATTACTGGCAATTTTTCTCCATTTGTATTCTCCTGTCGACTTATTTATCCACCTACGGGGCTTCTCACTCAAAAGCCAAAAATGGTTTGGTAAAAAAAAAGTGGGGGATATTTTGGGGTAGATTTCTCCAATAAAACATTATTTTAATTTCCAGTTGGTGTCACTGCATTAGTACTGGTATACATAGGTGGAAAGATCCTGTTAAGGTTAGCACCCTCTTGCAGGCATGTCTTTGAGCTCTAATTCCCCACCATTCCACAGAGGCACTGGCACTGTGGGTGGAACTCGCAGTCATCTACCTTTTAGGGTAACAAGTCCATGTGCAGCCCACAAACAATACCTTGTCAATTCATGGTCAGGAGCATTTGGCTTTCCATATGTAGAATCTATTTTGGTTTTCAGATATCACATATGGTATATACATAAGGTCTGTTGGGAATTAGGAATTTGGTTGGAAGTAAACTTGGGGAGTAACATGTCTGAAGAAGAGAGCCTTTACTATATGTGTAGACTCTTTATGCCATTCAAACTTTGGAAAAACAAGATTGCCATTCATAGGGAAAACCTCTGAGGACAATGGAGTATTTCCTTTTCAGATATACAGAGAGCAACAAAGCAGGGGCCAAGCTAGTGAACTCTTTTCTTCATATATATATACTTTCACCCAGATTCCTAATGTCTGAATATAGCTGTAGTGTTCAGTGTACACAGTTTGAGTGCTGAAAAGTCTAAATTTGAATGGGAAAGGAATAATGCTGAAGAACTGGCAGGTGTAAGATATTACTTATGCTATTTTTCTTTAATACATTTGTTTGTACTAAATGCAAATCTGAGGCAATCTGAACATTATTTGCTTCCTGGGGTAACTTTTGCCCAGCATGCTACATGCACTTCTGGGGATGAGAAGAAGGAGTTTTCCTTTTGTTTGGCTTAGATTTTTCTAAATACACAAATATGTAGTTTTCTACCAATTCATCCTTTCTGATTATAATCATGGAATGAGTACAGGGAGTATATTCCAAAGCCAATTGCATAGACAAATAAGATTTTTCACTTTTTGAGGCAAAAGCTCAATCTAAAATGATTTATAAATGTTCTTACACACAAAGCACTTGCTACTTTCTTTTATTTATTTATATCCTTTTCGGCATTACCTTATCTATTCATAGTTCAGCAGGTAGACCATGCTCATCAGTTTCCAAATTATTTGCTTCCTTCCTAGCACACCTCTTAGCTATTTTTATCTGATATTTCAAATAAATTACAAAATGCTTTGAATTGCATGATTAGTCCATTATGTATTCTGTTTATTACAATTATATGAACTTTTGATTAACCTCCCTAACTTTCATGAATAAATTATTTGGATCATGGGAAATGCCACTTAATGTAAGAAGGCTCAAGCAGAAAGTTTCCAAGAGATTAATCTACCTGACTTAGAAACCTTTTCTTCATTTCAGTCCCTTACAGAGCTATTCAGTATTTGATTCTGTATTGGAGGGTCGGGGAGGATAGATTGGATGGGAATATATCTTCAGCCCAGTCAGTCAATGTGGATGGAGGATCTAAGCAAAGAAATAAATCACTATTCCATTTTAAATATTGATGGGGAAAAAATTAAATATTGTGTGAATATAAACTCTGAATTTGAAGAAATCCTGTTTGTTAAGTCAGCAAAATAAGTTCAGTTTTTCACATTTCCCATGGGATAGAAAAGTTCTTTCATTAATTTAATTACTTGTTTTAATTGATTTTAATTTAAGCACATTTTATAAATTTTGTATCAAACTGAAGCTCAAGGAATCATTCAAAAACTAGGAACAAATACAAAACTAAGAATTAAGCCAAAATAAAATGCAATAGAGATACAAATATCGAAAACCATGGTACTACTAAACAGACAACAACAATCCACAATTAAAACTTGCTATAAACTTTGATAAATCAAGTCATCCTCACTTGGCATCTAGAAAAAAAGTATGGAGCAAAGCTTGGAAAATTTATTTTTGGACTGCAAGTCCCAGAATCCCCCCTCAGTAAGGCCGACAATATAGAGAGTTGTAGTCCAGATTTAATTTTCCAAGTTCTAACTTGAAGAGGTCATTCTTCAGCCAGATCTAGACAACAGGAAGGTTTCTGTCCCTGGGATTCATTTGCTGTACCTATAAATCTAAGTTGAGATATCCAACACAGGAAGTTCAATACATAATCTCAGAGCACAAGCAGAATCTACCAAGTGTTAGTAAATGCATACTAATTTCCCAGAGCCTTAATGGCAAGTAATAGTTATTAAGTTCTTGCATCCCTATTTCTCTTCATACTTTTTATTTAAATTCATAGAATTATCTTTCTTTTTAACTCCATTCTAAATCCCTCCATTTTAGAATAGACATGTGCATCACATCTATGATAGAGCTACCACCAAAGCAATAGTCATAGATCACCTTATTACTCGTCTGGAATTTGAGAAATGCAGCACCAATGTTTCTCATATGTCATTACTAGCATGCTTGCTTTGTTTATTGGCTGCCACTTGCAGCCAGTATTATATATTTTGCTTTAGCAAACATATACGATCAAATGATAATATGTTCAATGCATATTTAGAAAAGGTACCTCAGTTGGTCAAAGATATCTATCACAGAACGTGCTTTTTTCATTTTCATTTAGTGGGATTCTTTTATGATTGATCATTGGAAGACAAATACAGGCTTAATTTGCAAGTCTGATTGCTGATGCATGTGTCTTCTGTTGTTGGAAAGAAAACTTATTAATTGCAGGGAATACATTCCTTTTAATGTTTAACTATGAAGAAGAGGGGGGAAGTAGAAGAAACACGGATCTGTCGTTGGATATCACTTGACAATGAAAGAACCCATAAAATATCTTGTAGAAACAAAGCTATAATTTTATTATGTATAGCTCGAGGTGCTTGGCCTAACACATAGGTAGACACTGGATGACCTTCCTCGTGCTCTTATTCTACCTATGTACCTCCTAGGCCTTAGGAAATTACCCTGTGATAACAAAAATTGGCCAAGATGTCCATAATTTATTTCCTGCATTACTGGTTTCTCAGCTGGTGTTAAAATGTCTCACTTTCTCCTTCTCATCCCCTGGGTTGATTACTTTTGTTGTTATTTGTTATTTGTTATTTGTTGCTTTTACTAGAGGCTGCAGACTGACATCAAAGTGCAAAACTTTGCAGCAAGTTAACTCAATAGGAGGTAGAGGGGAAGAGGGATGGATAAGTCAGAATGAGATAAAAAGAAAAAGCAAAACCACCAGAAGATGATGCAGCCTCTCAGAGCTTTGCAACAGAACAGCATGCACTATATGATCCCAGACTGCACCCTCAGGTAAGCAAAAAGTAAAAACAGACCTTGTAAAAATCACACAGAGAAGAGAGTCCAATCACAAATGGGAGCTTTACTTGAGGAGACTTCTTTGGATTTACAGTGTCCTGAAAAACTGTGCACTAGGCTATCTTGAGCTTTTCATGCACATATGTATTTTCTCAGCTTTTAATATCCCAAAATTAGGATCAATGGTGCAGAGAAGCCTTTCCGATTCGAAAATATTTTTGTCCATTCTTCAGATCTTATACTGTATTTACCAGTGTATAAGACACACCGGCATGTAAGATGCACCTGATTTATATGCCAGCAAATACTATTTGCTGATGTATAAGAAACACCAGCATATGAGACACACTCCATTTTCGAACAGTATTTTTCAGGAAAAAAGTGAGTCTTACATTCCAGCAAATACAGTACTTTTTTTTGAGATCCATTTTGAAATAAACCTTATATTTTAAAGCCTTAGTTTTACTGGTTTTCTTCTTTTCACCTCCCTTTGTACATTTGTGTGTGTGAGAGAGAGGGAGAAACATAGCTCATAGAGGTCCAGGATTACTGTGGTCCAGCACTGATGACCTTTTCGCATGGCGTTTTTAAAGCGAAAGGGCCTCTTGAGCATCGCGTAAATGTGAGGAGCAGTCCACATGATGCACTCACATTTATGCGACGCTCAAGAGCCTAATGCAGACCGCGCACGCATTTTTTTATTTTCGGCTTAAAGCCGAAAATGCTGCGTAGTCGTGCATCACTCCAAGGCCCCGTGCACACTTACCTGCCCTGCGGAGCCTCTGGAGCCGGGCCGGTCGTGCTTCCTGCCCCAATGCAGCCTACAGCTTCCAGGCTGCACTGCCAAAGGAAGGAGCGGGGTGGGGCGGGGGCGGGGCGTTCGTGTGATCTGCAAGCCAGCTGCGGTGACGAAAGAGCAGGGAAGTGAGCGCCTTGCGCAAGAGGCTGCTCGCGTGAGTGCTGCCCCCCACCTCCGCGAACAGGTAAGGTGCGGAAAGGGCCTGAGAGAGATTTACTAACTACTTACTTTGAACCTTTCTATAGGAAAAAAAATTATTTGCCTCAATGCTGTAACTGTGCATGAATCCACTCAAAAGTAAGACCCAATGGACTTTCTACTATATAAAGGTATGGAGGATTGTAGCCTAAGGGAGATGTTCTGAAATGAAATTGGAATACAAACATTTCTTTAGGAGAATTGTGTTCTTTTTTTCCAACCATACTTCTTCAACTATTTTTCAGTTCATTTATCTTCTTTCTCCAACCCTATTCATCCTCTTTTTATCCTAACAACAAGTCTCTGAAGTGGTTAAGGGTGAGATCACATATGAACACATGAGTTTTATGTTAGAAGGAAGCTGGAATTTGACTTGATCTACAATGTGCATTGGACCAGAGTGGAGGGAAACAAACTCTTGCAGTGACCATGGAGCTGAGAGAAAGCTGTAATTTTGAACAGTTCTGATAAAGGCAATTTGATTTTACAGTGCATTATATAATATCATATTTATCGTTAATTTGTATATGCGTACACACAGAGAAAGCACTGTATTTCTTGTTCTGGATTTTTTTTCTCCGACTTTTCCAAATTCAGCATTAAATCAGGAGTAAAAACAGCAGCTTTGTGTGTATTTCCCCATTAATAATTTTTGCCTTCTTATTGATACACCCTTTTGAATGAACTCTGATGTTCTCTTCCATGTCTATTCTGATTTTCATGTCTAAAGTGTTGGAGGATATGCAACATATGAAGACAAATGCTTTCAGAGCTCGCCAAGGGAAACCCCACCCAGGCATGCAGGCTCCATCTTATCAAACTTGTTCCAGCCCTATGCAAGAACAGCCCAAAAGGATGTGACAAAGGACAGCTGTATACAGAAAACTGAATCCCATAATAAAGTAAAAAAGATCACAAATCCACGTAAAGTAAAGTAAAATGTTCAAGTCAAATCAATACATGAGAACTGTGTCCTTTATGCAATAAATAATATACATTAACTTGTATTGGGACCAATGCACAACAAGTCAAATGGACATTGGGACCAATGTACCTTTATCCTGTTGTGCATTGGTCCCATTGTGTATTACTACACTGACTAGGGAGTGCCAATGAATATTACAACATTCTTGGCAGAGTCCCATTACACATTTTCACAATTTACTAACAGGATTTCTTATATACTTAACATAGTTAAGTATACGTAAAATTGTTTAACTTACATCATGGTAAAGGATTCAGGCCATAGTCGAGCAAGAAGAAAGAGGAATGATATTGTTGGTTCTCTTCCCTTTGTCTATAATTTTGAACTAGCGATAGGAGACAGTCTACACTGCTTGGTTGGCTCTGTCCACTTCCCTAACCCATCTATTTATCAGCCATAGAAGTATCCCACAGGTCTTGACAGTTGCCAGGGAAGGCTTCACATAGATTTTAATCTTTCAGTGAATAACCTCTTATGCTGCTTCCAAAAGATAACAAATGTGCATATAACTTTCAGTATGCCACCAAAAGGATTATGACTTATTTATTTCTTGTTCTTAATTAGCATTCATAATTGAGGTGGCTGATTAATGCAAACTCAAGTTAAAATCATCAGTTCTTCAATAGCATTCTGACCTTTCACCATAACCTTCTGCAAAGTGTTGTTTTGTAACTGATGAGAAACTCACACAATCACCTACTTCATAATCCATATAGTTTTATTATATTCCTAAACCACACATAGTTTGGATTTTTGAAGCTATTTGCAATGTTTTACTTAAAAAAATTGTTAGCATTGTTCCTTCCACTCCCTGGTTGGGTTAATAACACATTGCATAATACGTTACTTTAACTTAATTTCTAAAACTTTAGTAATAATAATAATAATAATAATAATAATAATAATAATAATAATAATAATAGACCCTCAGATCTACTAAATATCCTGAAACCTTTGAAGGCAACACTTTACTGTAATGCTTAAGGCAAAAGATTTCTAAAAGTAACAGGATTAACCTAACAACAACAACAAATACATTACACTGTAGTTTGTAACATGCTGCTGCCAAACACTATTTTGTTGTCAAAGCTGCAACCCCTGACAGTACCTGTTATAATCAATATATTGCTTTAGTTTTGTCACCAATCTGAACATTGTTCTTTTGGATCCAGAGAAATGAGTAAATACAGAATTAGACTATAGGACTTTAAATAAGACACATAAGAGTCCAGATCTGGGTTTACACACCTTGCATATAACTTTTATTTTAGATATTACAAATCACAAATCAAGAGGCCTCACACACACATCCACACAATACTCACACACTTGACCCCTCACAGAGGTTGATCAGTTCTCCGCAAGAGCATGGATGTCAGGTGCAGCACTGTTCCTGGCACACTTGCTTTGTCCAGAAGGTCCCTTTTTAAACCTTCTTAGCAGGTACATCTCAGGTACATTTTTCTTAATGATTTACTTGTTTTTCACACTCCATCTTTATTCACATCCTGGCACATTCAGGTTTTCGGGATTTCTTCTCCTGTTCAAACCAGGCAGTCCTTATCTTTAAGTTGTTTATGCACATTCCTTTCTTGTTATACAGTCAAAACTCAGCATTTTCAACTTTTCTCGCTTCATGTGCCAAATCTTCCATTTTATCATGCATTGTGGTTTCTCCATTTTCTTGTAAGACACATTCATACATAACAGTTTCATGACAAATTAAAAAGGATTTTTATGAGGATACCATAGATTACATATGCCTTATTGCAAAAGATACTAGGTTTATTCCCAACTTCTCTTACTATAAGTATGAAATCAGATAGCAGATAAAGACCTCAGCCTGAAATCCTTCAGATACACTGCCAGAGTAGATAAATTTCAGCTCTACAATCAAAGAGCTTGGGCTGTTCATTTTGTTGTGATCCTAATGGTTATGCGAGTTATCAGTGCCTTCCTTTATGTTTTTTTAAATTATTATTTTAAATATAGAATTGGTTGTGAGACAAGAACAATGAAGGCTAAACTACATGCTACACTAAATATGTAACATGTTATTTTCTATCAGGTTTTTTTATTATTATTTTGAGTAACTTAGCGCACTTCCAGTTTGAACTGAAACCCTTGTGTGCATATATATAACTAGCGTATATACCCGGCATTGCCAGGGATTTTATTTTCTCATGGGTAACACTTGTTAGAAACATTTGAGATCCTGTGTCTCCAATTCCCCAAACTGTCTTGGCCGGTACCTGTAACTTTTCCCCATATTCCCCAATCCAATCTATATTCAGAGTACATACAAAGGTTGAATTCTTGAGGGAATACACTGCCCTCCTCCTTCCTGCTGCTAAGCCTCATCTCCATAGCAACCGACCTAATCAAGATAGTCACACTTGACTGAGGCCTAAGAGCTCTCTGGCTGCAAATTCTAAAGGCAAACCCCAGGATTCCATAGAATCTTCTTAGGCAGCCAATCATATGTGGCCTTTGTCTGACACAGACAAACAGATAAACTTTGACTTTTATTTATTAGATGTACACCCTGTCAGTTCTGGGTTCCATATTTGTCGAGAAAAAAGTCTGATGGTGATAATGCAGTATGTTGGGGTACAGATTTTGATACTTTTAAGCCTGGTATGGGAGCCCCCAACAGTATAACCTATGCTCTTTAGTTCAGCTAAAAATAAAAATCATGCATACCCATCTTGGCTTTGCACCTAAATCAACTCCACCCATGTAATTTATTGATATTGGGTCTAAAACCAAATAGAGTTGAGCAGCAGGTAATGTTCAAGCTGTATTTCTTCAAGGGAGTATAAGAAAAGAATAGAGGTTATAGATATTTGTGGTGCCATTTATGCGGCCTAAGAAAACATACAGTGGAAAATGTAATAAGCACATGTTTGGAAGTCAGGATTACTGATCAGGAAAATCCACAATGTGTTCAGCTCAAACTAATTTTAAGGATGATATAAGCAAATAGCAAAAAGGAAAGTGTATATTGCTACAAGCCTTTTTTATCTTCCCCCCAACACTTTTTTTATATATAGAAATAATAATATTGAAACCAAGAGGGTTTTTTTTTTCCATTTTCTTCAGTGCATTGACATTTTGAGAATGGTAAAATAGTGCAATGCCATCTGACTCCTTTGTCTATTTACAAAGGGAAATGTCATCAAGCATTCAAAATGTCACTACCTACCTGCTGGGATGACATCACAGAAACAAGGCTGTGGAAATTTAGATTCATCTCTTGGTCCCCATTCCCAAATAGGAATGTTTTGTGCAGCCGGATATAATACAATTATGATAATCTCCTTTTGATAGTCAAATAATATGGAGTGTAATATCTACAAAATGAAGTAAGGGGCAAACAGAACAGGAGGGATTTTCCTAAGAGCACAGATGCGTACTAACATTGTCTGTGGCTTAAGCCAACTATTATTACTGCTGTACAGACAAATGTGTGCTAACAGTGCCTACCTCCCTAAGCCTTCTTATTACAGTCCCTTTTCAAGGTGTCAGGAGCACATAAACCTGCATATGAATAATCTTTATACTAAGCACACTTCACCTTAATTGCATTGCCTTGTGAAATAAGGCAAACATAAGGCTCCTGTATTTGTGCTAGAGATTTTTCAGGACCAAAGAATAGGGATCCACTTTTGCATAGAGTATGGTGTGTTTATATTTTACAACCTTCTTCATATTTTATTTCATTCCCAATTCAAAGAACTGGCTCTTTTCATCAAAAGTGGCTCAAGCAGATAACTTTTCGGTGAACGGTTTGGGATCTGATGTTTCCAAAGTTTTACTAAATAATGGATCAAAATCCTACACTGAGAAGATGAATTGTCATTTTATCCCCAAAGAGTTATGTGGGTTGGCAACACTGCTCCTGTTATTGTTGTTAGTGAACTGTAATATTGTACAACCAAATGGGCAACCAAATCACATCTATATGTACAATGTAGAGCCACACACACAATACCCGCACAGCCATGCGCTCTGCACAACTATGGACAATGGCAATGCATGTGAAGCTCCACTTTGGCAACTTTGAACTGAACAGGGATGTTCTGTGATGAACAAAAACGTACAACCATTTCCTCAGGGAAATGTGTGCACATGTGAGACACCAACAGAATTCTTGCCATGATACTAGTATTTAAAGCAGTGTGTCCAAAATGTACCTAGTTAAAAGCATAGAATTTTGGAAAATACAGGAATCCACTTCAAATTTCTTTCATCTCTATCAAAGTCCCAGATCAGGGTTGTGTGAAAACTTTACACAGTATAACTGGCATTAGAAACCAGCATAGTTTAGTTAGCAGTTTAAGTGTTAGACTAAGACCCTTACTTCACAAAGTCTTCATCCCAAAAGAGCCACACATTGTTCCCAGTCCAGGACCCATCCTACCACATGATATTGTTCCCTAACCAGCTGCTTTTCTATCCCTTCCCATTGCTAATCAGCACTTTTTCATTACTAGAAAAAAAAATCCAGTAATGGACTCCTTTACCACCACAAGTCCATCACCTGGGCAAGTGTGATTCCTCATTTGCACTTGATAGTGCTTCCTGTGTGGTAGAGAGCATTCAGAACTGGGAAGCAATATGGAAGTAGCAACGCTGAAATTGAAACAGAACAATGTGCTATTGAGCCACGGTGTGGTAAGGGCCTAGGACTCCAGAGAACCAGGATTCAAATCCCTGCTCAGCCACAAAAACCTACTGGATGACAAGTCTTATTCTCTTAGCCTAAGAAGAAAACAATGGAAAACCTCCTCTGAATAAATCTTGCTCAGAAAAGTGAAGAAGGTCACCATAATCAGGACTGAGTAGAATGCAGATAGCAGCAACCACTGGGTTTATGCTAGTGGATCTTCTTTTTACAACATTATGTAAGAAAGCAGCCAGTACTTCCTTATCACAGAATCATAGAATCATAGAGTTGGAAGAGACCAGATGGGCCAGCCAGTCCAACCCCTGCCATGCAGGAACACACATCAAAGCACTCCCAACAGATGGCCATCCAGCCTCTGCTTAAAACCCTCCAAGGAAGAAGACTCCACCACATTCCAAGGCAGCATATTCCACTGCCAGACAGCTCTGACCCTCAGGAATTTTTTCCTGAGGTTCAGGTGGAATCTCCTTTCTTGCAGCTTGAATCCATTGCTCCTTATATAAGAGATAGTTCAGTAGCTCAATTGTCCCTCACCCAAAGAGGCACTGAGTTGTTGTGGTAGTGTGAGAAAGCTCCCTCAGCAGCTGTTGGGCTGGTCATCTTCATCTGTCCTTCCTGACAACTCATCTGTGCACAAGTATGCTGACAGAACTTTGTGCTCTGCCAGCTTCGTGCAGGATCTCACACCTGTCTTCCTTCTTAAATTGAAGAAACACTAGGAATCTTCAAGTATTTCATTGTTTTAATCCCAGATTCAATATACTTTATAGCAGCAGATAGGTACTTCAATTCATTAGTGTTTGCCCCTACTACATTTCCATTGTGCATGCACACAATGATGAAGGCACAAAAGTCATCTTCACGTGCTTCTGTACAATGAAGTTCTCTTTCTTCAGTGATTCATGTGGATCTGTGTTCACAAACAAAACATTACGTCAAGGAATACATTGCTTTGTTGAAAATTTCTTCCACATTAAAAAAAATCACTTTAAAAAACAAAGCAAAACAAAGGAATGTCAGGAAAATTATCATGAATAGTTATGCAGTTTCTGTGCTTACCTTATTTACAAGAAGTAAGGGTACAACTAGGAACAGAAAGAATATTTTAAAATATTTGTGGTTTTTTTTTTTAATGTTTCCATAGTGCTGAGAAAACCTGATGAGAAAAATCTTGGACTGATGAGAATTTTCATATTTTGAGTTTCATTCTACCCAAGAATAAGGATAGAAACATGGTTGCTTTGCATTAAAAAAAATCTGTGCAGTAAACATTTTCCTGTGAAACTAATAGTTCTGCTCAGACAAATTCTGTTTTTTGGGGGAGGGTAGAAAATGTTGCAGTTGTGGACTTATTTCACACACACAGAAAAAATGGTTGCTATGTACAGAATACAGCAGTTTCTGTGAAGGAAACTGAATATTTTTCACATGCTGTTTCCTGTTCAGAAAATGTTACCTTCTGTGCAAAAATACCACATGCAAACTTTGGTCTGAATAAGTCTGACCTGTGGAACTGTACCAAAATTTTGAGCAGAATAAGTCCCAAACTGAACAGTTTTCAAAGACTTTCTTGCTGTAGGAAAAACGTTGCTCAAATTACTCTTTGCTTTCTTCAAGAAGAAAATGAGCAAATAATTACTTCCATATGCAGAACAGATTGGGTAGAACCATTAGTGAAGCAGATGAGTAAGTTCAGCCTTTCTCTATCAACCTTGTCAATTCAAAATATTTTCTCTGCAAGTGATTTCTTTCCTTCAACAGCTGCCATGTCTGTTTATTCATCTTGAGAGAAAAATGTTCAAAACAGAGCCACAGAAGATAGATGGCTGAACAAACATCTAAGCTTGAGTAGAAAGACGAAGGGGTGTCTAGAACTATCTTACACAACAGGACAGATGCACATTCAAGTCCTATATAACAGGGTGTGGTTTTTTTTACAAAAAAACCCTCATTTGAATGGTCACATTCTAAAGTATATTAGAACCACTGCAATGTAATGAAAGGATGTCACTGCATCAGAAAACACCAATACCTAATACAAGAGTGAGCAACTTGTGGCCATCCTGATGATGTTGGGAAACAAAAAGAAAACAAAACCAACAAGTATTAGCCTTAGGTAGCATGCCCAGGAAAATGGCAGCCACACTCAATAAAATGTGCATCGTCAGAGTTTGCCCATCACTAAGCCAAAGAGTAATTCAAATGCTTCTTTTGGATATTTCTTTGGCTCCATTTAACTCATGTTTAATACAGCTGACATGATAAAGTATTCTAAGTTCCTTTAAATGCTTCTGGCTGCTTGGTCTAAATTTGTAGAAGAGAGCTTTTTGGTGTACAGGTATATAATGGAACAAATAGGTATTATATAGTACTGCTCCTCAAGGTAAACTAGGATGGGTAATTTAATTTCCAAGTTGACAAATTAATTACCTTATCACAAGTGAGCAGGCAATTTCTTTCCTGCAAGAAACTAAGTAGGTACAAATAGCTCTAACCAGACAAAATCATTATCCTGTTTAAAACAGAACCACTTAATACAGGTAATTTTTGCCATATTATTTTTTCCAGACTACAGTAGGATTTTGTAAACATGTCGTATTGTAGGTCTAGGTAAGATCAATATGCCTAATTCTTAGAAAAGATAACAGCTATCATCATTCAATCACATGCTAGGGACACAGTGAGAATTTGGTTTGATTTGATTTTTAATTTACAAAAGTTCACAAACTTTCTTCATAAAATCTGATGCCAAGAACATGTGATAATGAATATCTGAACATAGCAGAAATCAAAATTGACAGATTCACCCGCTTTGGCAGGAACCGTTGGGTGCTGATCTCTTAAAATCTTGGCTTCAAATCCCTGTGGGCATCATCAACCACGACTATAGTGTTGAATTTTGATCATCTTTTTTCTTCCTCTGACAAGTTCCTCGTCTTTAGCTCTTATGTATCCCATAGGCACAAATTAATCCTCTCCATACTTGTAACAGTTGCACCAATTGAATATGGCCAATGCAAATAGCTGACAATTCATTATGAATAATACTTGCGTGAGAGACTGCCAAGGAATACCAAGTGCTATAGGCTATAATTCAGAGGAAGGCAATGACAAAGCACTTCTGAGTATTCAATGAATTAATCAATTCATTTATTACAGCAACCTCTGAGTATTTCTTGCCTAAGACAAGCCTATGAAATTCAAGAGGTCACCCTAGGTCAATGCATATTCACAGCTTGGATGTACTTGTGGATTCATTCCTGACCCCAAATGCCCAGATTTCTGTGACAGCCAGGAATGTATTCTCAGAGTTAAACCTGTGGGCCAGCTGACCCATTCTGAAAAATCTTGCCAGAATGATACATGACTTGGTTATATTCCAATTTGAATAAGGTAGAATGAACACGAGAACCAGTGTGGTATGGTGCTTTGAGCATTGGACTACAACCCTGGAGACCACAGTTCAGTTCTCCACTCAGCTATAGAAACCTACTGGGTGATCTCGAGCACGCTACGCACTTTCAGCCCCTAGAAAACTCCATGATAGGTTCAGTTTAGGGTTGCAGTAAATCAGAAGCAACGTGAATGCACACAACAATAATGTGAACATACTGTATAGACAATTCAGCTGGTCCAAAGAGCAGCACACCTACTATCAATTATTGTGCTTTCCAATGAGAACAGATCTCCCTTCTTAACAGCCTACTGACCTTTTTCCAGGCACAATACAAGGTCATATTGCTGACCTATAAAGCCCTAAATGACTTGGGTCCAGGCTATTTGAAATATTTTGTCTTCCTTTATGAGCTTGACTGAGCTCTAAGTTTTTTGGGGAGTCCCTTCTTTCTGCCCCACCACCTTGACAGGCCACTTGATGGAAATACAGATAATGTTTTAAATTATTTTAACTGCCACTTAACAAGGATTTGTATATATTTTATTAATTTGTCCTGTTTGTTAATTATTGGGAGACATGTTTCACAGAAAATGTAGGATATTAGTGAAATGATGATGGTGATGACCATCATCATCGTCATCATCATTCACAAGTGCTTATTTTATTGTTTACTGTATATAGATGGAGATAGAGATAGATAGAGATACAAGTATAGATGGCATAGATATAAATAGATATATGAAAGACACCATAGTGTAGTAGTATGACCCTGGAGACCAGCGTTCAAACCCCCACTCAGCCACGGAAATCCACCGGGCAACTTTGGGCACATCACACATTTTCAGCCCCAGAAAACCTCATGATAGCTTGCCTTAGGGTTGTCATGTATTGGAAGAGACCCGAAGGCACACAACAATAACGATAGATATATAGATATATTCTTTTTATATAACAAAATCTTATCAACACAAGACAAGAAAGAGAATGGTGTGGCAAGCAGCACCAGCTCCAATGTGCCCCAGAATGCCTGGCCACTATAATAATTTAGGAATTGGTGAACAATCAAACCCCAAAATTGTGTGCACAATAAGTGCCAAACTGCAAATATTCTTCAAAAACTGTACGGTTTGTTGAAAACTTTCCCACAACTGGAAGGAAATTGCTGAAATTACTCATTGTTATCTTTGAGACAAGTGAAGAATTACATCCCTATTATATATTCATGATTGCCCCATCATAAAAGCTTCTCAGGGAGTGTCGTTGGTTAAAAATAGCACTTTTTGAAAGTGCTCTCAACTCAAAAGCAACTTTTTTGTACATGGGCCCTGAAAATGTTTCTATGAAACTATGTTCAGGTTTCTACTTAAGTTTCCCACTCCCCTAAATGGACCCATTACCCAAAGAACTTGCCTTGCTATTTACAGTCTCAGTAACAAATACTGTATTTTCCAGGGTTAAAAATAAAATGAAGCATGGCTATCTATGAGTCCTGTGTACCTAGGCTGGCAGCTTCATTCAGCAAGGTTGGGGTTGGTTGGGAATATGATATTATTGTTGAAATAAAAGTTATATCACCCTATGGATAATTATATATAAATATTATATGTGTGGTTTTTTTCCAAATTGGAAAGGAAAAGTAAGCAATTTGTTCCAATGCAATTTCTACCATTCATATCCAGCACAGGATTCTTTGATCTAAAAAATCTTTACATTAGGTTCATGTTTTCATTCGAATGGGTAGGAAATACGTGTTGCCAAGGGATTATGAGTAGATACAGAACACCAACAAAATTACATTGCTAGCTACTATTTCTAGCAAAATCAAGTTCAGCAATATCCTTGCTTAGGGCTGTACTACTTTTTCTCCCTTTCAGAACTCTATTACTTCCCTGGATATGTATTAACTTTGAAGGGCAGAGAGCAAGAGAAAGCAAGGGGTTCTTTACACCTTATAGCAGATTTTCTCATTTCTCAACCTAAAAAGAAAATGGAAGAAACAGTGCTGCAGTGCTCCCCACAACCCTGCATTCCTTTCCTTTCCAATAACAATTTTCATAACACTTAAAATTCACAAGCTAAAAGCAACAGTGAGGTCAAAATACATTATCAGTGTATATGATTCTGAACTGAGAATTGTGATGTTCAATCATTTGAAGACTTTATATCTAGCAAAGTCTTTTAAACATTAAAATAAAGTATTATTTTTAGCAGTTGAAAATCTCAGCTAATTATTATTTTATATAGAACTTTCACAGTGTAATTCTGTGCCTATCTAGTCTCTCTCTCACAAACACACACATACACACACACACACACAGCTTCATTGAGGCGTACTTTTAGATATGTATAGGACTGCAGTCTTAAAGGAAAGGTTTTCTGATCATTGTTAATAGTGCTTGTCCCTACAAGATTACAATTAGTTTATACCCATGTTATATTAATAAAGTCATGTCTTGTCAGCCCTTTTCACCTCACAATCTATTTTGGTTTACAAAAGTACTACAGGCAATGAAACAGGCTGTGTGATGGCTAGAGTACAAGTCGTATTGGTCTCAGAGGGAATATAACTGAAGATCAATGGGAATCCTTTCTTGTGCTTATTATGTAGCAATGAGAATGGCCAAAAGTCATACTATATCTATGTCACTGCAACCTCAACATGCCACCCAGAAGAATTATCCCAAGTGATGAGGAGCCTGTTGCAAGACACTTTGAGGAGAAATCCCTTGTATTCACTCAGAATGAGAAAGGAGGTATGAAGCTGTGAGACCAGCATTTACCTTACCCCAGTGGCTTCCAAACTTTGGTTATTCAGGTATTTTGGACTTCAGTTCCCAGAATTCCGGACTGTTGGCCAAGCTGGCTGTGGTTTCTGGGAGGTGAAGTCCAAAATACCTGGAGGACCAGAGTTTGGGAGCTACTGCCCTAACCCATGGAAAGGAGAATGTTGGTGGTTTGGATGGTCTGTCAACACCAACAATATCAGTAGCAGCATTATTTTTTTAAAAAAAATGTACAGCTGATGTGGTGTTTTCACATCAAGAGATTCCTCTCCTTGCCTGTCAGCCTGTGAGAGGAGTGCAAAGCCTTGAGATTCATGATCAGGCCCAGGTGCAGTGGGAACCCTACAGCTGAAGGTCTGAACAGATGCTGTGCACACACAGATAGGTACTGTATATATAGTGAATATAAGCATATAAAAGTTGCTAATAGTAGCAGACACAAACTTGAAAAAGTTATTTGCAGCTCCCAAAATCCCTCCACCAGTAGGGCTGGTGGCCATATTGGCTATGGTAATTCTGGAAAGTATGAGTTAAAAAATTAACTTTTCCCAACTATAGGTGTGGATTATGAAAAGTTGTTGACCAGTGTGAATGGAAATTTTCCTCTTTATGATTGCATCCCCTTCCTTTTGAGTAAGATTGCAGATAGAAACAAGTGGGAAGTTTCCATGTCAGTGTCATATCAAATGACAATATTGCTCACTTCTCGAATGATGTTCCCAGTCTTCATGATTCAATTATTTCACTGTTACCAAAGTGACATGGAGTACAGCCATATGAAAGTGGCTGCCAAGCTACAAATCAAGGCAGGGCTACCACAGGACAGTTTGCTTTCAGAGGTGAAGAACAAAATAGTACCATCTTGCAATCCATATGGAAAATCCAACTGGACTGACAGGTAATCTTTCCTCAGTTTTAGTGATAGAACTTTATCCTTCACCACACCTGAAGGAGGCAGAGTAGCTAAGGGGGAACAGGAAATGAAGTCCCATACCATACATATGTCTCTTCTTCCACACCCTGTTCTAGTCATACAGGATCACTTGCCTGAGATGGTCATATCCTTCAACCCATTCAAAGGACTGCTTTTGAAACAAGCAAAAAATGGTGTGGTTCACTGTCACTGCTTCTCACTTGCAGTTATATCTTTGTTAATGTGGAAGGAACTAATTATGAGTAACATATTTATGTTAAGTTATTTCAAAACCTTAATGTCTGTGCATACATATAGATGCACAAACACGTATACATACAGTCATTTCTACTTTTTTCCTGCACAAAAGAAAAGGCATTACATTTCATGGAATACTTGTTTTTATTATAACAAATTTGTGTATGTTCCATACTATCTGTGACTGTACATAAAGAAATTCAGAGCCTGGGACAGTGTAGTGACTGTAAATGTCAACACAAAGATACGTATTGGGCTCTACTCAGTGTTGTCTTTCCATTCATGGAAAGCTCTTTAATCCACTGGAATCTTCTGTAAAAGAAAGGGTCCTTTTGTGGTCCCTGAAACATCTGGAGAAAGAATGAACCTACTCACATAAAGGAGAATGTTTTGAATTTTAATAAACAAACAAACAAATGCTAAGCCCTCCTGCAACAAAGGATACTAGCAGTATTTCATAGGGCAGGAATGAAGAACCACTGGCTCATGAGCTGGTTGCAGCCTGCAATATTCTCATATCCAGTAAGCAAACTTCTCTTGCTCTTAACTTTAAACAATGATCAGAGATAAGAGACAAGACCAGGAAGCTGTTGCATGAAACTGCCTAGGAGGCAGATTAAATTGGAGCAGATAATCTGCCCAGCAGGCAGAGCAAAAGGCTGAATGAAATATCTTGCTTATGGCCTATAAAAGCCATACTACTGAACCAGAGTGAAGAAAGATGGGAAATGTCTGTTGATCTTAGAAAGAGCAAAGTGGCAATTCAGCCTAGAACAGGAGCTTGGCAGCTCCCACTTATCTTTCACTGCATAGACCTGCAGGATTTCACCAGTTCTAAGCAAGGTGACAGCTGTGAAAAGATTAAACTTTGCTAGCAGCAAGATGACATGAAACACTTATAATTCTTGAAATGTACAGGGAGTAACCTCCCTGTTATTCACTCTATGTACTCAAAGTGAGTCATTTTTAGGTTGGTATAATAAGCTCCAGTGACACAAGAATGATTCAGTAATATTCAATACACCACACAAAAGACCAAAAAGGAAGGCACGAGATAAGTAAAGTGTATCTAATCTATGCAATGGTGCAGAGCCCTCACCTTTTATGAACAAGGAATCTTGACCCAGTGTAGCGTATTCTCATTATACCTTAAAGCTATTTTTGAGATCTCCACTTGTCTCTGTCTCAGACGCTATGCACATTAAAAGAAAAAAAATAACTATGAGAAATAACTAATAAAAGACTACAACATTAGTACTGTTTAGCAAAGACCCACTGAAAATATTGGATGCGCTAATTACAACGTAACACTGTTCATTTCAATGGGTCTTGCTAGAAGTACAGCTAATGATGGATTTAGCTGAGTCATATTGCACGCAACAGATGAAATATTTCTCAGGTATTAAGTGATCAAAGCCCTTCATATATACATCCTTAGGATCATGAAGCCAAATAATCTTTTCCTTTCTGATTTTAAGGACTGCTTCAAAAAGAATTTATGCATATTGTTAATACATGTATTTCTGCCAGGAGCTTTAGGATCTGCCATTGAAACAGAAGACAGCCAGACTGTGAAATTCTGTGCCTTTGGGTCCAACAAGTCACTGCCAGCATCTGAAATCTCTGTGGAGTGCCCTGTAATTAATTTTAATTTTCATTAACTAGCTGGAGTACAGAAAATCTAGGGAAGACTGATGAAGGGAATGAATATAAAAGAAAAGCCCAATGAGGAAGAGATTGGTTTGGTGAAGTCATGGCTTCCTTGATGCTTTTTTAAAGTTTTCCCTTCTGGGCTGCCTGAGATTTGGAGGCTAGATTTATTACATTGGCCAACTATTCCAGTAGGTTACATGATTAACTCCTAGCTTTACTGAAGATCCACTGTTTTTGTAGCTCCTGCAACACTATGTCTGCATTAATTTATAATCATAGTGCATGGACTGGCTGATGATATCTCCTGCTAAGCACAGATCTACACACACTTCCATCTTCCGCAATCTTACAACTGTTATTACTATGACAGAACTCCAACCTTTGCTTCAAGCAACTTCTATATTTCTTGAAATAGATTCCATTCCTTGCTGCTTTCATTACTGTGAGTCAGTCTTGTCATTGTGAGATAGAAGCAGGCTTCTTTGATCTGGAAGATACATCAACAGTTACCAGAGATGTAGTTCTTCCCTAATTTCATTCCCCCCAAAAGCAGCAAGTAATTTTAGCAACTTTTTTCCTGCTTTGAAAAAGACTCTGAAAACTGCAATTTTTGATGGCTTTTCACAGTTTAGGGTTTAATTTGGCATGAATTCTTACATGGTATTTTTGCACAGAAAACTGAATTTTCTGCACGGAAAATAATAATCTGTGCAGAAATAGTATTTTCTGTGCAGAAAATTCTGCTTCCTGCACAGAAAATGCTGTAATTGAAAATAATTCTGTGTAAAATTTTAACATAGGTCTTTTTATGTGAAAAACCTTTCTGGATATTTTGTAATATTTCTAAAATATTATTTTCCATGGAGAAAATAATGTTTCTTGTACAGAAAATACTACTTTTTATGCAGAAAATTTTGTTTTCTGAACAAAAATACCACAGGAATATTTCATGAAGAACAGGTACTGAATTACAGAGTTTTTGGTCAGTCCAGAAATCTCCTTGTCAGGGTTTTCAGACACTCAAGAAACCTGTTCTTTTTTCCCCCCACAACTTTTTAAAAAAATATTTTCAAATATTATTTCCATCCCTACAGCAGTAGTATTGTTCTGTCCTTTGAGAGGTCATGAACCATTCCTCGGAACAAGCAAAGCAGTACCATTAGTTCAGGAATGGAGTGCCATGACAGGTACAATTATGAAGATATATTCTTTGAATATCTATGAAGAGATACTCTTTGGAGTATATGTGTGATTCAGCCAGGAGGGTCATTGACTGACTGCTTCACATACATTATTCCAAAGAATACACATTGTCACCCCATACTTCTGGGTGTCACCCGAGAAAAGACAAAACCTGAATGTCCATCCTGCCTTTATGTGAGACCTACAATGCACATACACTTCCTTTCTTATAAGTATCCAAATATTCGGAAAATGAGAGCTTGTACTAATCTGTTTCAAAATATGTAAATTTAAGTCTTTTGGAAGCTTACATTATCTTTAATCACTTGAAGCAGTATAACTGTCTAAGAATAAAGAAAAGAAAGTTCTCCCACACATTTCTATAAAGTATGAACTTAATCTGTTGATGATTCAATTTTGAAACATTTCTTCTGTGCTAATTAATTTTGGTTTGAAGGAGTTTCTCCCACCTCCCCAACTGTTATCTGTGGAGAACAGAGTCCTGTAATTACATAGCAGATGTCAAAAGGCCATTTAAAAGGTCTAAACAATAAGATATCATCTATCATAACAAGCTTTTCCTGTATATCAAACTTAACAATAGGCTGAATCTACACAGATACTTTAGAAACTACTCATAATTTTATTACTACCAGTGAACCCACAGAACTGTGACATGATGTGCCATCAACAGATCTTTAAAGAAGACACTTAAATAACTTTTCTTTCCAAATACTAATGAATTTCACCATCTTTGAAACCAAATGCATTTCGTGTTCCATTTGGAAAACGCAAACTTCTCATTGATGCACTAAGTTCGTTAGCAAACACATACTGAGAGCGTAGCTTGTCATAACTTGTGACATCTTATCCTGCAAGATGAATAGTTGCATTACATTTCCTCATACTCTCATGGATTTTATCCTGCAAAAGGAATAGCTGCACTGCATTTCCTTATATCCACATGTCCTCATACACAGGAAACCTTGATTTGCATTTTATCCTGATTATGTTGCCGTTAGGCTTATAGTTCTCTTATTTTGCACGCATGTGATTTTTCAAAAAAAAGAAAATAGTATTGCCTATGTATATTTTATGCCCACTGCTCAGTTTTACAACTGAAGGCTGTTCATGTGGTTTCTATGATGTATTTATTATTATTTTTTCTTTCATCTTGTACATCACTCTGAAATCCTTTCAGATGGTGAAATGCAACCCATCTGGAAACCAAGACACTGGAATGTAAGGATTGTAAGTAAGTGAATTGTAGAGCAAAATGAGGATGTGAATGTTCCCTCATCTCATTTTCTCTGCCTCTCCCCAATGACAAGGTATTTCCCAGCCCTCTTAAGATGAATAAGTGTGATATTTTGCACAAATCACAAGAACTATTTCTATTACAAACTATAAGGGCTTCTTGTTTTGTTGCATGGACTTTTACAAATTGGAAACATTTGGTGGGAAGCTTGTAACTGTTACAGATCAGAAACATTGGTTGGTTGATTTGTATCTTTCTATTAATCAAACAGTGTTCCTGTGTTTGTTTTGTTTTATATACTTTGTTTCACTAAAGTTTTTAGTTGGACCTAAATGTATTTTCTGCAAATTACGGAGCCACTAACAAAGAAAATACTCCCTGTCTTGTTCTTGCACTGGAAGCAAGAACCTTCAGGCTATCTGGTGATTTCTAGATAGGCAGTCTTAGTGTATAGCAATAGCTTCCTTAGTCAACCAAATTTGACAATATTCTTCACATCCTTAGGCTCTCTCCACACGAGGCATGTGAAGCGGTTCATGCTGTTTCTTACCATGTCTTACTGGATCCAAATAATGCAGGCTTTCCTTCATTTGCTTCTACACAACTCCTCTGTATGTTTCCTTTTGATTCGGAGGAGTGCGAGTTCATGCATCCGCACTACTTTGGCAGTGACCACTCCGAGTACTCCCCTCACCCCATCCAGGTGACTGTGATTGGTTTTTTTTCTCTTTTGGGTTGGTACATTTGTATGTACCTATGTAGGTACGTATTTATCACTGTATAAGAGGCACTCCCCTCCCCAAATGCCTTCTGAAAATGGGGTGCAAATATGGTAACTCTCCAACCCAGGCAGATCACCTGGCACAGCAAAGCTGGGAGAGCGATCTTGCGCTCCCCGCTCATCTCTTTCCTGACACGGGCAGGATCCTGCCCCAGAGAAGAATGGGGGGAAGGAGCTTCTTACACACACACACACACACACACACCTTCCCTCCCCTTCCAACCTCGGCAGGAAAGTTTCTTCACAAGAAGGAGAGGAATGGGGGGAAGGAGCTTCTTACACACACACGCACACACAAACACAAACACACACACTCCCTCCCTCCCCTTCCAACCTCAGCAGGAAAGTTTCCTTGTGAGTAGGAGAGGAATGAGGAGAAGGAACTTCTTACACACACACACACACACACACACACACACACAGCCTCTTCGTTCTGCCTGGGCAGGAAGGTCCTCCCACCCAAGCAGATAGGACAGGAACCAGGAACAGAGTACTAAAATATTTTTTCCTAAATAATATAATCCGAAAATAGGGTGCTCTTATAGGGCAGTGTGTCTAGTGCCGGCAAATACAGTAAAGCATTTATAAAATAGAAAACAGTTCCCTCCTTTTAAAATGCCTGTGCCATGTTTTGTCTGGTTACTCCATTTTCTAAAGTTTGCTGAACAAAACAAAAAATGGCACCTGCCTGTCCTTTAGTGGGTGGGGACAGCTGGAGAAGGTGAGTACACCTACAGCCCACCCTCCGCTGCCCACTGATTTGCATTGGTGCAAATGTACGTATCTTCACCACTGCAAAAGTCCAAATCTGCTCTATCTTAAAAATTGTTTTGGATTTTTTCCAGTTTTCAAATAGCGTGCTTTCCCACCACATGGGGGCTCATTAACTCGGGATTACATGTGGAACGATGGTAAATAAAATGAACTTAATTCGCTCTCACATGCAGAACAGCTCCATGCCGAAACACATTGACCCACGTTAATAACCCCGTGCGGAAAAGGCCTTAGTCTGAAGTATCATGAACTAGCTGGATGATCTTTCAGCCTAGAATGGTTGCAGGAAGATCTTTATCATCTCAACACCAGAATGAGTGCAGGCTTTTAAAACAGCACATTCAGCTTTGACAAGGGAGCTGATAGGCTACATCCAATATTGCACAGAATGACTTTCTACTCATGCAGTGAGACTTTTATCTTCATCTTCTAATGCAGTTACAAAAATCTGTCCCTGTGGAGCAGTTTTGGAAAGCTAAGTATTATTGCATGAGAGGAAATTTCTTACACTTGTCAATGTCTCTTCCACTGGAAGAAGGTTAGCTGTACATACAAGCCAATGAGAGATGAGATACTTCCTCCTCTTTCTTAGTTTGCCTATCTAGTGTCTTCCCTGGTCAAATTAACATCAGTTTTCATGCTCCAAATTAAGACAAAATCCAGTGTCTGGATGTGAGATATAACTGAAACTTTATGGAGCAGTGATTCTCTACTGAAGGATTTCTGCATTGTGCTCAGTTTCACTCCCAGAAGCTCCAGCTAGTGTTGCCAGGGATGTGGAACATTTGTTCCAAATCTTTGGTTCTCCAGGTGTTTCAGACTTTAGCTCTCAGAATTACTGACCGTTAGCCAAGCTGGTTGGGGCCTCTGGGAACTGAAGTTCCAAAAACCTGGAAGACCAAACATTGGGAACCACTAGTGTAGAAGCTGAGATCCAACAATATGTGGCACTTCCCTATTTGAAAGTCTCTGTTCTAGAATGCTAAGGAATGGAAGGATAATATACTATATGCTAACAGTTCCTGATAGTAGCAGGAGATATACCACACATGTGTTACAGCACCTTTCAGAATGCAGGGGAAAATTAATTACACAACCACGATCAGATTAGATACAAGAACTTTGAGTGGCAATTATTTTCAGTAATTTAGTGCAGGCTGTATATTATTATTATTATTATTATTATTATTATTATTATTATTATTATTATTATTATTGATTTAGGCACTGAATTGGTTTAATTTTAGCATTAGAACAGTAAGTCACACAATACATACCAGTCATATGCAGCGATTTGGAGCTCATTATTTTTTTGTCCAGAAGTCATCCTGCTGTTCTTAACAACTGAAAAGCAGGTCAGAACCAGCCTTTCTAATTAGTCACAAAGCCAAGTGATGTAGAGAATTTCCATAATCATTTTCAAAGTGCTTGCTGTTCTCCAGTCTAATAAGTTGAGACATTAGACCCTTCCAATTACTCTTTTCCAACATAAATAGTATGAAAAGAAAGAAAAATTGGTGTAAGCTTCGATATGACTTTTGTCCCAAATTGGAACTCGTTAGAATGCCCCATGATCCCTGGACTTAGGAAAATCAGATTTAACTAAGTTTTAAAGAACTTTATTTCCAAGGAGGTTGTAGTTCTTACAGATCTTGGTGAAAAGTGTTTCTAATGTTTGAACTTGTTCAACCTCTGCTGTACAAAGGAGAGTTGAGGTAGCATATATATATATGTGTATGTATGTATGTATGTATGTATGTAAAGTAATGGGAGGGTTTTTCTTGACCAAAATAATATTACTTTAGAACTGTTCATGTCACAGATTTTCATAGCCTGAATCCCAGTGAACAGTATCTAGATAAATGCATTTTGATATGTGCTGTGAGGCAAGCCATTAGCACAGTTTGATTTTCTTTTCAGTCCAGCTATTTCATCTGAGATCAAATGTCTAGTTTCAACTATTAGTTTTTCTCTTGTATATCCAGAAACAAGGTAGACCTCCAATCATTTAAAGTGTGTGTGTGTATGCGTGTGTGTGTACAAGTATATGCAAGTCCATACATTAAATCATATGGATTTCTTTTACAGTCACTGCTATGGTACCTAGAATACTAAGGAGGAGACTTTATTTTCCTGAAGAAAATAAAACTTTTTTCTCTATTTGGAAGTACAGTCACACGGTAAACAGTCCTATAACATTTAGAAGAATCCAGTGCCAGAATTAATTAAGAATTTGGCAGCATTTCTTTGAGGTTTAATAAGAAATTGGTTTGGTTCTGTCTAAGACTCCCAGTGATTTTTACCTATTGCAACACTTCAGATTCAGAGGTTACTGAGTGGACAAAATTTGGAGTAATTTTGAGATAGGCTTGCAGGGAATTCTGAGACTCTGAACCTCCCCGGATTACAGGAATGGATGAAGACAGTTTGGAGTTAATGATTAATTTATTTTTGGCTTTTCTCTCAATGTTATATCCAACATGGATCAAAATAAAATGATCCATGTAAAACAAGTAAAACAAAATACAGCTAAACAATAGGTAAGTTTAATAATTTTACTAATGACATTAACAATCATATTGACAGCATTAATTTAAATCAATATTTGTTTTTTTAAATAACCTCTGCTGCCAGCATGGAGTAGTGACTTGAGCATTGGATTAAGACCCTGGAGACCAAGGTGTGAATCCCCACTCAGCCATGGAAACCTACTGGGTAACATTTGCCAAGGCACATTTTCTCAGGCCATTTCCAGAGTAAACTGTTATAGAGCTATTATTCCACTTTCAACATCCTATGGAATCCTGAGGTTTGTAGTTTAGGGAGGGGCATTTAGAATTCTCAGCCAGAGAAATCTTTGGCCTCAGTAAACTACAAAGCCCAGAATTCCACAAGATGTGGAAAGTGGAATAATAGCACTATAACAGTGTAGTGCAGAAATGGTCTCAGTCTCAGAGAAAAACAATGGCAAACTCCTCTCTGAAGAAATTTTACCAAGAAAAACCTGTGATAGGTTTTTAGGGTTGCCATTAGTCAGAAACAACTTAAAGGTACACAACAATGACAGCAGGGAGAATTTTAGGTTTTAATTTTCAATATAAATATACAATTGTTTTAAAATTTAACATTTATATATTAATTAAACTTCATATTTTTCACATTTTACTTCAAAATATTTTTATTTGTATTTTTTTTTAAAAAATTGCTTATTTATAATTGTTTTATTGGCAAACAGCTTGCAGTTGTATATCATCTCCTGGAAAGCAAACAAGGCCCAAGATGGTGTTTAAATCTTTTATTTTTAAAAAAATTATTTAGAATTAACAAAATGCTTCAAGAAACTGGGTATATGCTTTCACTAAACAAAGGGTTTAGAAAATGCCTACGTTATAAAATGTTGCAATTTTTTTATTATTTTTGCACAACATTAAGATATATGAAGTATCTGATTTATCCTCCCCTGTACTTCAAATCTCCAAAGTACAGCTCGTCTGTCTGATGGGCTGTCATTTACGGCAATTCATGTCCCCATAATGTAGTCTCTAAGGCTTCACAGAATTCTTTCGATTCAACTGTATTAAGTGAAGTTACAAATGTCTCTCTAGTGCTGATTTTGTTATCATTAGAGAGACATTTAATATCATATGACCTATTTTCTATCTTGCCTCTCTCTTTTCTTTTTCCATATAAATCCACATCTTTTCATTAGAGTTTCCAAGAGGAACATTTTTTTAAAAAAATGTTCTCTGGATTTCACATTTCACTCCAGAGTAGTAAAGTTCCACATTCACTGTTTATTCTGAGGATAGGGAGCTATGATAATCATTCCTAGCTCTATTAGGCTAGGATTTTGCTCTTTTTCTTCAGAAAGGCAACATGGAAGTCCATGCATATAAACACTTATCAAATCTGTTCTGTTACATATGATTAGCACTGTCTCCATGGATATGTAACTACTGTAGATTTTGGATTCTTAAAAGGTTGGTTTCTCCTAGGGGACACTTATACACTAAGGATCAAAGAGCACAGCAAGAAAAAAAATAGCAAAAAATGTCATGTGCTAGTTTATATAATGCATATTTAGAAACAAACATGGAGAATTTACAGGTTATTTGCATCCAAACTTTGTTTGTCTCTTTTCACAGCACTGAATTCTGTCATCTCTCTAGTCTGTTCTACAGATACTAAATGTGATCCTGTGAATTCAGGTTATACACAGGAAAGTCTAGAGTACGGAAAAATGATCTTGTCAGTTCTCAGGGGCTCTGAGCACGCAGTGGAGATAGTTGTTTCAGACTCTTAAGCCAGCGATATTCAGTTTTTAATAATACGTCAAGGGGGAAACAAAAAATGTTACTCTGACTTTTTCTGGGAGTACAGGCAAACAAGGGCTATTTAATCCAAAACTGTAATAAACCATCTTGACTGTGAGAAGGCCTTGAGTCAGTGCAGATCCTCTGGTGACTACTTGAAAGTGAATGCAGACCACCAAAGCTAAACTAAACCAAGGAAGTCTTCTTTAATTAAGGATTATTCACTTCTGTCATTTGCATCTTTTAATTTATTAAAATGCAGGACATCAGAGTACAAATATTTATCCTATTTATCTCTTGAGAAACATTCCTTGACTATTTGACATGGTAGCTATTACTGGCCAAGATCCTGTTAATAGAGTAATTTTGTAGAATTGTGGAGGAAACCAAAGTGTTCAGACTGATGGGGAGAAGACTGAGCTTTGCTATATATCCTTTTACGAGCATTGAGGTCTGTTGTAAAATCTGGAAGACTGCTTGCATAAGGAGACTTCTAACTTCTCCTTACACAAATCAGGAAAAAAATCCAACTTGCCCCAATAGGATTTTCCGCATTATTGTCAGGTTGTGTGCACTTTATGTACTTATTTATTTAGTAAGTACAATGGACCCTTTGTGTATGTGATCTCCAGATCTGTGAATTCCAGTGACTGTAGAGAATCATGTCCTATACTTAAAACAGTGCTGACATGAACAAAAATGCACTGAAGTGTTCATGCACATGTTGCTGCTATTTAATAACATGGGACATGGGAATTCTCATTTTTTTGCCATTTGCAGAGAGTCCTGGAATGGAATATAGAGGGTCCACTGTACGGTTTTTAAAAAATTCTTTTGTCCAAAACTCTTGAAAATGTAGGAATTCTCCATGCTAGAATCTTCCACTGTCTCTTACACATACACACACACACAGAGAGAGAGAGAGAGAGAGAGAGAGAGAGAGAGAGAGAGTAGACTGTTTTCTAGGAAACTAGAAACTTTGCTGTAATTCCCATGAGAATTCCATTATCACTCTGGAAGCTCATTGAAATATGTCAGAGGGAAATAATATAGCAGTTTCTGCCTTTCATGTCTTAATGTCAAAATGTGTGCCCCTATTATATGATAATTCTGAAAGGACAAATGGGCAAGCTGTATTGTAGAGAAGAAAGAAGCCTTGTTCCTTTCTTCTTGCATTTCTCCCTTACCCACTGCACCACAATCTGTGAAAGTTGAAATCTACGTGCTTTATGTAGCAATTATATGGAAATGATGTGTTCCCTCCCACCATCAACTCTAAAACAAAGATGATAATTGCAGCCCTTTAAAAGTTGTGCATGTAGCAATCATCGACCTAAATTATAACCTAGATGTCAGCTTTCCCTTAAGTTGTTGACAGTTGCCCATAATACTTAGCATTGTGTTTCTCCAGGAGTGTGAGCGATTTGGAGCTATTGTGTGAAATTTGACATGGTTAATGCAATTTGCAAGTAAGTTAACTGAATTAACCTCCTCCTCCAAGGCCATGTCAAAGTAAAGAACACATTCTTCCCTGCAAAACAAGCAATTTGGGGAACATATACTTAATCTTTCTGTGTAATTCCAAGTAGTTTTAGGATGTTAATCTAACAGCAGGAACAGTGCACTATTTCTTATTACTTTGACACAAGAGACCATACACTAAATAATATTCTGCCCAATGCCACCATCAATTTGTACAGCTCTGTCTATGTTCTTCCTAACTCCCTCTGTTGAATCCTGCTGTTTGTGTGGGTGTACCCTGTACACCATAAGTCAGAAGTGACTTGAAGACACACAACAACAACAATCTATATTGCACAGTTACATCCATTTCATATCTGTACATCCATTTCAGTATTTCTAGTTTAGCGAGTACTTACAGTTTTCTGTTAAAGAACTCTAATGCACTCCTGTAAAATACACATACTAGGATTTCTTATATGTCATGATAATAAAAATGGTATGAAACTGATTGAACAGTGTATGCAGATACACTTGCAGAGTAGTTCCTTTGAATATTGTTAAAGAAAACATGCAGATTTTCATGTGCTTAATGGAACAAAATGTCTCTACACTTTGAGACATGTTGGTGGTGGTGGTGGGGAAATCTCAAATGTAACAAGGTTTTGCATTCTGAGACTTTTGTAAATTATAATTACTATAATCATGATTCCTAAAAAAAAAAAAAAACCTATCCCAAAACAAGGATTTTGCTTAAAACAATTAACAACACTATGGTTAATATCCTGTTGGTAAACTACAGTCAGACCTATGTCATTGCAACTCACTTTCTTGGTCAGCACAAAGGTCAGAATTCTTTTCTGAGAACACAATGGCCAAAATCTCCACCAAACCCGTGTTCTAAACAGCACAGTTCCCCAAATGCAACATGGCCATTTCTGCACTGTTGGAGAACATGAGTTGAGCAAGGATGCATCTAACTATTTTCCTGTAGCTGTAGCATAGACACACAAGGACCTACTGAGGTGCCTGAAGATGCATGTTTCATCTACAAGAAAATAGCTGCATGCATCTCTGCCCATTTTCCCATTCTCCAATATTGGAGCAATTTCGCTGATCAGAAGCTACATAGCTCTGTAGCATAGCTACAGAGACAGAGCTAGATGGTACACATACCATCTCACACTGGAGTATAGCCAATGTTTTTGTATATTTTTCTCTTTTTTGCAATCTCAAAACTGTGCGGAGTTCAAAAGTTCCTGTAGGATTATTCAGTGAGGATACATCTTTTTAATATCTTCTTATGTACAGGAATTTAAAAAAAAAAATATGAAGATTTACATCTTCACAGCAACCTATGCTTTACTTACCTCATCGTTATAACTGTATGTTGTCCTGTACACATGGTATAATGATTTGCTAAACTTTGCAAAATTTGAAGGGTATGGACAAATTGAGACATTTGCCCATTGGGTTACTTTTGAAGGACATTTAGAAACTACAGGTAGAGCAAAGTGTACCAACTAGACTGTTGTTTAGCAGGTGAATTTGAGTCCATATATTGTCCATTTTGATAACATACTAAATTGTTTTCAACAAATTCAAAGTGATGGCTTTGTTTTACAATGATATCTGGATGAAGGGTGGGGACATTTCCTAAATAAGTCTGTCTGGACTGTGCAACCTTCATGAGAAGCTGTATGGAATATCCTTATCATCAAGGGAAGCTTACTTGGTTGGAACATGACAATTTTTTTTTATAATTCAAAGTGCTGATCATGACATATAAAGTCCTATGTGGCTCAGATCCAGGCTACTTGAAAGACAGTATTTCCCTGTACAAAACAGTCCATGCTTTAAGGTCATCAGGATAAGCCCTTCTCACAGTCTCATCACAAGCACGATTGGTGGAGATGCGAGAGAGAGAGAGAGAGAGAGAGAGAGAGAGAGAGAGAGAGAGAGAGAGAGTTCTCAGTGGCTGCCCCTAGATTCTGAAGCTCCCTTCCCAGGGAGACAGAATGGGCCCCTCCTTGCTGTCCTTCTGGGAATAGAAAGTATTTAAGGAATGGGCTGAGGTGTGTGTATTGTATTGTTTTAATTTTAATTGCTTCTTTTAATCTCGTTTTAGCTGTTTTAATTCCTTTATAGTTTAATTCTGTTTTAATATATACTATTTATGTTTTAAATTGTATTAATTTGTAAGGCACTTTGAGGCCCAATGTTGGGCAAAAAGCAATATACAAATACAGATAAAGATGATGGTAATGATGATGATGATGATGATGTAGCAGCATCACCAACTATAGCTCTTATTTCCAAGAGACATGAAGATGGCTCCAACCTTGCTGAGTTTGAGATAGACAATTTTAACTGTTTCTAGGTTTGAATTAGCTTAATATTATTTTGGCACATTTTAAAGACTGTTCAATTTCTGGTTTTGTTTAATGTGATTTTAGTGTATTTATAATACCAAAATATTTGTCACTTTGATGGCTGGGGATTTATAGTGATTGATAAATACATTTCAATAAATGAAGTAAACTCTGAGGTTAGGCTTGGGTTATATCACTGGTAAGTTCTAGCCTTGTGCATAAATTTTTGAAAACCATAGTATGAACTTTGTATAAGTTTTAAATCGTTAGTGATCACTTTGCATTTGCAGATGCAGCACCATCTCTGTATCATCAATCAATGGTGCAGGATGAGAGACATTTTACATTAAGAACAAGGTTAATAGTGAATCTATTTCCCTTAAGATTTTATTTGCCCTTGCCTGTTTATTCACTTCATCCGTTTCTGTGTACACTGTCACTCTCACAATTTATTGCAGGTGTCACTTCAGGAATCTGAAGTTGAGCAGGCTGATCAGTAAACCAAGATTTAAGATCAACTAACAAATTTTGCTTGTGATGTCCTAGATCAGTGGTTCCCAACCTGGGACATGCATACCCCCCCCCCAACCACCCAGGGATAGAATGAAGACATTTAGGGCTACACACAAAAAAAAATGAATAATGGGTGAAAAAATATGAAGTATAAGTTGTTCTTAGAGGATGTCACTATTCACTGAGGTTTTTGATTGCCCATTGCATTGCTGTTCTTTTCCCAGAAATTTAATAGATGACAAGGAAATAATAAAGAGAAGAGTGACAAAACCCTGGCTGCCATTGGCCCACAAATTTTTTCTAAAGAGTCTTTCTCATACACATATCCGCACACAGCCTTCTATTCAAGTTGATGCAACCCTACCTCTGCCCTCACTAGGTGGCTTCTTGAAACTTGCATATACACATTTTTCTCTCCCTCTTTTTCGTGTCCATCTCCATGAGAAAAGAGTGTAGCCAGTGGAGACATCCAGTTTTGCCCTGAATTTGTCTAAGGAGAGACACACAGCACCAATCACTCTACCCCCACCCCCTACCTTTGGCAGGGAAGAAAATAGATCCTGAGACTGCAGAGAGCATCTAGTTTGGTAAGAGGGCACGATGGGATGGAAAGATCCAGGGAGGGAGGCCGGCCTGACACCCTGCCTTTACAGAGTTCAGGTATGAATGGAGACAAAATTTTCTCCTGCTACTATATATATTAAAATCACCAAAATACAGGAAAAGAGAGTCTCATCAAGAATCAAATTTCTCCAGGCAGATGGCTTCCTCTCCACACTAATTTATCTTAACCATCTATTCCTGGCTGAGGTCACTCTCCTGTTTGTGCCTGGATCTCCTGGAAGCTCATTCTCTCCTTTTCACACAGACAAGGAGAGAGAGAACAAATCTGAAGACATATACCTACGAGCCTGGAGCTCTGTACAGTCATAGAGCTGGCTTCCATAATGCCAGGGGTCATTGTTCCACCAGGCACAAATAATTTGATGGCTACTGGCTCTGTTTCTGAAAAGTGCGAGGACCAAAGCATTTGTGCCAGCTGCCAAGCCTTAAGGGAACACTTGACCAGATGGCAAGGAGGAGTGAATAAACATGGCAAAGAGCAAATTGCCATCACAAGGGCAATTCTGTTCATCAGTCCAGGCTCTGGATCAAAATCCTGTGTACTTTGCATGTCAGTCTGAACCTTTAATGTCCCCTGTTCACAATTCCTAGAGGAATTTGCAGTATCTATAGCTGGGCTATCAGCTCTGAGTTTTCTGTCAGTTAGGTTCTCAACAAGCAATATGGTTCTCCTGTCTGCTCTCTGTGTGTACAAATGACAAATTGCTTTTAACAAGCACACTTAAACCCACATGTTAAAACAAAATCAGATCTGCAGGTGGTTGGAAATCAAGCAAGAGCTGAAATTTGGATTCCAATTATCCCCCCCCCCCAAAAAAAAAGTGATTCCACCTAAACATTAGGAGAATCTTCTTTATTTTAAGAACCGTTCAAACATGGAATAGATTATCTTTAGGAATGCTGGATTCTCCTTTTCTCGTGGCCTTTAAACAGAGATTGCATGGGACTCTTTTAGGAGTATTTTAGTTTTTTAGTTATGTATTCCTTCAAGGCAGGAACATGGACTTGATGGTGCTTGTGGCCCCTTCCCACGCTAAGAGTCTATAGTTCTATGTATGTGTAGTGTGGATTTGGATCATACTGCAGATAGCTCCCCCACCCAGGAAATGACTTTTGGGAAATCAGATTTTATTGTTTCTATAGCTCAAGTATAAAGCACCAGTCAATTATGTAATATTTATTATAAATATAGATTACTAATGACCTGAAACGGGTGTATTGTCCACCTCTTCCTTTTAGGCTGAGAAACTTACAGTTTTTTGCCATTTGTCAGCGAATCTGTATCTGTTCAGAAGTCAATGTGATAAATATCTGATCACCTGGGTTTTCAAACTCATGTGTCAAAATAAAGTTCAAACAAGAGAGTTAGCATCAAAACTTCACCTAAGCATTTAAGGACTGGAGTCTCAGGATACCAATATAGAAGAATGAACAGGGCCTCTGTTAAAGTACTAACTCTTTTATCATATGTCGTCACAGATGCACAAACATATACTCCCCTTATGGAGAGATGCAATTATGCACATTGTATTTATGACATTTCATTGCATATAAAGGATCATACATTCATAAGATATCAGACATTGCTTTATCTTACCAAGTATCTCTAAACACATAGAGGAAATTAAGCTTCATATTTGTGACTGAACTCACAACATCATTTATTACAAGCATAAAGGAAATATATCATTAGCATAGCTTAGACCTCGCCAGCCTTGTCTGGGTCTTTTATCAGTCAGGAACAGTGTTTTCAGTACTGAAGCTGTCATAGACAGCTATCTTTATACAGGGGATGCCAACATTCATGGTCAAAATGGTGTGCATCTTTTCTGTCTCTTCTGGGACAGTTTTGTTATCTTTCTCTGTCCAGTCAGCTTAGAGATCTTCCGTGGCCTTCATATATGTAAACAATATTCTCCTCCAATTAGCCTAAAGATCTTAGTGGTCTTTTCTCTGTGACATAACACTCTGTGACCAATAGTTCTTGTATCAGCCATCTGATTGCACCAGCCTGCGACCCTTTAATGTAACACCTTTCTTGGGTTTACTATATGTCAAATTCATATTTATATTTCTCTTTCAAACTTATTCTTTTTGTTAGGCTGGCTTTATGCCTGGAACTAATCAATGCCTACATTCTATTACATGCACATTCCATAATACACAAAGCATTATACTTTATATTTTATGGGAATTGCTTCGTGCCGTTACCTACCACTTCTTCTGCAGTCCGAAGTAACACGGACTGTCCCTGAAGCCCTTCCGCAGGGCTCCTTCTTGGTCTAGGGTGAATCGGAGCAGTGCAACTTCTGTAGATTTGCACTGCTCTGGCTTCCAAAATGGCAGCTTCCGGCTTCCAAAATGGCGGCTTTCGGAAAGGGCCAAAATCACTACAAAATTTTCAGTGTCTCAGATTTTTCAAAATATAACCCAAATCAGAATCCATCCTGTAACCATACTCCATCCATGCATATAAGGATGTGAAATCCACTTCTGACACTGAAATAATTCTTAAAGCCATTCTAAATACCTCTTCCATGTAATTATTGTCTTCATGCTGGAAAAGGCAAATGTCTCTTTGGAAACTAGCTAAGCAGGGCAATGGTATATCCCTGCTGTACTCATATTATGTGAAAATTATACCCCAGAAGCAAAATGCCAACTATGTGGTCTGAAGGCATTTTTTTTTTACAGTTAAGTGAGGTCCACACTTTCCCAGCCTTAGGCATTTGCCTAAAAAGTGATTAAACACTAGCCAATTATAGAGGTAAGGTTGCAATGGAGGAAATCAAGGGCCAACTAGATTAAATCCACTGAATCAATGGACCTGATATAAGTATGTACTTACTAAGATTCAACTGATTCACCAGGACCACTCTAGCTGGTATTAACAATTTTGGGCAAAGAGATGAGAATATATTAGGGGAATTATATCTGGGATAGCAACATTTAATCTATCTTCATCTTCTCACAGAAATACATTGACCAACATAATCTGGCTATGAAGAATCAAATTGAACAAGTTTACTGTTGCAATCTTTTTCAATTCAATAATTTCTCTAGCCACATTTGAAGAACTGAGAATAGAAAGAAAGCAAGTTAGCTAGCAATGAAAACTATACAGATCATATTTTCTCCAATACTAGCATATAAAGAGATATACAGTTTCAAAAGTGTCATTACTTGGTGGTTAGCCAAAATGTAAGGATGTCAATTACCTTCCATTGGCACTCTAGATGTTCTTACAGTATGAGTACATTATCATTTACAAAAGTTTGTCTTTTAAGTATTGGGTTAAAAAAAAGTAGGGATGAGTTAGACACAGATATTATGTCTACCAGTGTCATAATTCCTAACCAAATTACCCAATTGTGGAAGATGATGAGAGTTACACTCCATCAAGATATGAAACCACCCCAGAGGCAGAGCTTTAAGACAGAGCACCTGTTACATTGGAACTTTTCTACATAGATATTTAATGTAAAAAATATACAATTGAATGCCAAAATCAGGTTCATTGATTCTATAATATTTACAGTTTATATGTATAAATGTGAAAGCTAGAGAGTGAAGCAAACTGTCAGGTGAAAAAAAAAATTAAATAATTGAAAAGGTAGTTCTAGAGAAGTGTACTACAGATCCTATGGATCAACCACTGGTTCTGAGAGCATATCATGTCCTAAACTCACTAGAAGCTAAAATAACTAAACTGTTTCTCAACAAAAATGGTGTGTGTGTGTGTGTGTGGTGTGGATAAAGAGAAAGGTGGGATAGAAATCAAAGGAGGAGGAGGAAGGGGAGGGAGGAGAAGGGGCATGATGGAGCTGTTACAAATGTTGTACGAACTCTCAAAAATGAAATATACTAAAATACAAGAAAAGTATTGTCAGATCAGTCAAATATTCTATCAGTTCTACTTTGGTTTTTCTTTTGGTTTCCAGATAGATGCTTCTGGGAAGGTATAAGGCAGCATAAGAGGCTTGCCTGACATACCTGTAAAGACTCTATAGTCCAATTAAGAAAGAAATTGGTCCAACCAATCCTGAGAAGCAACTAGAGACCCCTGTCTGGCTACACCAGCTATAGTGAGTGTTCCACACTGATTGACTGTTTACCATAGGCTTGACCTTAGAGTAGGAGACAAACAGATGGTGTCCTAACTTACTTTCTGCCTGGTGGCTGGTCCTGCAACCTAAAAACTACTAGTCCCACTGGAAGAGAGGCCTTAGTGCTTTCCTGACTATCATTGTGTTTGGGAAATCTTAGCACCATCTTAACCACATAAATGAACAAAGTGTGGGAAAGCTGGCCTTTTTGACCTATGTAATAGTCTGAGAACAATAGGTGTCTGTGGAGTGGAAGTCTTGTGCCATATTAGTAAACAAACACAAAGACTGGGGGCTATAATATCCCTTTTCCATGGAGAGGGTGGAAAGCATCACAGAAGGACATGAAAGAATTAGTCTTTTCCATCCCTCAGTTGTTCTCCAGCAACTGGAGTTCAAAGTGGTTTATTTCACAAGATCAGAGAATGCTTTTGACAAACTATGCCAGACAAGAAATGAAAAATGTGACTCCCCTGCCCTGTGCATGTATGTGCCTTCAAATCACTTACTGACTCATGGTGACCCCATGGATTCTAATTTTGACATGATATAAATGTACGCCGCTTCAGCTACTTTGTTTTTCTATATTGCCAATATATCTGAGATGTATTAATGTATGAACTAAAGAAAGTGAAATGATGGTACAATTTTCAGTATATATAGCACTTTAATGTTTAAAATAGAAGTTTTAAATGGGTAACAATAGCAATATTGAGCCACAGATCTCTTATCATTCATCCCGAGGCTGGCCAAAGGCAATGTACAACCAAATTAGAAAATACAAAGTGTCTAGGACACATAACCCTTGTACTATGGACCTTTTTTAATATGTAAATGTACAGAAACACTAAGTATTTATAATGCAAGATAAACATTTAAGAGGTATAACATATTGAAGACTGGGATCAGATAGTGTGTCCCAATTAAAGAGTCCAGTGCTGAAGCTGGCTGCAACAGAAGGGAAATATATGTATGTATGTATGTATTGCTGATTTGGTAAAACATTATATGGTATAATTTTACATCAAGGATATTTAACACTGGATATATATCTGATTTAAACTTAAGGTAGCTTTGCTACCATAAATGCTTAGAACTAGGTTTCTAGTATTTTCCAAAGAACTTAACAGGTAAATAATAGCTAACCTACACCATAAATCAGGTTCAATTTTACTTTATATAACACTGGCCCTTTTCGCGGGGGGGGGGGGGAACAGCCGAAAACGGAGCTTACTGGCTTTGTTTTCTGGCCGGCCGAGTCCGTCGCCACAAGGAGCAGCGCGAGCTCGTCGCTCCGCACTCCTTTGGCGTCCTAAATGGCAGCTTCCGGTTGGTGGAGGCTCTCCACCAACTGGAGAAGCTCGCCAGCTGGAAGCCCGCCCCCGGCAGATCTGCAGGCATGCATTTGCGCGCGCCTGCAAATCTGCTCCAGAGCTGGGCAATGGAGTGGCATGGGGTTGCGCGCTCCATGGTTTTTAAAAACCTCTAAAAAGAAGTTTTTAAAAAACACACCGAGCGAACAGTTCTGGTCGCTCCGGAGTGGACTGAGGTATGGAACTACAAAAAGTAGTCCGCCTCAGTCCACTCTATGGTGTAGAAGACCTCTGTTGGAGGTTTGCTCTGCACCGTTTAAATAGCCCGGTGCGGAAAAGGCCACTGTTTTACTTCATTTCTTCCACAGACTTAGTATGTTGAGATCTTTGTAAAAGTGGGTTACAAGCTGAGTTTGATCATGAGACAAATGCCAATAATTAAACCACACTGCTGTGGAGTGTTTTGGATGTTGTTTTTTTTCTATCCAGTTGTTTTGCTATCCAGTTTTATTCTTCATTGACCCTCTTACACTGAAAAATGATAGTAATATGAATCCACTTTGATTGTCATGGCAACATCTTATGGAATCTTGGGATTTGCCATCCAGAGAGGGGAATTTAGAATTTTCATACACTGATTCTAATGTCTCCTCAGAGTATCTGGACCTGGACAGCACAAGGTGCTGGGAGGAAGGACCTGCCTTTGCTAGCCTCCAATGAAGGAGAGGCCAGGAATGATTGCTTCACATGAAAAGTGCCATGTGAGAGGTGAAGGGTTCATAATCTCTGTCTGCTCCCTCCCTTCATTCCCTCTTTGGCTGACATTTTACTTGAACAGGATAAGATTTTTATGTTTATTTATTTGGTCAGTCATCTTATGGTTTGAGTAGAGGAAGTGCTGGATTAGGCAGATGGCCAGCAGATTGTCATTACAGCTGTATGATCTGGCCATGGGAATTTAGGCCAGGGTTTTCGCTTTTCAAAGGAGAGCTTGATAACATCTCGCTTCACCACCACCCCAATCTGGCTTCTTGGTCCCACTTAGGCCTTGCTGTAGACTGGTGGCCCCATCTTGTTACCTGAATCTTGACAGGTCTGGTAGGGCCTGTTAATTTTGATACCCAATCGGCCATGTATGGTGAGGACTGACGGTCCCTCAGGAAGCTCCATAGGCCTTTATATGGAATTTGTAGGCATTAAATCCTAGTAGAACCCTTAACAGACCCAACAGGTCCCATTATAGGTCAGGTAGGCCTTGTTAGCCCCTTGTTGCATGTCAGATAAGCTACACAAGGCTCCTTGGAGGCTAGTTATGCCTGGTTAGGCCCCCTTGTAGGTCTAATAGGAAAAACTAGGCCTAGTTGTGCCTGTTCATGGCCCAATATGCCCAGTTAGGCTCAATAGGTACAGTTAGGCCCCTATAGGGCCAGATAGGCAAAATTAGGCCACTGTGAAGGTGTGTTTGGGCCACTTGAAGGACTGGCAGATCCATTTTGGACATTGAAAGTCTGATATGCCCAGTCAGGCTCCTGTTTGACCTAACCCAGTTAGGCACTTGTAGGTTTGGACAGAATTAGTTAGGCTCCATACAGGTTAGATAGGCCCAACATGGCTCCATTGCAGGCCTGATAGATACTGTCCTGTCTACAGCAGAGCAGGCTGTAATTCACAAGCAATGCAGCTCCTACTCACAGAGTGAGAGTCAAAGAATGCCCAAACAGAAAGGCAGCCTAGAGAAAAGAAATCCAAAGGGGCAAATCCAAACCGTAGTCCAAACAGGCAGAGTTCCAAGACAACCAGATCAAAGAGCACTGAGTTTCAGGGATGAAGAGACCAGTTGCTGACCCTGGGAGGAAAGGCTGGTTGGAGCCCTCTTTTATCTATGGCTGCTGTCACCACAGGTGTTCCCTCATTAGGACTCACTTACTACTTAAATGGGTGTCTGTGCTGTAAGGTAGGTGTGTCAGCTATGTCTTTCTCTATTTGTTCTCCTGGTTTAGGCCCTTGTTGTTGTTATGTATTATATCTCTGGACCAGCTTCTGGGGACGCTTCAGCTTCTGGGGAAGCCTCTGCCTCGGAGTCAGAATCCTTCTCCTCACTGCCACAGTCTCCAAGGCAGGGCATGACAGACACAATGAAGCCTTGTCTGTACCATGAAGTCCTGGGAAGCCTTGTTCTGCATCATACAGGCTTCTTGGTGGTTTGAGTGTTGGACTAATGGTTAGTCCCAGCCAACTCTCTTGATCTGGTCTCATTATTCCATGGTTCATTAGCAATGTGGATCTGGATTCATATAACATGAGGCATTGCAGGGGAGGGCCTACCTTTAATGGCGTCCAGTGGAGGAAAGGGTAGATGACTGTGCTTGGCACAGGGTGATGTGATTCCAGGCATAGTGGGGAGGAGCTAGAGGATCTGTTCTCCCTGGTTCACTTCCTCTTTGTACAATGCTTCAATCTACCTTCCCGCCTCCAGTACAGTGTGAGCTTTGCTACTCCTTTCAGGGCCAGGTAGATTTATTTTTCATTTCTTCTGGGGTTTGCATACCTCACACTGGATCTGGGGGATGTTGACAATTGCTTAAGGATGGTGTCTTTGAATAGGCCATCATTTGGAATGCAGTGGGGCGGAAAATAAGAGATACTATGAACATTTGGCACTTTCTTTGGTGAAGGGGAGGGATCTGGAACTGTCTCTTTTTAGGCACTGGGGCCTGGGGGTCAATAAGGAAGGAGAATAGCTATAGCAGACACCAGCTATCCTTGGCAGGCACCAGAGTGCAAGGTCAGCAGGAGGTCATTCACAGTCAAACAGAGATACTAACAGTCAGTATAATTGCCTGTTCACAGTGGGAAGAAACGTCATCCAGAAACAATCCATAGGTTCAGGAATTGAGCAGGCAACATGATCAAGTCAAAAAATCCAGGCAGGCAATGAGCAGAGAATACAAGACAAGGGCCATGAACACACAAGTTGTTTCTGGTATCAAGTTACTGCCTTGTGCTTTCCTTACGAAGGCTAGAGCCAACAGGCTCTCATCCTAGCCTGATTAGCTCCTGGTGCACTTGTTTCTGCATGTTCTTCTTCAACGCTGCTGTTCATGTGGGGAAGCTGAGTCCTGCCCCATGACACTACCTTTGGGACTGGCCTGGGCCCTTTTGCCTTCACTTAAGTCCTGAGACTTGGGGTGGGCTTCCTTGGTTCTGCCTTCCAGTAAGTGGCCAGATAGGGAGCAATTCAGTTACTGATTTGCTATCATGGCTCAGGTGGGTTGCCTAGGGAAGGCTGAAGAGGAAGGCAAGGAATGATGTCTGCTTCAGATGATCCCACACTAGGTTGTTCCTCCCTCTTCCTCTATTCCATGTTCAACAGAGTTTAAATAGGTTCTAGGTTAAATAAAGAGCCCCTTTTTCTATCTAGTTCTCTGTGTCTGGTCTCATTATCCCACGGCTGGTCAGCAATGTAGCCATGTCAGCTAAAGTATAGTCACAAAGCTATAACTATGTAATGTCAAAGGGTCCCAGGATTGTAGTTTTTGTTATTATTATTAGTAATGATTCTGACTAAATAAATACATCCTATTGTAACAATAATGAGTAATGTTTTTAGCAATCTCTGAAAAAAAAGTCTGAAGAGAAGTTTTAGAAACTAAATACATTTTTCATTTTAACAGAAATTCTGTTGGGTTAGGGAACATTATGAAGGTAACTTGAGGACATAAGTTCTCAAGCTTAAGGACATCACTTTGGTTCATAAAGGAAACGGTCTCTCATTTGACGCTGTCACTTGGTGTTTCTTTAAAGCATTTCTCAGAGGCATTTTATAAGATAGGTGGAGAGACAAATATTATATAGACTGGTTTTGGACTTACTCATATCAACTGTGTCAGTTGGTAGGTTGCAAGGAAGTGCAAGATCCAACACTGACAGGTAGATGTATCCTTCAAGTTGAGAATTCGGTCAACAACAAGAACAATAACAATAAAATTGGCATCAAACTGAGAGAGATTATTTTGGGTCCTTTTTCATACTACTTCAATAACAACTGTCTTTTAATAATGCATTTAAAATATTTTTGAGTTGAATCTTTGGGCTTATTTTTGTTCTTTTAAAAATAGACATTGTTGACATCTTTCCTACCCTTGACAGGTAAGCATTTCTGACTGCCTGAATTCAGAGAAAGACATGAGAGAAAACAATTTTTGAGGCTCTTCTAAATTGACAGTATTCATTCAGTGCCAGTTCAGATGAATTCTCTGAAAAGTATTTCTCTACTGTGGCTAGGTACAGAAAACAAAGTATAATGTTGAGCCTGTTATTCAAAATAAATTCAAAAGAATTTCTATGCTTCTAATTTCCCTTGGCATGTTTGCTACTTTTGTGGTGTCATCTTTCATGGACTGCTGTTGGTGGTGGTGGTGGTGTTGTTGATGATCATATTTCAGAATTAGAACTTAATGACTTTTCTTCCAGTTTGTTTTTATTCTCTCTTTTTAAAAAGAATTAAAGCAGCAATGTAAATGCAAAAGGATAACAAAAAGAGCAATCAATGTAGAAGATATACCAAACAAAAGCAGTCAACAGGATTAAAATATCAGAAAACCTTTATGATAGTAGTAAAATAACATGTAAACCATCCATTAACATAAAAACTTAATGAACAACAACTTTTCCATAGCAAAGCAATAATTTGATTTAGGTCTTGAGACACCCCAATACAGAAGGGAACCAGCCCAACCCACCAAAGACAGTTTCTACAGGCAGAAACCACATAAACAGAAAGTGTATCCGACTTTTCACAATTTCCTTTCTCTTCCAACATCCTAGGTTACAATACACACAATTCGAGACTGTTCCTTGATCCTTGGAGAAAGCTTCTTGAAAAAAATTAAGAAGGTATCAGGAGAAAGTTACCTCATGTTGTGATGAGGATTTCCTGGTTTGGGAAAAGCTCTCCCAGGCACTCTCTGTCTCTCTCTGTCTCTCCAGGGCCTTACAGGCTATAAGTTTTAGAAACAGACAATTAACTAAAGTAGCTCCAAAAAACAAGAAAAGAAAAAGAAGTCAGGTTGAAGACACGCTGATTATGAAACACAATTATGTCTTCATTAAAAGACAGAAAAACATAGCAGCAGAACCCAACAGAACAATCTGTGTTCAATACAAGTTGTTTCTCTGAAGAAAAATGGGGGAGAATGGCACTGGTGCCAAAAAACCTACTCCTGACCAAATTAAAGGGGCTAAACATGTGAAGCTAAACTGAAGGTACTGCAGACTAACACATACACAAGACCTTAATGTTAGATTGTGGAGTTTCAAAAGTTTAGATTGAATATGAGCTCTGCTCATCACCCTCTTGGGACCGTACTAAGTAGTCTGAGGAGATGCAAACAATAGGTTTCACACACACAGGACAGAGCCTTTCTGATAGAGCCATTTGCTCCCTTTCAAATCTGAATGGGATTTTCCAACTTCGCTGGACAATCCACATTACCTTACAATGGCAATTATACCAGTTTGATCAGTTTTGCAGGGCTTCCATGCAGTGGAAGTGGAAAAGTCAGTTACGTACTGGTTGGCCTCCCAAACACACCAAGGAGTCATTGCCTTGTCAGTGAAGGGGAGTGGGGTTGGTGGGAATGTTCCAGCTTGTATTATAAGATGAGGTCAGATCTCTCCAAGATGAGCATGAGGTCCAGGCAACTATATATTGCCATACCCTGTAATTGTGCAGACTATGGCAAAAGGAAACACCCTTCCTGATACATGAAAATCTACTTACAGTTAATATTTACAAAGCATAACTCATAACAATGTGCATGTCTTTCCTTTGGATCATACCTAGATCACTGCCTTGGTCAATTTCTAATCAGTGTATTCAGTCGTAATATACACAATCATTTTTTTAATGCCTTAGAAACAAGCCAATAGGCTGCAGAGGGATGGCAACAGATCCCTCAGCACTTCAAATTATTCCACCAGATGGCACTTTCAAGTAGTAATAGAGGTAGAAAAGCAATTAATTCTCACATTTTCATGCTTCTATTTGCCTTCAATTTATTTCCAGCTTATGGTAACCTAAAAGCAACATTATCGTGAGGTTTTCTTTGCAAGATTTGTTCAGAGGAGGTTTGCCATTGGAGGCTGAGAGAGTGTTACTTACCCAGGGTCTCCCAGTGGGTTTCTATGTCTGAGTGGGGATTTGAACCCTGTCTAGTCTAATGATCAAACCACTACAGTATGCTGGCTCACCATTCTCACTACTATAAAATAAACTTGATAATAGTCTCAAATCTATGTTAAGTTGGATTTTTCCACTTTCATTTACCCAAAATCTTATCCTATTTAATTATCCTTGTGTCATGTCTTTACTAAGAAGCTGTATGGATACTTGAACATAACCATAAAAACTATCTAGGAAGTCTCCATAACCCATGACAGATGACATCCAAAGATAAGGTTGTCTGCATTCTTATTCTTTTCTGAACTTGAACCTTGCTGACAGACAAAAACATGTTGGTGTCATTAAAGCACCAATATTCATTGACTGAAGAACTGCCAGTCTTCACGCTTGCTCTTAAGCACCTTTATAAACTCTTCATAAAGTTAAGCATATTATTTGGCACACTCCTAACAGAGGTAGTCCATGTTCACACTGGCTGTATGGAGATATTTTACTTTTTCTTCCTATGTCGTTTTGTTTCTTTCTTAGTGTCTTGAGAGAAAACGCAGACAGTGCTGAAAGACTGAAATGACTTTTTTTGTGTGTGAGAGATAAACCTTAAGAGTTGTCTTTTTGTGCCACAGTATATATTTCTATCTTCCAGCCATTCTTGTGGTGCCTGTATGGGTTTCCAATAAAAGGCAGAGAGGAGGTGCTTTTAACACATTTTGTTATATTGGGTATCTATTATTTGACTCTGTTGGCTTCTCTCAAATTTCTTTTCATGAGATAAAAGACAGACATAGTTACCTGTGCTTTTGGTAGTCTCTTACTTTTAGGTTCACTTTGGAATACAGGAAACTGTGTTTCAGTTGAATACTTGTAAAAAGGAATGACTTCCTGTTCAACCCATCTATTCTTCACAACTTTAGTCCTACAGCTTGTATCCCATAATAACTGGCAAGTCAGATGAACCACTTCCTGTGCTATGCTGCAAGAGTATAACGTAGCAATTATATATCTTGTGCCCATAGGAAATATTTTATGAAGCATGTTGGATTACTGAATTAAAAATTCAGGCTTCATCCCAGATTATACTAGAAACGCTATTTCCTAATGAGCATAAAAATATTCAAAAAGACTTGTTAATCCTTTTGATGGTTTCATCTCATTTAAACATTGCACAACATTGGAATAGCTCTGATTTTTTTTTTAATGTAAGTAGGGTGATATGTAACATATAGGTTTTATAGGGGAAAATATTCAAGAATCAAAACTGTCAACAACAGATCTACAACATATGATATAAAAGTCAACCTGATGACTCTTATATATTGCAATTAGAGATTCCTGTGTATCTAGAAAGCTGAATGATATAGATTGTTCTGGACAGGCACTCTTAAAAAGAATTTTTTAAAACCACAAGTATAGTAAATATGAAAATGACATAAATCTCAAAATTATCCCTAACTAGACTAAACCTATTAAATCAATGAAACTTTGATTCCAACTTTGATTAACAGATGAATTACTAAGTTATCATTGATTTAATGAGTCTACACTACTAAGGACTGAAAATTGGATTTGGGTCTACAATTTAGTTGTATTGTTTGCACTCAACAATCTTTTCTTTTGCTCATTATTTTTTGAAGCATATAATACATACAAAATTTTATTGAGGTTTTTTTTTTTATTAAATTGAGCAAGAGAGAGAATATCAGTCAGAATGGTGGACACAAGTATGTGCATGGAGAGGAAGCCATGCTGAAACTTTGTTATGTTTTTCTGGTGGGCAATCATTGATATTGTCTATTTTTTTAAAAAAAGTCTTTAGCTCTGAAAACTATATTGTCTTTGCCGTGCTAAATAATATTCAGGGAATGGAGTGTTAATATTCTGAGGAAGATTAACCAGATCATGTTAGAAAAACAAGTTCAGAGTAGTTTTGTTAAGATAACTGCTTAAGATTGCTGCTTATTAACTCAGACCCTGTGTAGGATATCATCCTAAATAGAGAGCTGTTTTCTTTCATAGGCTTTTTTTAATGTTTTTGCCTGCACGTAATAACAATATATGTAGAGTTCAGTTGCTATGTAGGTATGTATGTATATGTGCATGTATGTGCTAACAGTCTTTTAACTCCTACTTTAAATAAATCCTATGCTTTAATTTATGGTGGAATTCTTTTTATTCTGAACCTTCCAACTGTGAACACACTTATTGCAGAATTGATTACTGTTACTGATTTGGTTTAAGGCTCCAATAGAATTCTTGAGCCTTGGCATTGGTAATCTTTAGTGGAGGCTGGTGAAATTCTGGAAGTCCCTTCTCCCAGCCTATTGGACTTTAAGAGATGGTGGCTGCCTACCTAAGTAGAAATTTGTGAGAGGTGGAAAATTGCTGAAAACCTCAGCAGATGTCTAGAAATCATGGTCACAGTATGCCTCCCACTTTCATTACAGTGGACAACCAATTTTAGATAGTTTTTTTAAAAGTCACATTTAGTACATAATCCAGCAAGCTATTTCTTTGGAGGAGTGGGTATCTGCTAAGCTATCACATCAGTCTGAACAACTGTGGTGGCTCAGCATGAATTACTATGTGCTTTCAAGTCATTTCTGACCTATGGCAACCCCCTATTGCGGGGTTTTATTGATAAGATTTGTTCAAAGAGGGCTTTCTTTGCCTTCATCTGAGGCTGAGAGAATGTGACTTGCCCAAGAACACCTGGTGGGTTTTTATGCCTGGGCAGGGATATGACCCCAATGTCTAGAGTCATACAACACTCAAAACACTTACTGAATCATCATTGTATTAAAATATTTCCCCACCCTATTCAGGTAGTGCAGGATAGAATTCAGTATAATAATGAACTCTTCAAATATCAGATTAAGTTTTTGAACAGCCATAAGGTGCTGACTGAGTTGATCACCATTGTCAGCACAATCACTGTACTCAGTAGGCCTGCATGTAGCATTGTATTTCTTTTGTAGCAGATTGTCAAGCTCAGTAACATTTGTAAATGAAGAGAAAATCTCAGAAGAAGTATGGTGATAAGGATTTTTGTAGAGGTTATTCTCTTAGGATGACTTCAACAGATATTACTCTCTGTGTGGGTGCTCAACTGTAACAGCTTTTCCATGGCTAATCTTAAAATCCTGATCTTGTTTTATTGGTTCTTATCTGTTAAATGAAATCAAGTTTGTTGTGATCCAGAAATGAACAAATCTGCTCATTGTGTTCCATTGTGCCATGCTTCAGACAACCACCCACCCACACAAGTGCTATGCAGCATTATCTTGAGGGATGCTTCCCTTGGAGGCTTCTTTCAGAAAAGAGCAGTGATAAGACTTTTTTTTATTAATGAGACTTCGTATTGCTGATGTCCTGCTGCCATAGATTTCTCTTTTCATACAGTACTCTGTATAACATGATTTGCAGCTACATAACATACATACACAGAGACCCACTATGAAACTTCATATTAGATAGGTAGATCAACAGATATATAGATAGATTGATAAATGGATGGATGGATGGATGGATAGATAGATGATAGATAGATAGATAATCTTGAAAAGACTTTTCATAAAACTGATAAGATCTGTCATTGTGGGGTATGATTCTTTTTTTCTTTTACAAATGTGTTTTCAGGTTAGTGTTTTCTTATGAAAAAAAATAATGACAGCTGAGACAGGTGGTATATATTCAAATAAAGCTATAATTCTGACTCTTTAAACTAAAAAAATAATAATCATGGGGATGGAAAATGAAGTACTGGGTGATCCATTATTTCTATTGTGCTGATAGGGCATGAGGTGGAGTGTCCACTATGAAAATGCTTGATGGGCAGATACGATATCTTGGATGCAGAAGAGGAGCAGTCATGTTCAAGTCCAAGAGTATAGTGCTCAAAGTTAGCCAATTTGTATGATGCAGAAAATCTCAGAAGGAGGCATTCATATAGATGCAAATCCTGATTCATTTTGTCTTCAGGAGCTTTGTGAGAAAAATGAGGACAGGAAGAGAAATTCTCCTTAGAGGAAGATAGTAAGATTTGTCAATTTTTATTTCTTTGTGTTTTTTCCTGGAAAAAAACTTCATGGATTTTTTTAAAATGCAAATTTTGTTTCCCTTGACTGGAAAATATAAGTGTTGTCTTGCTGGCTGCACAAACAAGAAAGTATTGTTAGTACATATTTTGTATGCACGTGAATCTTTGGGACATCCTATAGAAAATCCCATGCAAATTCAAAATAATTTAAGATTAATTTCAGTGTCCTCACCCTCCCTGACACATACTTAACTTTATTAATCAGGATTTTTTTTTACCTTTTAAAGATATAATTTGTGCAAATTAATTTAAACACTATTTGCTTCCTTCTCCTCATCTTCCTCCCCCCCACCTTCTTCTTAATATGTTCGGCATCTCAATTTTTGTGCCAGAGCCACAATCTCTCAGGTTGGCTGGCAAATACTCACCATGTAGTCCTATTGTGTCTTGATGGCCAGGGATATGGGGGAAAAAATCTTGGGAACAGGAAAATTCTTTCACATCATCACTTCATTCATGCTAGTGGCAAGATCCTCACTCTGGGTAGAACCTGGGCCTTCTGAACTAGCCCTCCATCCAGTTAAAAGCAGGAAGAGAAATTAATTATGCCAGCTCAAAAATGACATAGCCAATGTGTCCAGTCTTTGAGCCCTGCAAAAGAATGAAAAGGTCTGGATCTAGGACTTCAGTACTCCACTGAATGCATTATTGTGAAAGCAACTATCCACAGGGATACTGTCAACAGCAGAGTTTCACTCAATGAGTTTTCTGTCAATACAACAGTTGCCCATAGGTGGAGAAGTGTCCCTACCCTATCCAATTTCTTTCCCTTTTTCTGCCCCTTTCTTGGCATCATATCCCTGCTCCTTTTTGCTTTCAGGCTCCCTGCATCGAAAGTATTCTTTTATAAAACATACTGTTTTCTCATACAAGAGAGACACTTTTAACTTCTTTTTCATGAGGTCCAGTCTTGTGCATTTTTGATTCTACACTAATATTACGGGGGAGGGAAGGGGGAGAATAAACAGAAAGCTGAGGGGTTGCTTATAAGAGGTGGAAAGCTGGAAGTTCCCAACATATATGTAAAATCATGTAAGATTAACACTACTGGTCATGCCATTACATAGAGGAGGCATTCCCTCAGATGAGACAAAATGAACAGTCACACACATCAATTTGGAATTTAGAATGTGCCAAAATGTACTTCACCCTATTAAAGAGTTAAAAGTGTGATAAATATAGTGAATTACTAAGAAGTATAAGGGACAAGAGAAATACTGGATCTCAGATATAAGAATAATACATAGATAAAACAACATTGCTACATCCCCAAACTTTTGGCCAGTTTCAATGAATCCTGTTCCACTTGCTCCCCATAATTACACAAAAGTTCAGTAGGGTTGACAGTAGGAACCAAACACACTTGTTCGATCTATTTCTGTAATACTAGAACAGGAGACTAGGGTACGAATCCACAGTTGGCCATGAAAACTCATTGATTGTGTGGCAAGTCATAGTCTCTCAGTCTCGAAGGAAGACAAAGGCAAATACCCTCTGAACAAATCTTGCCAAGAAAACCCTGTGATAAGTTCACCTTAAGGTTGTCATAAGTCTGAAATGACTTCAAGGTACACCACCACCATTACCACAACCAGACTAACTCTGAACTGAACCTATTTTAAATCCTTTAGATTACTGGAAAACGAATTGTTATAGATCTGCCGGTGTCAAAATGAATTCTCTCCCCAAGTGAAGGGAGGACTGATAGAAGCTCTGTGTGTGTGAGAGAGAGAGAGAGAGTGAGAGAGAGAGAGAGAGTGAGCGGGCACTCCAAAATTATGCCGATTTGGAAAAACAAGAAAGAAAAAAGCTGTAAATGAAAAGAGAGACAATGGAAGCATTTATAATTAGGCGCCTGTACTTTCATTATTTAATTTATTTTTTCATTGCAGAAAAACTGACAATAAAATCAGAAATAGACCCAAATGGAAAAGGATTAAAAATTCACTGTAGTCTACATGCACTTTAAAGGTTATTCTAGAGTTGCTCTCTGAAAAGTGCACAAGAGCATAAGTGTAGTACATTAAGGCGTTCAGACACATTAATGTTCTCTTTTTCCAAGAGTCATTCAAATTAATCAGGAAAATGTTTTTTATTGCCGGGAGATAGGAGAGATTTTGCCCACTATGAGGGTCGTGTTTACCACTACACAGAATGAGGTAGCTGACTCAGGAGGCAGATTCTGGCTAGCACAAGAGGACAGCAAATTGCTATTTATGTGATTTGATGTTACTGCATCGTTTCCAGGAATGGGGGATAACTGTTGGTGTGATTTACATCCTCTGGTGACAAAATAACTTTGCATACTTTAGTCTCTGGGCATCTCCCAACTAGTAAAAAAGAGTCTATAGAAGTCCTAGGTTTTGCTCCTGTGCAAGCTGGTTATATTTTGGAAATCCACATGACTTTTCCTCATTGTGAAGTATTTCCTGGAAGTGCCTGACATTACCATTTCCATTCCCAGTCTCCAGGTAAGTTTAATCTAAGCCTGTACTTTCCAAAATGAAATGTATCTTTATTTGCATGTGTGTTCCTAGTACTTTGGAAGGAGTAAAGCAGGCCAGTGCCAAGGAAACACAGCTATAGTTTCCAGGAGATAGGTTCAACAGAGATCAAGTGAGGAAAGAAGAGTGTTAGCACTAAAACAAAATGATCCTAACTCTTAACTAGTGTAACATTGCTAAAGTGCTTCAGCACTTTAACTATAACTCATAAATAATAACAATAAAAAGCTAATAGGAAATTGGCAAAAACCATTTCTGAGATGCTTCATGAGGTTGGATGTGATATGAGATAGAGGGAGAACACAAGAACAAGAAGGAGTGAGAGAGTGAAAGAAACCTGAGATTTTTTTTAAAGATGCAAATCTGTGAATATGCAGATACAAAAAAACCATGAATATGCAGATACAATTTAAAAAATCTCAATACTTCATGAGGTTCCCTGCCCCCCACATCTGGAGGCAACATGAAACAACAAAATGGTTTGGGTTGTCTCTGGCCTTATGTTTATCCAACATAACTTTTGTATTCTTTAGAAAGGAAATTGTCGTTGCTTAAATTTATGACAATTTTGTGACAGTGAAACAGTTGGGGAAAATGCACTACAACTCAACCATTTGTAGTAAGCAAAGAGTTCAGTTAACTGTTGAGTAGATTTTCTTTGTTATCATAGACAACTGCTAACAGTACAAATGTTCTCATAATGAAGAGTTATATTTTAAGAGGCGGTTTAATGTACTGATAGTAGCTTTTTGTTGAGCTGTCATTTTATCCATTTGCAATTTGCACATTTTCTGTAAGTGCAGTTTCAAAAAGCTTTTTCATTTGTTTGTGAATATACTCCATGTGTAAAATGTTTAACCAGATGTTTCAATTCTAAAGCATCTGATAATTTTAAGAATCTAAAATGATGTGATGACCGGTTGTGAAATAATGACACCAAACACAGAAAATGTGTTAAATAAGGACCACTTTATTTGACCTCACTTATTTAAGTTACATTGGCCTGGAAATAAAACAAAGCAGGGAGAGACAACCTGTTGCAGGTCCAGCTAAGGCCAGGTGTCACCCTGTGACTCCCTCCTCAGCCTTACCTGGGGCAAAACCCCCAATGCTTGGGTTGCCCCTCCCAGCCAAAATTGGAAGGTAACCCAGAGTCTCACCCAAGCTGCAGGACTCTACAAGTAAGAGCCAAAATCCTAGGTTAGCCACAAAGGTAGTTTCTTTCCATACTTCTTGGGCCATGGGAGTTTCAGAGTCATTGCTGTTTTTGTTGTTGTGTGCCTTCAAGTCACTTCTGACTTACGGGGACTATGAGGCAAACCTATCATCGTTTTTTTTTTCCTGGGGATGAAAGTGTATGATACACTTAAGTGTTTTACATAGTTGAGCAGGGAATCAACCCCTGTTTTCTAGTGTCATAGACCAATGCTCAAACCATTACACCATACTAGCTCTTTCTCAGAGCCCTAACCAAACATATACACCAAAGTCTTATATATTCCTCCCATTACCTGCCAGATGACAGCCAAAATGGAATGCACAAATATAAGATGGGGGACACGTGGCTGGATAGCAGTACATGTGAAAGGGATCTAAGAGTCTTGGTAGTTCACACGCTGAACATGAATCAGGAGTGTGAGGAGGCAGCCAAGAAAGCCAATGTGATTCTTGGTTGTATCAATAGGAGTTTGGTGTCTAGATCGAGGAAGGTAATAGTACTACTTTATTCTGCATTGGTTAGGCCTTGTTTGGAATACTGTGTCCAGTTCTGGGCACCTCAATTCAAGAAGAGAGCTGGAACATGTCCAGAGGAGGGCGACCAAAATGGTGAAGGGTCTGGAAGCCATATCCTATGAAGAACGGCTTAGGAAGCTGGGTATGTTTAGTCTGCAGAAGAGAAGGTTAAGAGGGGACATGATAGCCATGTTTAAATATTTGAAGGGATGTCATGTCGAGGAGGGAGTGGGCTTGTTTTCTGCTGCTCCAGAGACTAGGACAAGGAGTAATGGATTCAAGCTGCAGGAAAGGAGATTCTACTTGAACCTCAGGAAGAAATTCCTGATGGCCAGAGCTGTCCGGCAGTGGAATGTGCTGCCTCGGAGTGTGGTGGAGTCTCCTTCTTTGGAGGTTTTTAAGCAGAGGCTGGATGGCCATCTGTTGGGAATGCTTTGATGGGTGTTCCTGCATGGCAAGGGGTTGGACTTGATGGTCCCTGGGGTCTCTTCCAACTCTATGATTCTATAATTTATTGACACCACCCAAAACTAATTATCAAAGTCCCACAGAAAAGACACGGGGTAGGCAAAAAACATAGAGTCAGTGTGGTATAGTGGTTGGAGCACTAGATTATGGTCCTGGAGACCAGAGGTTGATTCCCTGTTTGGTCGTGAAAACACACTGGGTGACCTTGGGAGTATCAGATACTCTCTGCCCCAGTAAACCTCCTCACAGGTTTGCATTAGGGCTGTTATAAGTCAGAAATGATTTGAAGGCACACAACAACAATACAAAAAAAAAAAACCCTGGTAAAGGGGATAAAATTCCTATTTGACCCGGAAGAGACCGATAAAACTCACATTGAAGGCAGGAGGGTGGCCTGTGCTGCAAAGATCCAAAAAGGGCACACAAAGGGGTGAGCAGGCTTCAAATAGCCTCTGGCTTTGTCTCAACACATGCAGCTTTCTGGCGTTCGGCACCAGATACAAGACATTTTAGCCTCTCCCTTGATTCGCATCCAACTCCTTCCATCCCCTGCAATGTTTGCTGCATTGGCCCAGGTACAGAACAGATTGTCCCCTGCTCCCTCAGGTTATCTGCCAAACCTTGATTTAAAGTTTAGCATATTGCTCCAATGTTAGTAAATTAGTATTGTGTCCCTCTGTTCACATGTTGGAAATATGTGCTTCTGACTCTATTGGAGTTAACCAAAGGAAACACATCAGGGAACTGATTTTTATATCCAGCAAATGACTATTTCCATACCATAACACTTTTTGCTTTGCTTTGCTTTGCTTTGTTTTGGTAGAGGTCACAATTGCCTTAAATGCAGATGGGAGAAAAAAAGAGGAGAGATAATGTTTTCTTGCAAAGAGTTGAAGGGGTAGATGTAAGCACAGCCTTTTCAAAAGGAAGAAACTTAATATCAAGGCAGAGAATCTTCAAGTTAACATTTCTTTTTGAAGAATGACTGTACCAATTCTGTGATTCTAGTATTTGATGTTCTGAGAAAGCTTTTTTTTTTAAAAAAAAAAAAAATCTCCACCAGTGAAATGTTTCCAAAAGCTTTGACATAGATCCATAAAGGTCTGCTTTTATTTGACAATAATATTAAATATTAAGTTTGATTCAGTGAAGGCTAAATTAAGATGTGACCTAGGGTCAGCATCAATATTGAAATCCAATAGGATCATGCTCAGCAGGGTGCTTCTGAAAAATGAATTACCAAGCATCCAGTAAACTGTGTCTCATATAGAACATTTATACAGATTTACAAACATGACTTTTAACTGAAAATGCAGCATTTTTTCCCCTACAGAGTGAGCTCAACTACCTTCTTTCCTTATATGCTTCAAAGGAATGCTTTGTGCTTTAAAGGTGATTTAGTTGTCTTTCCTTCTCCACCACTCAAACATTTAATTCAGTGTTGGGTATGTCCCATAGGGTGGGGAATAGAAACTGGATATGTTGGGTATATCCCATGGGTTGAGGAAAAGAAACTTAGGACTGGACTAACATTGCACCTGCTGCCACTAAATTTACTGCTTTTTTTCTTTTTCCTTTTCTTTTTCTTTTGGCAGATGCATTGTCTCTGTATGACACAGGGCATAGCTTTCAAAGCTCATATTTTGTAGGCCATAATTGTTGGTCTTTGTTGGAGCTACAGGAAGAGGTTGTCTGAACATTGTCCTGGTCCATCTTAACTTCTTTTTGTGGAAGGGATAATAGCCATGGACTTTAGGTCATAACCTTCAGATTCTCCTCTGGTAGTCATATTCTATTGCTCAGGTGACACTGTGTTGGCAGTGGAGCACAAGACCTCTGCTAACTTTTATAACCCTGTGTGTTGTCACAGGAGTTGGATTGCTCCACTTGGAAAGGCAGATAGACAGCTCTCCCTATTACTTTAAGGCCCAACTGAGGTACAGTCATGCTTAAAAGAAAGATAGCCTCAAACAGAAAATTTGGGAAGCTGCAGAGTTATTCAGCTCTTAGGACAAGTACAGACAAGTTTAACAATTACATAGTATTCCAACTTCATATTGTCAAGCACTTTCTATAGGTAATAATAAAAATCAGAAATGTGAAGGAAAGTTTCAATGTGAATAGTTTTACTGTGATGCTTACCTACTGCTTTTCCATTAGGATTTAGTGTTTGGTGCTTACTGATTAGCTACTAAATGTCTAGTATACTCCTATGATTGGATCTGCATTGTTGCTGGGATAAGTATGAAAACTACTTTAAATACTAAAGTGTATGTTTGCTAGAATGCAAGACTGCTTAGTCTGCTGGGTATGTGGTTAAATAAAATGTGGTTTAGTCATCAGTCTATCGCAGACCATTCTTTGAACCCAAAAGGGGCAATTTTCCTTAACACTGCAAAGTACTGTGACATCTTTAAGTATCTCAAGGAGCCCTAGAGAACACTACTTACCTTCAAAAGCAAGTCCTTCATGGGGGACAGACAGGTGCCATCTGACATCCTCTCCCCCAGAGGTCTTGTATTTGCAATTTGCGGGGGATGTTTTTATTTCTTAACTCATTCTGGAACCTTGGTCTTCCTTGCCAAGAGCAATAAGCTTTCCATTGAGATTATTGTTACTAATGGCCAAGGCGATGCTGTTTCCTCAGGTTGGAAAACCTGGCTGCCCAGGATCCCTGTTCACCATGTGCTAACTCTTAGCCTGCTTCATTGTCAGCTCTGTCTTCTCTTCCTCACGCTTCCCACAATCTGGCCTCTATCTCTCATGTCCTGGCCAGCCACAGTTGGTATCATCTTCTTTACGCATTCTTAAGCAGAACATATCTATTGCGGGGATGCAAAGTTGCTCATTCGCAATGAGGAAAAGTATATTTTTAAAAAGATTTCCCATTTCCAGTTTATATTTCAGTTTATATTTATTTCATTTTTACAGAGTTGTTTGGGAAGTCCGGAATGAAACATGAAACAAGGATTTCATTAACCAACATGTTTCCCATGATCTTCACAGATGTGGCTGTAAGTTTCACCTTGGACTAATAAAAGCCCAAGTCATCTGAAATATAGGGCCTTTTTGCAAGACTTTGTTGTCTCACAGTGGGGATAGAGGAAGGACAGGACCACAATGACAGTTATGCATCATGTTGTTGTGCTCCCATCCTTCTCCTGTACCCAGGGTGTGCAATCATGGAGTAAATCTTGACAGGTTTTCCCCATCAATGATGCATGATCACACCTCCATCCCACACTTTCCTGGTGTGTGGAAGGTCCAAAAGTGCAATGATTATGCTTCCTGCTCCTATGCAGCCCAGGAAAGTACCTGGCTGCACTGCAGCAGGAAGAGGTGGGGTCATCATGCTTCCTGGATTGTAGCAGCAGCCAGTGCAGAGGAGAGCACTCCCATCGCATTCCCCTCCCGGCAGAACCACAGGACACTACAAGGATACAGTAGGTTGCAGAAAGGGCCCCAGAGAAGTCAAAACTGAGTGTTATTTAATGCGTTTTGATTCAGAAGAAGTTTAAATGATTCTCATGAATATCTATGGACCATACTACAGGAAAAGTATAAATAGCCTTATAGTTATTAATATCTCTGTGCTATAGGATCCAATCTTGAATCAATTAAAGTGAAGCGGACTCAGTTTTGACTTCTTTTTTCCCAACATTTTGTAAATCAATGGGACCCTTCTCCAGAGAATTGCAACTAGATTCTCTAAGCTTGTCTTATTTCCATAATGGATGCAGTAAAGAGAATCTAAACCAGATGTGTGGTATACCTATTTTATTTCCACCAGTATCTAACAAGCCATCAGAAGTTCAAAGAATTTTATTAAACTACTATGTATATAGCAGCTGAATTTAACACAGCACTTTGGATAACTTTAATATTTTACTTCCTACAGCAGTGGGAACTATGGAAATTACAGAGCAGTGAACCCACTGTTCTCAATTTGATTTTCTTTACTTTTAAACTGAAAGTTAAAAGTAAGCAGTCAATGAAAAGCATTTGGTCACATTGCAAATCCAGAACAACAGAAAAAAGGCCAAAGGAGGAACATTGTATTGAATAAAATGTTGATGGAGTAGAGGGAGGGATACAAGGTACTTGAAACAGAAAGAGTTTAATCACACCAGAATAATAATAATAATAATAATAATAATAATAATTTTTATTTATATATATATATATATATATATATATATATATAAAATAAAAATCATGGGAGCATCTGGTACTTAATTAGAGTAAAAATCCAGCTTTAAAAAGCAAATCCTTTCCTTTGAAATAGTTTTGTTATTCAGTCCTTCATAAAACATATTTTTATAATTCCCTCCAAAATAAAATAAATAGCCACCTTAATCTTTTAAAAAATGAAATCTGTAAATGCAGGAGCATATTATAATACTCTGAAGAAATTCCAGTCTACCATATTTTATGGAGCCATTAAACATGCCCTGGTCAGATGAAAGCAATTGGAAATACCCTTAACATATATTATTAATAGCCTTGTAAACTATGTCCTGTCCTCTTTAATCTGCAGTCTGCCTGCTTTTTAGTATATAGAGGAAAAATTGCATTACTAGACAGGATCATGGAGCTTTCATATATTCATCTTTATAAGTCTGTAGTGGGGCACTTTTGATATGTAAAAAATGGCCACTGAGATTGCAAAGACATTTTAAAAGCTTTGTTGTGCAGCATTTCAGAAACCTTCATTTAAAATACACAACAGCTATCTGACATTTAGATCGGTTCAGTCTTCTGCATTACTCTGTGCAGATGACCAAACACAGTAGAAATGAGTATGTAAAGAGAAAAAGATATAACTGTGTCTGTTGAAGAGGGAGTGGGTAAACACAGAAAACAACTCTTCCTTTCCAACTTGATGATTCTATGAAAAAAGAGAGAGCAATAAAAAGTGAAATGCTAAACAACTATATTCAAAAGTCTTTACTTCTCTGAAATCCTATGCATCTGTAGTACATATTTACCTGACAGTAAAACCCACAAAGCCCAACTTTCATGAGGAAGAGTCAGTTTAGAAATAAACATGAACAACTAAAGTTTATGAGTATACAAAAATGTCTTACGGTCATATTTTCCATATATAAACCCAAAAATTGCTGGACCGCTTAATTGCACAAAGTTCAGAACACTGGTGAAAGAGGACATTGTTGCATTCCACATGCTCATCTTCATATTCTCTGTATTCCTCCCTTGTCTTTTGTCTTCCATTCTTTTCTTTTCTTTTTTCCTTTTTGCAATTATGATTTGAACATCCAGATTTTTTTTAAGAAATCTATGGACCTATTGAATAAAATGTGTAAGACTGAACTGTTAAATGATACCAGTGGTTCTATGTGATACCTAGAATAGTGAGTTTTGGATCTAGAAATAGCAAAAATTGTTATTTTAAGTTCTTGAGTACTGACTCAAACCACACAAACAGCAAGCTTTATTCCATTGACTCTGATCATGGTCTATCAGCTAATCAAAAATACCTTAATTTGAAGGCAGCAGGTAAACATCTTATCAAAAGTTTTATTCACTCTTTACTCACCTCTGTTTCATCAGTCACAGAAGCAGGAAAGCACCTCGCAGTAATTTTTGCATTAGTGTTCTCTTCATGTGAAAAGAGATCCACCTGAAAATTCACATGCCAGGAAAATCCCTGGTTCTCCAGAGTTCTGGATTATGTAGAGAACCTCCACACAGAAAGGAATTCTCCCCTTTAAACGCATCACTAGTAGTTTTAGTTGCTCTGCAGTTGGGACTCCCCTGCTCCTACCTTGAACAAAGCATGCTATGTAATAACTCAACAGAACTCTACAGTATGTTCCTACTACTGATGTAGTAGCAGGACGTTGAGCAACATAGCTGTACCTTAGAGAAATCTGTCACATTTTTTTTTAAAAAAATATAAAACATAAAAGAATTTTATCACTTAAAAATATGTATAAGGGAAAAACATAAAATGCATATGTATTTTATGTATTGCATACAGGCCTTTTCTGTAGCACTCTCCCCATCTTGCCACGGGGACAGCAGAAGGACAGGACCACAACAATGCTTCTGTGTGGTGTCATCATGATCCTGTTTTTCTCCTGCCAAGTGGTTGTGATCATGGGTTAAATCATTGATGGATTTTCCCCATCAATGATCGGAGATTGTGCCACCATCCCATACTTACCTGTCCTGCAGAAGTTCAGGAAGCATGATGGTGGAACTTCCTGTCCCAGCACAGCCTGGGAAAGTACCCAGCTACAGTGAAGAGGGAAGTGGCATGTCCATTGTGCTTCCTTCTACAGGAAGCTGGTTCTATGTGGAGGGGAGTGCTGCCGTTGTGCTCCCTTACTGGCAGAGCTGCTGCCAGGATTGCCACCAGACACCCACACAAGAAGGTAAGCTGAGGATAGGGTCACTGTCTACAATTAACCTATTCTAACTATATAAATCTACTTAGCTTACATACAGACTATATACCACCAAACAAGTACAGTGAAGGACTGTACTAATTTATTTCCAACCACAATATGACTACTTTGTCTAGAATGTTCACACACACACACAAAAATGCTATTGTTTACACTACTTTTAACTTGTTAATAATATTATATTACAGCAGCCTGTTAAAAACAAACTATAAATAAAACCAATTGCTGTTGTCATTACCTAATTTCCTTCATATATAATATGACTAAACTCCATTCTTTCATAAGGCTAATTAACTTTCCTTCTTTAATCAAGAATGACAATTTGCCAATTTCTGCAAAATCTAGTACTTTTATTCCCCCTTCCTCTGACATCAGTATCTGCTAAACTTTCCACTTCTGGGAAGAAATCCCTCACATTTTAAGATTCAGAGAGTAAGGTCTACTTAATGGATTATTCTTCTCTATATGTGCCTTTGAAAGTGATGAGCCAGAGTGATACTCACCTTTCCCACAGAGCTTGTAAGTAACCAGTTGCAGATTTATTAAACCCTTTTAGACCTGATTGATTTCATCCAAATCTGTATGTCTTTGCGGTGTTAAATTGTTAACATGTTATATTGTTTTAAGCAGATTAAATTAGTCTCTTCTTTTAACTTTTAAATTGTGTTAATGGGTTTTATTTGTGCCCTGAGATCCTATGATAAATGGCAGCATATAAACATATAAAAATGCATTCATGTTTGTCCGTTACATATGGTAGAATTGCAATTGCAACTTGACAAGGGAGAACTTCACCCTCTCTGTAGTGTAAATAGAATTTTTTTGTTACTGTTAGCATTTTCTATACAGTTTAGGAGGAAGATCACATGGCTCAGGTTTTGGCTTGTGCTGTTCCTCATGCAGTTTTGGAGCAATGATGCTGACCAAAGGTTGGAAAAAAAAATCAGACATTCAAAGAACACATACACATGCAGGAACTCTGCACGGCAAATGCTGTGCGAAAAGGGCCTTTGAAAGCACTTAGTTGATAAGTGATATAGAAATACACATGCCATTGCTATTGTTTTGCTAAGATACTTCATTTTGTAATTGATTAAGAACAGGTTGTTAAAGATAAGATTGATAGTGAAGGGGTTTCAGGTAGGATAGTAGGCCCTTTTCCTTCTCCTCCATTTATTAATTTGAGAGTGTTTCCCTTGGTGGTGGTCCCCAAGAAGGCACCTAGTGAATTCAGATTGATTCACCATTTGTGTTTCCCCAGGAGAACTTAGTGAATGAAATCATTCCTGCTGAACTTTGGTGTGTTATACAACTTTTTAGTGCAGTGTGCAGGAATGGCATGAGGGAGGATTGTGAAAGGGCACCTGGAGCATTGCACGATTGTGAGGAGTGATCTCCACGATGCACTCACAATCGTGCAATGCTCCAGGGTAGGGCAGGCGCCACTTGCACATTTTTTCATTTTCAGCTTTCAACCAAAAATGGTGCATGATTGTGCATTGCTGCAGGGCCCTGCATGTACTTGCTGTGCATGCAGAGCCTCTGGAGCTGCAGTGGTCATGCTTCCTGCCCCAGCACAGTCTGGGAAACTCCCAGGCTGTGCTGCGGAAGGAAGAGGCAGGGCTCTCATGCTGCCTGCTTGGGAGTAGGCAGTTCATGCGTAGCTGAAGCAACCAGGACACAAGAGCCTCTCGCTGGAAGCTGATCCCGCAATCCCTGCACCCCAGCTCCGCAAAAAGGTAAGCTGCGGAAAGGGCCTAAGTGATTTACAACGTGTTTAGCTAATTGCCCCCAACAAACTGAGTACTAATTTTACCGACCTGCAGAAGGATGGAAGGCTGAGTCAACCTGGAACCCAGCAGAATAGAACTCACAACCTTGTGGCTGCAGTACTGGCATTTAACCACTGTGCCACCAGGGGTCCTAAAATGGAATCCTAAACCCTTCCCTAAACCTATCTTTCAGGTAAGGTGCAGCCTCACAATCTGGATGTATGTGCAGGAAGAATTCAAGACTGCCGAACTTAATTGGACTGGACCTCTTTTTCAGGTGCATAGGGCCTGGCTCTGTCAGCCCACCAATCAAATACTGTGAAAACCAAGCGGAAATGAAGTAACCCACAGAATAACAGGCTCTACCCAAATGAACAAGGACTTTGAGAGCAGCAGGCAGAATCAAGTGCTCTGGCCTGCCTCTGTCAGACCACCAATTCAACACTGTAAAATCCAAGCAAAATGTTGTTGTTGGCTTCCATGCTCTGAAGATTCAAAGATCCATGTGCAAGAGCAGGCAGGCCTTAAATAGCCTCTGAATCTACCCCCATTACATGCAGCATGTCAGAAGCAAGGAAAGCTGGTATCAAACTCCTACCCTCCCTTGCAGCATCTTTCATGCACATGTCCAGGTACATATTATTGTTAGTATGTAGCTTCACAGTATCATCATAAATTTAGAAATAGCATTTATCTCTTCTTCAGGGATGTAGCTATAGGAGGGGTGACAAAGTGAAAGCACTGTGCCCAATAAGAATTCTACCTCTCCAAAGAAACTTTGTGTCAGTCTCTAGATTCTTAGCATTGCATTAACTTAAAATTTCAGTTGATCAGTTAGAAATACAGTTCAGGTGTCCAAAAGGTTGGGGGGCAGGGTATATTTCCAAAGAAATGTGAATCTATTGCATAGAAGAATTCTAGGTGTGAATGATTTTTGATGTGAAATTTGGGAGCTGCAAGAAAACTTTATTGAGGAGTAAAATTCTCATTTGGAGCTCTAATTTCCTCATTTTGGCCACTTCCCATAGCTACATCCCTGCTGTTTTTGAAGCTCAGAAAATCTTTTCCTTTAGTATTGTCATATATTTGGAGAAATCTTCAAATAGCTTCAAGGAGACTTATTTCTCATTGGGGATTGTATGTATTCTGTGTTGTGATGGTGCCTTCAATCATACTGTTTTATATACATTTCTCCCAGTAAAGTTAAGAATATCATGTATTTTGGAATCCTACTCTTATAACCCTGACAAATTTGCATGACTTGTCAGGAAATAAGTGTTTTAGAAGGATTGCCTTCATGTTATTTGCTTTCTTGTATTAATTTATACCTTGACTTTTCCCAAGAGCTGGCAGTCAAGGAGATACATGTGAAAACACATACAAAGACAGACTAAATATATTTTTTTTAAAATTAAACTATTAAATATACAATTTAAGAACTATTTAAAACTTATCTGTTAAAAAGCTTGAAATAAAATAATACAGACACTAATAAAAAGTTGTTTCCTCGTAAAACAGTCAGTTTCCCAACGCCAATGAGAATAAATGAAAGACAATAAGGAGAGAAGCACTCTAGTATCCGTAAGGTGTGAGTTATATAGTCTGGGAGCAGCCACATAGATGCTTCTTTTCAGCGGTGAACTTTGCTGGGGCTCAGAAGAACAGCAGCGAACCCTCCATAGAATATCTTTGGTAGAAGAAGTTGAGCAGAAATTGATACATTTCCTTGGGGAATAGAAATCTGGGCATTATTATTAGTCACATTTTCCATGGTTTATTCATCTTTTGCATAACTTGAGATCTTGAATTGCACAAGCATTCTGTAGGAATTGTATTTTCACTACTGGCCTGCATTGTGCACAAAGGTTAAAATATTGGTGGGCTATTATACTAACGTAACAGGACTAGCAACGTGTACCTTTTTTATGGCACCAAGTAAGGAGGTACCTTCTTATGCAAGAGGTTTGATCACAAGCATGTCAGTTCCTGGACGGTGTTTGGGCCCAGCTCACCCTACCAAGTTAAAAGCTACTGATTGATTTTAGAAGTGATTCTAGGAAGTTGTGTGCTGCTGTCAGGATGGCCATGCCTGTCCTCTGTGCATGACAACCCAGACTCTTTAACTATTCTAGAAGAATTGTCACTCTTCTAGCTTAATCCAGGATCTCACCCTGGTTGCCCATCTAAAAATAAAATAAAATAAGCAAGCTTGAAAGAAGTATTTTCTACCCCACTCTATAGTTTATTTACATATTGTGGTTATGAAGGGGTTATTGATGTCGAATGATACACATACTAATTGGGGACCAGGTGATGGATCAGAAACTCAGCAAAATATTTAGGTCTTGCAAATACGAGCTGAGCTCGCTATCAGTGTTGACCATTTCTGCTGATGTGTGATGAGCCTTGGAAGCTACTACATGTGTCTCCCCTGTTGCTGTCCGTATATTTAAATTATCTCTCTCAGCCCAGAGTTATACAACCAAAGTGAACAATGGCATAATTGTTTCTTATTTTGTCAACCTTTGCAGAATTTTGTGAAGGACAGTGACATCTTTTGTTCTTTTTTCATTTGCAGCTTTCTTGTGTCTACCCTAGACATAGGATTTCCTCTCGCTCTCGCTCTCTTTCTCTGTGCATGTGTGTATTTAGGGAAGAAGCCAAACAAGGAGTGAGGGATGGGTGGACAGAAGTGATTTGTGTATAAAGTGGATCGAAAGATGGTGCAGGCCACTGCAATTCTTGACATCCTCAAGCTAATGAATGGTACCCGAAGGACTTTCAGGGTTTGTTTAATAATCAGATAAGGAGATGTAGATTGAGAAACCTATTTGTTTACTGTAGAATCATTGATATCTGTGCTGACCATTTTGAAACTCACTAATAATCAGAACCCTCCCTCCTTCTCTAAGAATTATAATCTTTTCCAGAAACCCATATCATCTAATGATCTGTCCAACAGCAACCTCAGTTTAGTCATCTTGTTGTCTAGTGAGAGTTCAGGTTTTGCTCTAGAACCCATTTATTTGTCTTTTTTAACAGTCCTCAGTATCCATAAAATTTTTCTCCAGCACCACATGACAAATGAGTTGATAGGAATGTGTATTTTACCATTATTATTTGTAAATATTTACATATTATTTACATCCAACATATCTGCTAAGAAGATATTCAGAATGGATTAATGAAAGAATGCATAGTTTCAAACTAGACTGATCTGTCTATCCCAAATTACAATAACATTTATTCAGAATCATTTGTAATGATACAGAATTCTCAACAAATTATGTACTTGCTACATTTTTAACATAAGAAAGCCATCATATCAGTTTGTACTGCAATATTACGGATTATAATAAACTACTAGAAGAAATTACACATATCCAATTGCAATTTGATTCATGGAATTTGTAAAAATAGTTACTAATAATGCATTCAGAATTGTACTTACTTGAAAAAGCTTCCCTGAAAGACAAAATGGTTGTAATCCTTTTGTCCATTCAAAGATATTTAAAACTCATGAAGCGTACACAACTGATGTCTCAGATTTTCTCATCTATTCCCTTCAATTACATCTAATTGTGCTCATTAAAGTAATCTGGAAATCATTTTACTTGTCTACCTAAAGACCAAGGGGCATAATTATAAAAGTAACTTTCCCTTCATTTCCATGGAGAAAGATTTAAATGAGCTGAGGTAAGCATTTTTGTTAAGTAAAAGGTAATAAGAAAAATAAAGAAACTACAAATTAAGAGATAATGAATACATAGGATGTCATTCAGCGAAAAGAATGTGAAGATCAGTCGCACAGAACATTAATGGAACGTGATAAATTGATTGAGAGGGTTATGAAGTTTCTTTTTCTTTTTCTTTTTTTTCAGTCTTGTATCTCTTACTGCAAAAATAATTTAAGATAAAAATAGAAGCTGAAGAGATCTGTAAATAGGCACGTACCAAAACACACCTGTTCATTATGTAGGACTATGTCGTATACAACATTTTTCTCTTCTGAAATTTGAGCTCATATTTCTTCCCCTTGAATGGATGCCTGATTATTTAAAATGAGTGAACAATAAATTCTAAAAAGTCCATTTCTAGAATCAACTGACAGAGGAAGAGACACAGAATGTGAAAACACCAAATAGAAGATTGAAGATGTTAGAGACGTGTTGTAGGGAATACTATATGAGTGTTTGTAAATCATTCATTGCAAATGTCAGAAAATGGGATGGAGATAAAGGAAGATGATTTTGAAAAAAAGGGTTCCAAATATAGACAGTAAATATTGGTAGTTTCTTGACTGAAAAGACAGAAAAATTGAAAGGAGAGAATACTATTAAAATAAGCAGGGGTATAGCCTATTTTGTAAAAATAGACCAAACAAGAAAGGAGGAGGAGTAGCCTTGTTTGTCAAGGATGTTTTCACCTGTGAAGAGATCCATGACTTAAACCCAGAAAGCCAGGTCGAGAGCATCTGGGTAAGAATTAAGGGAGTGAGAAACAATAGGGATATTCTGGTGGGAGTTTACTACAGACCTCCAACCCAGACTGAGGACTTCGATGATGCCTTCCTCAACCAAATGACTGCATATTCAAAAAGGAGAGATACAGTAATAATAGGAGATTTCAATTACCCGGATATATGTTGGCAGTCAAACTCTGCCAACACAGCAAGGTCCAGCAAGTTTCTTGCTTGTCTTGCAGACAGTTTCTTGGTCCAGAAGGTGGAAGAGGCAACAAGGGGATCAAATATTCTAGATCTGATCCTGACCAACAGGGATGACCTTGTTAATGAGGTAGAAGTGGTTGGATCTTTAGGGGGGAGTGACCATGCCCTATTGGAATTTGGCATTCAGTGAGAAGGAGAAGATTAGTGTAGCCAGACAATCATCTTAGATTTTAAAAAAGCAGACTTCTGTAAACTTAGGGAGCTGCTGGCTGGAATTCAGTGGTCAAGAATAGTGAAAGGGAAAGGAGTTCAGGAGGCATGGGAGTTCCTTAAAAGGGAGATACTGAAGGCACAGTCTAAAACTGTGCCAATAAGGAGGAAAAATGGAAGGCATCTGAAGAAACCAGAATGGTTGACTAAAGAACTCTCAGTTGAGCTAAGTGTTAAGAGAAACATGTACAGGAAATGGAAGAAGGGGGAAACCACCAAAGAAGAATTTAAGCAAGTAGCTAGGAGATGTAGGGAGCAGGTCAGAAAGGCTAAAGCACAGAATGAACTTAGGCTGGCCAGAGACATTAAAAACAATAAAAAGGGCTTTTTTAAATATGTCCGTAGCAAAAGGAAAAAGAAGGAGACGATAGGGTCGCTGCGCAGAGAAGATGGCGAATTACTAACAGGGGGAAGAGAAAAGGCAGAACTACTTAACACCTTCTTTGCCTCAGTTTTTTCCCAGAAGGATACAAGCACTCAACCTGGTGGCTGGGGAGCAGGTGAGGAAGCAGGGAAAATGAGGCACATAATAGGTAGAGAGGTGGTACAGGAATACCTGGCCACACTGGATGAATTCAAGTCTCCAGGACCAGATGAATTGCATCCTAGGATATTAAAAGAACTGTCAGAGGTCATTTCGGAACCGCTTGCTATAATCTTTGAGAAATCTTGGAGGACAGGAGAAGTTCCAGCAGACTGGAAGAGGGCAAATGTTGTCCCCATCTTCAAGAAGGGAAAAAAAGAGGACCCAAATAATTATCGCCCAGTCAGCCTGATGTCAGTACCCGGAAAGATCCTGGAGCAGATCATTAAGCAGTCAGTTTCTAATCACTTAGAAAGCAACGCGGTAATCACGAGAAGTCAACATGGATTTCTCAAAAATAAGTCATGCCAGACTAATCTTATCTCTTTTTATGATAGAGTTACTAGCTTGATAGATGAAGGGAATGCTGTGGATGTAGCATTTCTCGATTTCAGTAAGGCCTTTGACAAAGTTCCCCATGACATTCTTACAAAGAAGCTAGTAAAATGCGGGCTGGACAGGGCTACTGTTAGTTGGATTTGTAATTGGTTGACCGACCGAACCCAAAGGGTGATCACCAATGGCTGCTTTTCATCCTGGAGAGAAGTGGCTAGCGGGGTGCCACAGGGTTCTGTTCTGGGCCCAGTGCTGTTCAATATCTTCATCAACGACTTGGATGAAGGAATAGAGGGCATGCTCATCAAATTTGCAGATGACACCAAATTGGGAGGGGTTGCTAATACGCCAGAGGACAGAATCAAAATTCAAAATGACCAGGACAGATTGGAGAGCTGGGCCAAAGCTAACAAAATGAAATTCAACAGAGAGAAGTGTAAGGTCCTACACTTAGGTAGAAAAAAATGGAATACAGAAATATAGGATGGGGGACACGTGGCTGGATAGCAGTATGTGTGAAAGGGATCTAGGAGTCTTAATAGATCACAAGGTGAACATGAGTCAGCAGTGTGATGCAGCAGCCAAGAGAGCCAATGCAATTCTCGGCTGCATCAATAGGAGTATGGTGTCTAGATCGAGGGAGGTACTGGTACCACTCTACTCTGCTTTGGTTAGAGCTCATCTTGAATACTGTGTCCAGTTCTTGGTACCCCAATTCAAGAAGGACATGGTCAGGCTGGAGCAAATCCAGAGGAGGGCAACCAAAATGGTGAGAGGTCTGGAAGCCATGCCCTATGAGGATAGACTTAGAGAGCTGGGTATGTTTAGTCTGCAGAAGAGAAGGTTAAGAGGGGACATGATAGCCATGTTTAAATATTTGAAGGGATGCCATGTAGAGGAGGGAGTGGGCTTGTTTTCTGCTGCTCCAGAGACCAGGACAAGGAGCAATGGATTCAAGCTGCAGGAAAGGAGATTCCACCTGAACCTCAGGAAGAATTTCCTGACAGTCAGGGCTGTCCGGCAGTGGAATATGCTGCCTCAGAGTGTGGCGGAGTCCCCTTCTTTGGAGGTTTTTAAGCAGAGGCTGGATGGCCATCTGTCGGGAGTGCTTTGAGGGTGTTCCTGCATGGCAGTGGGTTGGACTGGATGGCCCGTGTGGTCTCTTCCAACTCTACATTTCTATGATTCTATGATTCAATACAAAAGGCCAGAAGCAGTGCCCCAGACAGGGGTTACCACATATAATTCAACCCAGGTAATGGAGCCTGGGGGAGTAACTATCCTGAGTGGGAGAGAGCTGGCCAGCAACAGGTTGCTAGGCAATCAGAATAGCCACTCAAGACAGAAATCCAGCCTATTAGTGTGATATAGGGGTTGAAGGCCTAAGAGGGCACACTATAATTAGAAGGCACACTGAATTCATTTTGGCCAGATTTCAAGGAGAAAGGGCTAACAGTCAGTCCTTCAGCCAGAGAGTTTTTCAGTCAACCAAGGGATGGGGATTGAGTGAGAGTGTGCGTTTTCTCTGAAAAAGCCTGGAGAGAGGCGGAAGAGACACCAATGCACTTTTGAATCTGGTCAGAAAGAGTGACCTAGATTTAGGAACTCAGCCTTTGGGCAAAAGGGTAGGCAAAAGGCTGTGTGTGAGACTTGTGCCTTTATACTGATGTAAAGATATAAGAATCTGTCTAAATGAATTCAGAAGATCTGTTTGAGCTTCAACATACATATGAAAACCAATACTTTATTCTAGTTGTTATTTTAATAAAGATTATAGTATATTTTTATAAGTTTTGACTCAGCTGAATGATTTTCAGTAGTTATAACTAAACAGAACCACGCTACCATGGATCAATAAAGAGGTTCTAATTAATGATTGAAAGGCTTTACCCTTTTTATATGAAGGTGGTGTTTTAAAGGGAAAGGCAGAGCTGAGTGAGGTGACAGGGCACTTTAGCAGACTGGGGAGCAGGAGAAAGCTGCCATACCAGTCTGTGACGAGAAAAGCAGGTCTTGCCACACCAGGTTTTTGGGGTCAATTTTTGGGCATAATTTTTTGACATGCATAAGTATATACAGTATAATGGCCAAGTAAGACATTACTTCACCAGTACATCCTGATTTATCACACCATATCACAGCTGAGATAAGACCTGCCCCATTCAACTGGCATCAGACATCAAGAAGGAATATTATTATATTAAATAGAGCTGTTACATAGCAAATACATGAGCAGAATGTTTGGGCAGAAGAACTTACACATCAAATTAAAAGAAACGCTGGGGACAAGAGGACTGGTAAGAAATTGTACCACAGACCACTGCAAACTGTAAAAAGCAATGCAACTCTTGTGCAAGTTCTTCTAGAGATTCTTCCCCGTTGCTGTGGTGATTTTGCTATTCTCTTAACTACTCTTGTAATTAGTAGATAATGTCGAGAGGAACATGCCTCATTTTTTTTTTAACATTCTCTGCTCTTCTGAGAAATAGCAACCATGAAAAAGAAAAAATCCACAGTGTATTAGGACATTCTTGACTTACTGGAGGGTAATCAAGCACATATAGTCTTGCTGGTGTACCAAGCAAGAGCTACACATCTTAAATTATGAGATCATCTGTCGCCATCTGTACTTTGCCAGTCGTAAAGAACCTGGTGTTTTCTAAATGAAATATTTTAAGGAGGAAGAATCTTCCAAGGTTTTGGGGAAAATCTCCCTTTTTTCCGTGGTTGTCATTATTTTGTTTCTGACATGTTAGTGTGTTAGTAGCCTTCCTTTCCATATATTTTGGATTACAGCTCTCAAAAACCAGGATCAGAAATAATCATGTTAAGTAGAGAATGGTTGAGGTTGCAGTTCATCGTGTCTCCCTGTGTTGACTTCTACGAGCAGGAGAAACCACAGTGGCTCCTGTTACATATCACAAATAAATCAATGGTATGCTAATTTTATTCTAACATAAACTATTTTGTTTATTGTACGGAATTATGCATGTAACGTGGAAATGGAATATTATCATCCTCACCCTAGATTCTCCAGTGTTACAAACCTGGAGGTAAATCTAGGTGGACCTAAGACATTTTGGTCCCTAAGACAAAGAATAATGCAGGGCCCTTTCCTATGCACCTAGGTGGCCTTTTTCCCCCTTCAGCACTCATGATGGGACACTTTCCCCCACCACACTTGAAGGGAACCAGTGATGTTAAGACGTGGAAGCCTACCATTGGCTCACAGGTGTCTGCACTAATACTTTGTTGCCATCTTCCAGCATCTACCACTTGAAGGGACCACCTTATTTTGCCTAATTTTAAAGCTAGGATGCTTGATAAGCCCTGTAAAGGAGCAATTTATGAGTTGTATGAACCTGATTGAGTTTTAATAGCTTTGGGGTAAAACCATATTACAGACCTGTTTAGTGAAGATATGTGAAGACCTTCTCAGTGCCTGCTTCTATGTTGTAAAACTCCCACTGTAGTTCTTTTAAGAAACAAACAAAAAAATACTGGCTTTTAAAGCTGCATTATTTTTCAGTCTCTGCTGAAATTAACCCAGGGTGAAATTGTGCCTCCCCTTTACCTTAAATATCTGTTATTGAACAGATGAACAGCAGTGGGTTGGAGTTGTCCATACAGTTGTATTCTGTAGGCTGACCATTCTGTTGTGATTCTCACTAATGAGAAAGTCTACTCGTGTACTTACAGTGGCCTTCTCCTGACTGACATTTGTGTGTTACAAGGGACAGCAACAAAGGCTCATGGACACAGAAGGATGGGTGACACATTTCATCTCACCGTTTCTGTCCCTCAGATACACAAATAGAGAAAGTTTTTTTAATAAACAGTTTTGTTATGATCAACACAAGTCATTTGGTCAGTCTTATAAATAAAGTGATTTTTGCTCTTAGCTCACACACGTAGGCTCATCATCACGTAGGAATACTTTCTGGGCACACAAAACTAGAGATCTGACCAGAGATATAGGTTTAAACAAATAAACAAATAAATAAATAATTGTTTTTGTTACTATAGATGATAATGATGATGACGACAACAACAACATGTTGTATTTCTTACCCATTATAGATTAAAATATAGCATATAACATATTAACATATACTATATATATTAACATATATATAGGAAAGTAAGGTTAATATGGCATATGGTTCCAATTGCCAGGATAGTATTTGCCAGGCATTGGCGGAAGGTCTCAATTCCATCAAAAGGGGAATGTCTGGAGAAATTATCAGAAGTGGTAGAAATGGATAAGCTCACCTACCTTCTAGATAATAACTCAAATCACAAATTTCTTTAAACATGGCAACTGTTTATAAATTACTTGCAAAGGGTAAAGTAAAATATAATGAATTGCAATGTAATGTAAGAATTATTGTAATGTGAGATTTAAGTATATATCAATTGCATAAGAGGTTCTTTAGTAAATAAAAACCAGGCAAATCATAATAAGGGAGATAAGGAATAGATAGTACGGAATTAGAATGATCCGTGATAATGGTACTATTGTATGTATGCTATTACTTTAGAAAAGTTCTGTTAGGACTGTGATTTATGTAATTAAATATGGGCTAACAAATTATGCTCCACTGATTAGATAAATAATTAACACCAATATGTTCTAATGACAGAATGATATAAGCTGAAAAGGAGAATGTAAAAGGGTATATGGCAAGAAGGCAACTAATCTAATCTGTGGCTCTAGCAGAGTGTGAAGTCTATCTCAATATATATGTAAGGTCTTTTCTTTGTTTTGCTATTCACTAGCGTTAGTATTATTTGTTTTTCTATTGTTGTCCTTTTTTTGTTATTTATATGGTATTGTTGGTATTGTTTTCTATCTGTTGTTCTTACTCTGTTTTTCATTGTCTATTTGTTCTGATATCTTAATGGAAACCAATAAAAATGTTTTAAAAAAATCTCGCTAAAAACATACAAATCTACTTAAAATACACTAATTTAAAATCCATAGTTAAACATTGACTGAGTAGACCTGCCAGAAGAGATAGATATTTAGTACATTTTCACAATTCAAACAGTGTGTTTTGCTGTGAAATCTCTTCTGGCAAGCTATTCCACATTCTGGGGGTGGCCGATGAAAAGGTCCTCTGGGTGACTGTTGTCAGTCTAGTCATGGTTGGTTTTAGTAAATGGCCCCCAGGGGACTAAGTGTACAGGGTAGATTGTATGGGAGGAGGCAATCCTGTAGTTAACTTGGACTCAAACATGTAGAGCTTTACAGTAATAACCAACACTTTGTAATTTGTCCAGAAACTAATTGGCAGCAAGTGGAGTGATTTTAACAGCAGTGTAATATGCTCACTCCTCAATATAACTGTAACCAATCAGGCTGCCATATTTTGGACCAGTTGGAGTTTCCAAACATGATACAAAGGTAGCCCAATGTACAACACATTGCAAAAGTCCAACCTTGAGGTTACCAGTGTGTGCACTACCATCTGTAGGTCTTCCAATTCGAGGAAGGGGCATAGTTGGTTTATCAGCCAAAGCTGATAATAGCACTCCTGACTGCCACATCTATCTGAGTTGGACATTTGTAGGGAGAGATCCAGGAGCACTCCCAAGCTGCAAACACAGTCTTTCAAGTGAAGTACAATACTTGAGGTATAAGTTAGTGTGGTCTGGAATGTTAGGGAAAACCAATGCCTCCTTTTGCTTAAATAGTATTTTGATGGACCAACATGTTGATAGATGGCAGACAGACAGAAAGTGAGATAAGAAATCGTAACAGTGACATTCCTCTCATTTATTTACTTACTGTCTTGCCACTTTGCTGGCCACTCAATAACTGATGTTCTGTGGGTTATCAATATATCATTTATTTTTAAAAAAAGTTAAATTCTGAGGCACACATGTAAACCCACAATTCTAAACAGCTACAGTAATATCCTGAATATAGAACGAGAAAGAGAACAGAATTTGTGACCAAAAGAAGAAGAAGAATCAACCAGCACCAAAATATAAAAATCAGGCAAACCTTCCTAGTGATAGCACTGCATTAGTGATAAGATTTTTACACTTGTGCAACCTCCATATCACAAGTTGCCAGGCACATGGCGATGGTTGCTTGATCTCAGGGCTCTAGTAGGTGTTTATGGGCTATTTTTCATTTGTTCTCTCTCCCTCTCTTTTTTAATACTTACGGTTTCCTTTCTTCATGATCTATTACACTTTTTAGAGTATTTACATTATATCATTGTATTTAAATTATTATTTTATTTTATTTTTTGTATACCACATTAACATCTTAGAATGGAGGACAGATTGAAAACACTTTGCATAAGCAAATAATATAAGATTGGATTTTTTTTTCAGACATTGCAACACCAAGCTGTGAGAAACTAAGAACTGTAGATAGAATGAAATGAATATTGAAATATAGAATTAAATATTGTGCTAAGTATTATCTGGAAATATTGGATCTAAAGTTCACTAAGGCCTCAGTTATTATCCATGAGATATATACTACTGCTGTCATTTTACAAAAGAAAAATAATATCTTCATATGATTTAAATTAAAATTGTTTCCAGTGATAGAGAGCTATGGTCTGACTCCTGTTGTGTTGCATTAAAAAAATTCTGCAGAGTGCAAAGATCCTGTTAACTGTCTCCAAATTATCTAGGCTCATAAAATACTGGAAGAAAACTTTTTGAAAGCTCTTATTCAATGAAAATACCAGGAATTTATTTTTAAATCAAGCCAAAAATTGGTGGAGATATTCTTTTTGTTGGCTCTTCCTTCATGCTCACAGATGGGATTAGGACGATACAGAGGAGAGGGGAAAAGACACCATCCTTGCCTTCCAATTTCTTTTTTCAGTCAAGCAGAAAGTTTTTTAAGTTTGGAGAAATATTTTACTTTGTAACCTGTTTATGCATCTAGGATTTCTTGTTACTGCTTTTAAGTGAGAGGGTTAAGCAGATGTCTGACACCTCTAAAGGGGAAGCATTTTGTGTTTTATGCATCCAAATTATTGATATGCACTCAGATCTTCATTTCCTTCTTTGCGAGGCAGCTGAATGCCAGAGAAACTAACTGAAGAAAAGTGCCATATGTTAAAGATGAGCTTGGCTAGGTTATAGAGCACAGCAAATGAGAATCTCAGTTGACTTGCTCAATCTGATAGAAGCCTGCATGCTTCTGCCTTACTAATTGGGAAAGTATCCATAAACTGTGAGAAGAAGAAAAGCAGAGACTATCTTATAAAGGCTAAAGGAGAGTAAAAAGGTATTTAACCTCCATCCTTTAAAGCTAACTTAACATTCTGTTCACGCTTCCCTTTGAATTGCAGGTGAGCAGACAAAACAATATTCAGGAGGTTAGATTAGATAGACTTCATGTGTCAGCATAAGGTCAGTTAATTATCTCTGATTGTCTATAGTGCATAATTTTGGTTTGCTATAATGCTGATGGGAGTCTATTTAAAAAAAAATGTACAGATTCATTTATTCTCTCACCAAAGATGGAGGTGGAGAAGATCATGAGTTACTCATTTCCATAATCTTAATTGGAGGAGTGGGAAATAACAATAACAACTATAATAATACTCAAGCAGCTTCACCAGTCAGATTCCAGATAGTCATTATTCTAATCAGATCAGCTGGGAGACAAAATACTTAGATCCAGTACATTTTACTAACAAAACACCTACAATTAACAAGACTCCCCATTAACAAGATTTTTTAAGCTCCTTTCATCTGTCTACAATTAAAACATTCATTTCCTTTCCTTTACCATGTTACCACTTCTTTTTCAATATTTTGCAGATTTCTCCAAGCAAATTATGTTAAGAATTTTTATATGATTGTACTTGTTCTTTACTAATTTGATTCTAAGTAGATTTAGTCCTACTTATTTTGGGGAATTAGCACTACTTATTTGACGGAAGTCTGTTTCAAAGTCATTTTTTTTGGGGGGGGGATTTATTTCAGCTTATCTGTTTCCAGAAGCAGGTGATGCCTACAAGAAGAATGCAGGGTGGCGTTGAGTCAGTGAATTTCCTTAGAATAACTAATGAGTGATATTTACTTGTGTTCATAGCTTGACTGATTCAAGAAGGAATTGTCACTCAGATTGGCCACACACATGGAAGATGTTCTATATATCTCTGAAGAATGTGGCTTGGCTTACTTGCTTGAATAAGATGGTGTTTTTCGAGATGGTGTTTTTTTAGGGTCCTGAAGCTTAATATGAATTCCACTCCACCCCACAAAAAAAAAACCAAACAGTTGTATTCCCAGATGCAAACATTTCCACTATAGTGCAGAGATAAAAGACTGGAAAATGGTACCTACAGTGTGTGAACTGAAACCTATTTGTCCTTCTTACTGAGAGAAAAAAAAAATCACAAGGAGAAAAATAGTTGTATAGTACTTGCTTAGCATTCTGTCAAAGAAACATTTTTTAAAAAATGTGTTTAGCAGATCATTTTGCAAAATGGGAATTTTTTTATTTCTTTTGTATCATAAAAAGTGCACGGGTATAAACTAAAATATTTTATTAAGATGCACTAAAGTTTCTGTGACCTATTTTACTTACAACGCTTGTGGAGCAAATGTTTACAAAAGTATCTTTGGTTAATAGTTGAAACCATTTTTAAACATGGTTTTTCCCGTACAGGGAAAAAAATGGCATTTTTAAGTTGGCCATTTTAGGCATAGTGCCAATTGGCTTTTGCTTCTTTATATTTGTAGTGTAGAATTTATGCAGTGCTGGACTCTGCATAAACAAGTGTCATCCATCTCTGGGTAGAAGCTTTGGTAAATAATCCCTGTATATTAATCAATAAAGGAACCATTTATGGAAAGACTGCCTCTAAAGCAGCATACTTTTTTGGTAGCTGTGTTACAACTTTCTTAGCTGTACAATTGTTTGAATGCTAGCTGATGTTTTCATGCCTGAGTTCTCCTGAATCCATTATTGGATGAAGATGGACTGTTGTGATGTTATAGAAAGTGTATGAAGCTCATAAATGTTCAAAAAGAATTTTTGAAAATGTTCAAAAAGAATTTCACATAGATTTACATTAACTAAACAACATGGCCTTCATCACAGAGACCTGGATCCCATTCACTCTACACAGTTATAGAATTATTATTCTGCTCTAACTTCCATGGGCTGCTCTATTGCCTTCAGAAACTATAGTTTATAGTTTGTGAAGGCAATAGAACCCTCCGTCTGAGAATGCTAAACGGCCCTCCTTAAACTGCAGATCCAAAGATTCCACTGGATGGAACCATGACAGTTAAAGTGGAATACTAGTGCCACGTCTGTATAATGTGAATTGACCTATGGTTGAATGGCATATGAGGGAATAAATTTCTTTCAACTTTGCCTGCCACTGCTCTTTGAGCAGCAGCAGATGGACCTGCATAGGGAACAGGGATTCAGATTTGCAGTGGTCTATCAGGATTCCTTCCTGTTGACCATATGCCCCAACCCTAAAATCTACAGGCTTAAACTGCACTATGAGTATTTGAAAATGTGTTGCCAAAACAGACTGAAGTTGTTTTGGTGTAACACTTCTGCCCCATACTTATAATAGTCTCCCTTGCTGAGCTACTTTGGATGGTTTCAGGGTTGGTACTGGAGTCCCCTTCGGCTTTGTGTCCAGAGGGCTTCAACATGTATGCTCAAGCTTCCCTGTTAGGAGTGGCAACCACAGGTCTGTCCTAAATGTTATTTGACCAGTAGCAACTCACACACCTCAGAACTCAATCTCTCTCTCTCTCTCTCTCTCTCTCTCTCTCTCACACACACACACACACACACATGCAGAGAGGCAGGAAGAGAGAGAGAGAGAGAGAGAGAGAGAGTTATGACGTAGCAAACACCTATTTCCAAAATGAAGGGTAGAATAGCTGAAGAGTTATGCCTACCTGCTTGTTATGCTTACCTGAGTTATGCTTACCAGCACTGTGAACAATGCTGTGGGGGAAGCTAACTATTTGAAGATATCAATGACAGAGATTGGGATGATTGGTGATTGGTGCCTGGCACCAGATCGCAGCACATAATGGGATGGGATATCCCACACTTTATCCGTGGCACTTGGAAAACTCGCTCTGGGTGGTGTCAGGCAGTCATTTGGCACGTAGCAGGAGAGGGGAGAACATAACACTTCAGTGACCACTTTTTTGTACCCCTTTGGTATAGGGTAGGGTTCTAGAATCTGCTTTTAGAAGGCTACCCTTGAGGCTAACCTGGGATTTAGGATCTCACTTATAGAATTCTGCAACTGTGGTGCAAGCCCCTGGGCTACCTTCCAATTATGCCTGTCCAGGAAGCAACCAAAGTAATTTGGATTGCCCTGGGGGTTGAAGTGTTTCACCCATAGGAAGAATGAGAAATGGCACCTGGCCACAGCTGGTTTCATATCAGTTTGCTCTCCCCTATTAGCTTTTTTCCAGGCCAACACAACTTAAGTAGGTTAGGTCAAATAAAGTGCCCTTTATTTAACCCAATTTTCTGAGTCTGGTCTCATTATTTCATGGTTAACCACCAAGTACAAGCACACAAAGCTTCCAGGTGTGCCTTATGAGAGATACCAGAATGAACTTGCATCAAATAAAGGTAAAGATCAGAACAACCAAAAAGAAGTGGGCATTGAAAAACATTTGTGACAGAGCAAACAAATTAAATTTACTAATACAATGACAATTCACATTTTTGAAATGTGTAAAATAATCAAAGAACAGGAGATTAAGTATTTTTTTTTTTCAATAGTGATGTTAATGTCTTGCTTTTCAATTAAAGCAAACAAGAAAGGCATCTCAAATGCATTCACAAATAAACCTTAGTGAGAGACAAAAATAGTTAAATAACATGGTGATACATATTAATCAAGGACTGGGTTTCTAAATTGCTTCTTTCATGCATCTGGGATGATTTTGTCATTGTTCCTCTTTTCATTTATCCTCTGTTCAGCATCCTTCATGTGTAACTTTATGAATGCTGGGACATGAGCCAACTGGTCATAATTGCTTCTTGTCTAATTTGACCAGCAGATGTACCTAACCTAACTCTTTTCAAAAATGCTTTTGTCAACCAACACAAACTTGTTTTTTAAAGCTGACATTTTATGTAAGCTTGTTTGAAAAGCATTTTGTCCACCTGGCATTGTATATTGCATATGCTGTTGTTACAATTGTTATAGTTTATTTAGTATATGCTTCAAGGTGATGCATTAAGTTGGGCTAGATATTAGATAAGAAACAAAAATTTATTCTGATCTAAACCTGAAGTCTTGATACAATTCACAGTTGTGGCATAGATATGGAGGAACAATCCTCCCATAAGAGTCTCTGGCCCCATCTTTTTCTGCTGATGGGTGGTTTTTATTACCACTGTTGTTTAAGAGTCTGTATGTTACTTTTCAAAACAAAGTTATTCCATGGCAGTTTACAACCAATGTATTTTATGTGCTTGCTTTAACTGTGTTTTGTTCCCTTTTGTTGTGAGCCACTCTGAGTTTTTACAAAGAAAGAGAGAATAAAATTTCTTTAAGAACAAAAACACCGAGTTACAGTAAACAGAGAGTAGCTTGGAAATAAACTGAAATATATACAATCTCCAATTCCACTCCTAATCCCAAATTAGGAAATGGGTCTGATAAATTCTGGGCCAATCTGAGGCCCTTTCTGCAACTCAACTTTTCTCGGTGCTGCGGTGCGGGGATCATGCGAGCAGCCTCCAGCGAGAGGCTCTCATGTCCCAGTTCCTTCAGCTCCATGAGAGCTCGTGCAAGAGCCCCGCCTCTTCCTTCCATAGTGCAGCCTGGGAGTTTCCCAGGCTGCGCTGGGGCAGGAAGCACAAGTGCCGCAGCTCTGGAGCTCCGCAGCTCTGGAGCGCCACATGCACAGCAAGTATGCACGGGGCGATGCACGATCGCACACCATTTTCAGCTTAAAGCCGAAAATGAAAAAATGCATGAGTGGCACCTGCCAGACCCTGGAGCATCATGCGATTGTGAGTGCATTGTGTAGACCGCCCCTCACATTTGTGCAATGCTCGAGGGGCCCTTTCGCATGGCAAATGCTGTGCGAAAAGGGCCTAAATTCAGCTCCCCCAATCCACCCTGAAAACCAGGATTTACTTGCAAATATTACTGTTATTTGTGACTTATCCTAAGCATAATTTTTTAGGGGGAAAATCTCTATAGTAATATGATTTACTAATACAGTTCTCCTCCACCTTTGCAGATTTGACATTTGCAAATTTGATTATTTGCAAGCATGTCCCTCCCCCCCACACACAATTCTCCTCCTCCCATTCCCATGCATTTTGCCTCTGTGTGGAGAACTCACGCCAAGGCAAAAAGGAAGAGAATGCGGGAGGAAGGCTTACGCAAGCTATCCTTTCCCCTTCCAGAGCTCTCTCCTTCCCCTTAACATAGAAAACAGAAAGGAAGGGGGGGGCGGTGGGGAAAGCTCACACGAGCCTTCCTTTGTCTCCTCCAGAGTTTCCCCTGCCATTCCTGTGCATCTGCCCTGGTGCAGAGAACTCGTGCTGAGGCAAAATGGAAGGGAATGGAGGGGTGGAAAGGCTTGCACTAGTACTCCATGCCAGGGCAAATGTCCTCTCTTTGAATAGACCTCAGGATTGTTACAACATGGAAAAATCTAATAGACTGAGGCCTAGGGGAATGACATTTGTGATTCAGGAACCATAAAACTGCTATCAGATTAATAGGACCAGATTTGTCACTGTGAATCAATGTGACTATGAATCACTGTAGTTCCTTTTCAGGATAAAGTCAGCACTTTGGATTTGGGTAGTCTCAGACCAGGTGTTCCTTAGTTTCAAGACATGTTCACAGGCAGGACTGGAGCTTTCATTAGGCTTTCTAGCAATCAGACAGTACTGACTTTTGTGAAGCACAAAATTTGCAAAAGAAAAGAATGTGCCTGAAACTAAAAAATTTAAGAGATTTACATTCCAACATCATGACTCAGAAGATTGTTCAAAATGATTTGTATGCCAAAACATTTTATTTCACATTTGAAGAAGATACCCAAAGATTTTGTATTACTTGTTAATTAATTAATTAATTAATCAATCAGTTTTGTGTTTTTCAGATTTTCTATTTTCTGTTTTTGAAAATTGCAGTTAAATTGTTGGAAGGGGCATTGCAAGTAGTTAGCTTTGTCTAGGGTGCAAAATAGCCTGCCACCAGCACTGTTCAGAGGATGCGTTTTCTGTTTTGTCTGCCTGGGTTCCTACATTAGGTGGATGACCTAAGAAGCCCAATGGCCTTACAACCCTTATGATTATTTGACATGACATGCTCATGTTTTAAAACACTGAATCAGCCTGGCTGTGAATTTCCTGCGGCCTCTTTCTTGTGTCCCTTTTCACAATCTGTCTAATATACATTGCTGAATGCAAGCAATTATTTATGCTGTCTGCAAACCTTTACTTCATGGAGTATATTCCAACTCATTGCTTGCAATTCTTGAGAAACAGACTGCAATTTCTTAGTAGCAGCATTAAATAAAGGCCTGACAAAGGAATTCAAGAGTATTCATTAGCAGTATTATTACCAGTCTCCTCACCATCAAATCAAGCAAAATAGAAAAGGGAAAAAAGGAACATGAGTAGGAACATTAGCCTAAAGGTTAAAGAACTGGACAAGAAACAGACCATATTTTGCATGAGCACACAACTCTAGTTTATTCTCCAGTTCTAATTTGAACCACATTTCCTTCAACTTGATTCCAGAGAATAGAAACCTTAGAATGTGGCAAACAAAAGAAATACATGTTGAATCCATTTTGCAGACCAATGAATGGTTAAAAATTTGACTTGAAGAAATGTTCCACCCTGAAGGAACTGGCAAAGAAAGTGACCTGCTATCTCTGGTTTGTGTATCTGCTATCCAACTATGGAATAACTAGACACAGATAACTTGGTTGAATAAGGTTCATTTACTTAACCTAGAACTTATTTAACTGTGTTGAACCAGGAAAAGAGCAAAAATGGAGAGCAATCTAGCATGGGATCAGCTGAAGCCAGGCATTACTCCATGACTTTCCTTCTCTGCCTTCCACTGAGTGAACTGCCTGGGCCCCATGGGCAATATAATAACTGGGTTGCTCCCTGTCTGAACCACTCCTAAGTAGCAAGACTTAAGTGTGGGCAGACTGCAATTTCTTAGTTACAGTATTAAATAAAGTCTTGAGAAAGAAATTCAAGAGTACTTAGCAACAATGTTCACTGTAACTCTTATTTCTCCCCCATTACCTGCCAAGTAATGTCCTATTTAAGAACTCCTCCTTTACCTACTTATCAAAGTCCCCCAGATACAATGTGGGCTAGGCAAAAGGGGGGTGGGGATGGAAAGGGAAAGGGAAAGGAAAAATTCCTACGCAGTTCCAAAGTGACCACTAAAGCTGACACTGAACTGGAGGTGGAAGGGCCAAGTTTAGCTGCCAAAAGAGGACATGAAGGGTATGTGAAGTCTTTAAATATCCTCTGGCTCTGCCTGCCCCCCCCCCATGGTCAGTGTCCACTGGAGGCCAGAAAAGGTGGACCCTCTGCTGCAGTGCCTTGCACCGTGCAGGTTCGGGACCACATTCCAATGATTAACCTGTTTCTCTTCTCATAATTGCATTTGCTCATAGACACATAGTTTAGTAACCAGAATAGCAAGTTAAGCCTGTGTTTATTTCCACCATCTAAACAAGACAAGCAAAATGCAAGAAACATCAGTGTGGAGAATAATCACATGCTAGAACAAACAGATGTCTTTAACAAATCATGGAAGTATCTGTACTAAAATATAATTTATTAGGGAAAGAGGTATGTCCACTGAACTCAGTGAAACTTATTTATGATTTCACATGCATAGATTTGTGCTCTTAAGGCTGCAATTCTGTACATACATTTTTTGGAGGAGGGAGTGAGGGCCAGTGGGAGAGCCAAATGGGTGAGTATACATGAACATCTATAAATATGTACATGAACTTTGGGAAAACAAGACAAGTCTGCAAAGCATGCCATGTCATTTTTTTTTTGTAGCCCCTGTGGATATGTAAAGATGTGCATGCACACTGGGTGGAAAACAAAAACAGAACAACAGCTGTTAGTTCTACTATCATGTTGGTTAAAACAATTTGAAATACCTTACACATGTCCATAGTGACTTGAACACCTTAAGTTGGCTTTGCTTCATGATCAGGGGTTGTGTGGCTTGTCCTCTTGATTCTAAGTTGTGATTAAAAGGGACACAAGTATATTGAGAGCAGCCAATCTGGAAAAAAAAATAATCACCCTGGATCTGGGACAGAGCCCTGGTGTAGATTCATTCTTGGTCCATTTTTCCTGGACCAATGCACTGAGATGTCAATGACATCTCAGAGTATTACGATGGATTTTCACTCATTATATCAAAATAGTTTCAAATTACAAATTTTAAGCTAAAATACACTTAGAAATACATATTTAGAAATAATTTCTCAGAATTACCTTGTATTTTGAAATAAATAAATACATAACTGACCAGGGAGTAAGTCTCCTTGAATTTAGTGATACTTACTTCTGTGTAAATACGCATAGGACTTTATTGCCAAAAATCTATCTTTAAAAATGCTGAAAAATATAGCTCTAAATTTGTATTTAAAAGTGAAGCCATAGGGGCAAGATACAGATGATTTTTGATCAGTAACCAGGTTTACCTGATTCAATTCACAGTTTTGTGGCTTTTATAGGGGTGATCACTTTTTGTACTAATAATATTGGAGGGTCAGAGGAATGATTTTACCATTTCTCTGGGCCAAAGCTTAATTGCCTAATTCCAAAGAAGCTTGGCCTGGAATTAGTTTAATACCTGTATGCATTTCCCTCTGCAGATTTTGCTTCATGTTAACACATTTGGCCCTAGTTCAGCTCAAATATCTGAGTCTTATCTCTTTCTTTCCTCTTCTATCTACAAATTAAATGAAACCAGGTTGTGACTGAACTCATGAGAAAGTGGAAGAGGGTTGAATCAGAACAACATGCCTCTCCATAAGGAATTTTAATTCTTGAGAACTGCTAGTATAGGTTTGGAGGAAAAATTATCTACTTAGTGCAGTGATCCATACATTTCAAATTTCCACTTATAAAAGACATAGAAAAAATGGGCAAATTTTCATCTCATTTACTTGACTGCACATGAAATATTTCAGATCTGAATTTGGAATAGTTTTGAATTCACATTGCTGAAATAATAGTCAGAATTTCTGCCTTTTCTTTTCTTTTCACCTCAGTAGTTATCAGGAAATAGGACTAAAATTGGGAGATACATTTTTAATAAATATATGCTAAGACATATTACATTTGTCTGGAAAATATTTTACATGTACAATTATGTTTAATAGGTTTATGACATAGGAGAAGAGAAATGCTTTTGAAATGCTGTGTGTGGATGACAGATAGTGGAGAGAGAGAGAGAGAGAGAGGTATTATTTTGAGTTTATCAAACAGTGAAATTGAAATCTTTTGCAAATAGCAAAGGATGTTTAGGTATAGCAGGTATAGCGATCAACCATTGTCTACACAGTACCTTTGCACATCTTCATTGCTTTCCACATTGATCTACTTATCTAGAATGATATTTAAGATGTCAATTATTTGGAGCAACATTATAACAGCTCACTCCTTCTCTGGTCATTGTTGAGTTTTCAAATTCATTGGAAGGAAGACAGGATGAATGATGGCTCTGAATTAATTGCAGTGCAGTGAGAGATAAGCAGGTACACAGGAATACAGTTGAGATGTCAGCAAAAGTGCAGATTGATCCCCTTTACTGTCTTAAACTAAGATCCAACTTTTGTTTTGCTCATCTGAAAATCTTCCCTGTGACTAAAGAGTTGATATTTTTCAGAGATGGGGAAGGGAGGAGAGAGAGAGAGAGAAACCTAGCAACCTAGCCCATTTGTAGAATTGACTTCATTTTCTTTTATCAGCCACTCAATTATTGTTAAAACTGTACAAACACACTACAGGATGGAGAATCTTTAAGTAAACACTGCTTAAAACTAGAAAGTAAGCTGTGAACATTTGTTTGACTCTCTGTGTGTATATTAACCTACTATAACTGGAAACTATAGTTGCATATACAGTAACATAATAGGAAGCAGCTCCTATCAACTGCCAGGGAATTATCACATCTCTTATTGTTATTTTCCCATGACAATTTTCATTCATACAGTATTAAAGATTTCTGGGAGGAAAGGAAGACTTGCTCTCAGACCTCTCTCTCTCTCTTTAATATCATATGTTTTAACAACTGAGGGGAAAATGCAAGATAGAAGGCTTTGAAAGTTCCAGGTGAAAGTGGATTGCATCTGCAATACCATTGTCCAAAACAGACAAATGGTAAGCCATGAAGACTATCTTAAAGTTCAGGGAGCATAGTGTGAACACACAGGAAGGTGCATCAGCCTTGGGAACTTAGAAGCAAGTGAATTAATAATCAGGACAGAGACTTTTTTATTGCACTAAAGACTGAGAGATTGAAAAACTTGTCAGCCTGCAAGCACATTATCACTAGGATGTGGCAGGGGGATTGAGAAATGTGAGCTCCTTTGCTACCCCACCTCCTTCTACTTTTCAGGCCAGGGACACCAACATCTTTTAAAGTACATCCCCATACCTAAGGCCTTGGCAGTATCTGGAGTTCTGTTCCTAATTTCTAATCCTCCTTAAGGTGAGTCCATTAGAAACTCTCTCCATATAGACAATCTTCCTTCCTGTCCCAGGGGCTGCCACCTGCTAGACAAAGTTCATGAGGCCCACTAATTCCTGCAATTATGTCAAAGTGAACTTTTTCTGTCCCCAAAGTGCCTCAATCCAAGTAGTGAGGTTGCACAGCTTGTCAGCAGGAAGCTGGCAGGATTTTGCTACCATATCGAGCTCAACACCTAGGAAAACCAATTTAGTTAGTGGGCTGTCTTTTCCTCTTCCAGCGACATGCTACATTATTCTGTTATTTGAGCAAAGGCCTCCACAATGCTATTATACTACCATGTTACATAAAGACCAGAAAAAGAATATTGTCTAGATAATGAGTTGTTGAAGACACACTCACCAGCTGCCACAGGGACCAAATTTCTCAAATACAGCACATGACACACTAGGAGGGCTGAGCCTGTGTAAAACTTGTGCTCACATGCAAAACCCAGTAATCTAAAGTTGGCTGGATACACTGACAACAAGTAGATGACTGACTTAACATCACATTAGCCAAGCCCCAGCCATCTGTACAGTAACATCAAAGGAGGCAAGAGGAGACAAACATATGAAAAAACTGGGTTCCACTTTTCAACCAATTCTACTTTCTGGCAATATTCTGGCCCATAACTTATCAGATAAGCAAGGAATGCCTGTACTGTTAGAGCACTCACCCTGTGCCAGTCTCACTGTGGTCATTAAGTGCAGCCATGCCTGTTGCTGTAGCATAATTCACTTGAGTGCTAGGTTTGTAGTAGCATTCATACAAAATGCCTGATCATATAGCAGCCAAGCTGCATATCCTGTTCATAATATCTGTGTATTCTAGTATGAAAAAGTCATGGCTTGGCTAAATCTTCACTAATACCCTATCAAAAATGAGGAACCATAGTAAGTTCAGGTCTTCTCTACTCACTTCTTCCACATCCTCCTCTTCTCTTTCTCCTCCTTATCCTTCTCTTTGTCCTCCACCTCCCAACAAAGCAGGCTAAACACACCTACAAGCTCCCATTTTAAAATACTCTTCTTTGTTGGGGGCAGGGGTAGATTGCCAAATGGCAAGGAGTGCTGGCCGTACAGCAGATCCTGAAAGGGAATGGTGTGGTAGCCAATATTAAGACAAGAGGTGTATGGCCAAATTGTTTTGGCATTCCCATACAGGACAGGGGAGGTTATCATTAAGGAGGGTTGAGTGTAGTTTGAGGGACTAATGTCATCATGTCCAGAGATATGCCCATCCTTCCCTGTGATATTGCCCTTAGAGGTCATTGGCCAGAAGGCCATTACCCAGACCAATTCCATTTCAGGATTGTCCCATGCTCCCCATGGCCATCTAGCTCCTGCAATATACGCTTCTGGCTTATCCAATGTGCTCTTCCATCAGATGAGTCTGGCAGCCCTGGTCTAGGCTCCTCTGACATTTTGACTACAAGGCTACTTCTAGTAGAAGGCTCCTCAGTAGTAATCATGACTGGATGACTGCTGCCTCTTCTGAGATTCATGGACCTACTTCCTCACGAGCAACAGTCTCTTGCTTCTATAGCCTCTGCACAGGTGATTGGCAATCCACAGTCTACCTGCTTCCTCCACAGCTTCAAATTGTCCTAATATCATGGCCACATCAAACACCCTCCTTCTCATCTGATTATGATAAGGCGAGTGAGGTTTTTTCTTGGTAATTTGTTTGGTGGGCTGCTTCTCTTTGCTTGGGACTTATTTCTTTTGGGGGCTCAGTTTGATGTTTCAATGAAACTTACCAAGCACCCCACCTGACCAAATTGTCTATTCACCTATAAAACAACAACAATAGGGAAAAAAAATCCAGCCAATGTAGGCTTAACAATGGCAATTCCAGAATGAGAAACAACCTTAATTAGCAGACCTGAAGCTACAAAGCAAAGCTTCCTGCACCTCAAGCCTTTCGATTTGGAAATATGCCTGTCACCCTGAGTTCCTAGATTCTGGGCCTTCTGCCACCCACTAGGCCCAACTGATCTGCAGCCCAATCAGCAACCAAGCTTGCAGTCATCAGGGCCCAAGCAGATTGCAAAACCATCTTTAAGTCCCTATGTCAAGTTTCCTGGGTCTCACTTACTCACCCAAAATTCTTATCCTGGCACTGGCCATTCTAGGATGCAAACCAGGTCCTACATCCCAAGCAGGTCCAATTAGGCTACAGGTGACATAGGTCATCTGCCAGTCTGAACATCTCCTCAATCCAACCACTGACCCAAGCTAGGTCCAACTGTGTTGCAGATTGACTAGACCAGCCACAACTACCACCATGTACTCTGGAATGGCTGTAGCCCATGGCCATGAGGCCAGCTGAAAAAGTGGGATAAAAAGATTTTGCACCACTGCCAAAGTGTCTCAGAGTCTGAATGCCCTCAGCACAATACTAAGGGCAGATCCTTTTAGGCTGTTGCCTTTGCCCTGTCACCAGCTCCTTCATGTACTCTCAGGAAACCCCACTCTTCTTCCAGTCATCAGTAGCCACCAGGCCCAAAACTGCCACAGTGCCATGGTACACCACTTCCTTCTCTTCCTCCTTCATTATATTTAAACTTCTACAAGTGCTAAAGAATCAAGCGGCTAATGCCAAGGGAGAGTAAGCTTATAACTCTTCCAAGTTCCTCTTCCAATATTATCTGTGTCATCATGCCAAGCATCGCAATGCACAGTGTTTCTTCTTCTGGTAGGAATGCAAACACTCCCCCTCCCCATAGCCATGAAAAGCAGTGGAAAGTGAAGCAGAGTTGTATGGTCAAAAAAGTAACAGCATGTTTGCTTTAAAAAATGAGTATGTACATGGCATTTGAGGAATAAACAAAAAAGAAGAAAAGGTTCCAAAGGATAATAATGCAAGTTTTATATCATGCAAGTATTATACAGCTGTTGTATGGGCAGGAGGTCTTTGTGTCTTTGATTACAGAAAAAGGAGTCCCCCCCCCCAATCATCCTTGATTGCTACACAAAAACATAGTTTCAGAGAGAAGGGCTGGCTTTCATATAAGTTCACAAATTTAATTCTCCTCTCTAGCACCGGATAGCTCAACTGCCTCAGTGCCTTACTACAAGTGCTTCAGAGAATCCTGCTCTTTCCCTTGTGGCAAATGGAGCCACCTTTGAAGTCTAAGCTTAGTTCTTTCCCTCTCTCCCCTTAAACTGAGCCTTGTCAGTTACAATTGACACAAAAAGTGGTCAACAAACCCTCCACAGAGATTCTTAGGCCCAAATGTCTAGCTTTTAACTGGAGAAGAGGAACAAAATGGCTGCCCTCCTCCCTCAGATACAGAGGAATTATTAGCCTTTGTAATACCTACCACTGGCATTTCAGACAGGGAGGGGCATTCTAACGGGGTAATTGAGGTGGTCAGTCTGTCCCAGGAACTAAAAAATAAGGGAGTGCAATTCCTCACAGAATTTCCATAAAAGGAAAGAAGGAATTGACTGTGAGGAAAGTGAGCTGGCCAGGAGACACTGTTAACCTCAGTCAAGGCAAGTTGATCTCCTGCCCTTCTTCGCCCCTTCCCTTCAAATTTCTTTTAGTGAGAGAGGAAAGAAGAGAGGAGGTTGGGGGTTAGGCAGTGGTAGGTGCAGCTTCCTTTTGGAAATGAGAACGTTCATTCCTCAAAAGAGTAGACTTGCTAGTCTGTTGCTGTGGAAAGGAAAAGAGAGACAGAGAAAAAAAAGAATTCTTACACCCCTTTTAACACTAACTGATTGATATTTTAGTATGAGCTCTTGTGGATACTCATCCACTTCCAAACACAATGACTTAGGTAGTGGATGGATATACACAAAATCTCACACTAAAAGAGACATCAGTCTTAAAGGAGCTTTAGATTCCTTTATTCTTTCCCTTCCCTTTTTCATTTTCATTAATCTTCAAAAGTGAATTATAATTTTCCTTCTTCAGCACCATTTCTTTCCTGCAGAGTGTTGAGTCCAGTGGATATTTCAAGGCGGGGGCATTATCCAGGGTTCATTGTGGAGAGTTCCAATAAGATTTTACTGTCTAGATTAAATCCAGATTCTAGGCATTGTACTCAGTACCTGTTAGGATCATTAGCTGGCCTGGATTCTAAGCTTTCATTATTATTGGCCAATCTGTGCCTTGTGAGAAGAATGGGGACACAGAAGTATTTAACTATGTCCCAAAACCAGATGTCCCAAAACCACTGCAACTTTTGGAACTCAATGGCAGAAGTAATCTTTTTATGTCTGGCTATGGGGACACAGCCAAACATTGCTACCATTCTGTGCCAAGCATTCTTTGTTCATGAGTAAAGTCTTCAGCAGAAGTAGATCCAGGGAGTTGTAAATGGTTCAGTGTAGTGGTAGTGCCACACAGAGACCATACTCTACACTGAGCCATGTTGGATCAAGGTCAAGGCCCATTTCAGTTGCCACATATCTCCTGCAGTTCACAAGGTTATAGGATACATTATCTGAATGGGCCTGATTCTGATGTTTCTAGCAGTCCTGTTGATTTTACACCTACTGACAGTTGAAAGACAACCAAAAGCAGATCCTTGTGAGTAGTGGCAATCTCCTTCTTTTGATGGGGACAGCATAGGAAATTGAGTATCTCCTGAGGAAAGCTGACACCAAAAGTTAATGACATATTTTGTATTCCTTTCTACAATGCACACTTGGACTGTTCTTTCCAATGGAGTAGATGGAGAAACTACAATAGGTCTGAGGAGTAGTTTTTTGGAGCAAGACATTAAGAGGAAGACCACTGGTCCACAAGTGATCTCCATGACCATTAATGGCCAGAGTCCTGTGGGTGCTTACACAAGCACAGCTTCCCTTATGGAATTGGCTAGACATTTTTCTCCCATGTGCAATATTAACAGTATTACATGTATGGTGTCATTGGGCATGTCATTGTGGCCTTAGTTGTGCTTTTCATTCTATGTCCCACTGTATAAGATTGTTATTGAATACAATCAGTATGTACCTCCACATGGAAAGATTTATGCTATATAACCCCGATATATAATCTTGGCCAATATCTCATCAAACATTTCTTAGAACACAGTATTTGGACATAGCTGGCTCTTTCTAGAAAATAAAGATCTTCAGAGAGTATTGCTAACTGATTTCTTTGTCTAATGATGTGTTATTTCAGGGAGGTGGGAGCAGTGGCTTTAATCTACTGGCCTTGCCTTTTTGATATGCAGAAACAAACTCTGATAGAAGATAAAGGCCCTTTCTGCACCTTACCTTTTCGCTGAGGTGGGGGGCGGCGCTCGCGCAAGCAGCCTCTTGCGCAAGGTGTTCACTTCCCTGCTCCTTCGTCGCTGGCTTGCCGGTCGCGCAAACGCCCCACCCCCACCCCACCCCTTCCTTCCGCAGGGCAGCCTGGGAGCTGTAGGCTGTGTTGGGGCAGGAAGCGCAACCGGCCCAGCTCCAGAGGCTCCGCAGGGCAGGTAAGTGTGCGCGGGGCCTCGGAGCGACGCGTGACCACACAGCATTTTCAGCTTTAAGCCGAAAATTAAAAAATGCATGCGCGGTCCACGTTAGGCTCTTGAGCATCGCGTAAATGTGAGTGCGTTGTGTGGACTGCTCCTCACATTTACGCGACACTCAAGAGGCCCTTTTGCTTAAAAAACACCATGCGAAAAGGGCCAAAGAAGAGTTTCCATCAGAACTTTTAAAATTGCTTTTGTGCGTGTGTGTGTGTGTGGGGGGGTGTAATTAGTGGCAGGGCCCAAGCCTCCCAAATTAGTGATCATTATATTTGCATTTTTAGGGAGTAACCATTTGCTCTTTCATTTCTCAAAAGTAACTAAAATATGTACTTTTTAAGCTACCTTTAAAAAAAGTGAATTATACAAGTTAAACTTGAATACTACAATGACAAGTCTGTGGTACAGAACAGAATTAACCAGTCTAAGAAAATATTACAAGTTAATCTACACATAAAAGAAGCAGCAGCAGCAGCAGCAGCAGCAGCAGCAGCACAAGATTAATAAGATAATGGTTTAACTATATGGCCAAAGGTGCTACTAGCACGCTGCAACAATACCAACAATAAAACAAAACAAAAGCCAAGATTTTTTTTTTTAAACCTACTGGAAAACTACATTTTAAAGGGTGCTACAACACCACATCTTTATTCTGTCTCAGAAGAATGACTTGCTCCAAGAGTAGGAATTTTTATTATTATTTTTCAATAGGAAGTATTATAAATGTTTTAAAAATGTGTTTTGTTTTGTTTTTCAAAGAAGACTTCTGGAGGATAATCTTGATCATTTTGAGAATAAAGAAAATGACAAAAGACATCAGAGCTTCCTTCGTCCATAGGCATCTACTAGCAGTTAAAACTACAGTCCTTTACACACCTGGGATTAAATCCCACACAGAGAAGTCAATGAAGCTTACTTGAAAAAAGTAGCAAAAGATTTACAGTTACTCCACAGAAGAGGTGGCATTATCCCATTTTGTATTACAATTGTAAGACATTTCAGCTATGCCTTAATTCCTGTTAAAAGGAATTAATTACAAGTAACTTATTATAAGCAACAAATCACTTTCAGGTGCTGTTTTCCATACAAATATGTGTATATACAATTGAGATCACTGGCTGAGTTTTATGTAAGCCTATTCAAAGCAGAGGCAAATTAACTGGTAGCACGTTCAGATCCCAGTATGTCAAACCTGCCAAAGATGTCAGACATTTAACAGTTTTAAAGTCACTCAAATTTATTACCAGTACTTATTCATCAGAATGAAAGAGAAAGTTTTTTTACTGAGTGATAGGGTAATTTCCAAAGAGAACTCTGTATAAGCTGAATGCATGCATACATCAAAACGGAAAGGCTGTTCAAGATCTCAGATAACAATCATCTTATTTCAGGTTGTATAAATCTTATCATCCTTCTTTCTTGCACACAAGAACACGCACACATATTTCCTGCCACCTTGTGTGAGGATTTTTGTGCAATTTCCTCATCTTTATCATGTGTGTGTTGGGATACTTTAATGGAAAATAAGGTTTTTTAAAGTTTTGTCTGTGTGTGAGAGCAAAATGTTTACTTTTGATCAAAATGGTTTTTTGCATTGCACATAACTTTCCAGGAAATCTGATAGTTACGAAAAGAGTAATGTATCAAAATAATAAAAATGCCTCACTGCAAGGCTGATATTGTGAAAAAACACAATATTTGCTCATGGTAAATATGACGACTCATAAAGTGTGACAGATTTTTGGTATTGCCACCAGACTGTTCAGATTAAGGTTCAGAAGTGACAAAACCTCACAATACTGATTGCAGGTTATATGCCATTTATTATATTTTTTCAGTAAAAGTTATATGCTATCTGTACTTGATGTTTCTCACATCAAGTATCGTGTTGCTACGTACATTCCTAAAAAGTATGTGGAAATCTATTTCACTGCACTATGTCAGAAAACTTTCTGTCAAGAAGGCATCTTGAATTTAGGTCAGTAAATCTGCATGCCATTCAACTGGTTCCACAGCAGTCCACCATAGAATATCTAGGGTATGTTTGTGTTTTATAAGTTTGGGAAACACATCAAGGAAATGACTGGGTCTTCCTTGCAGACCACCATTTACGTCTCTGTTTTGGTGTCATTCATGTTTCCATTAAGAAATTTACTTGCAGTTTTTCAACCAGGTTACAGTCCTCCTCAAACAGCTTATTCTGTAGCACTCCTATTGAGAATGATCAGATTATTGTCAGCAAACTCTTAGTGGACTGAAAACATTATGGCCAAATCCAATGGTGTATTTCTGTGTCTGCTGATGTTGCTTCATATGCAATTTTAAAGGAGCCAGGACTTCCCTGCTCTGCATTCCACCTCAGCACTCTATGGTGCCAAAAAATCTCATCCTGTGACTTTTCCAGCCTTCTGAAGTGGGTTTTGGGGCATACAAGGAGTTGTAGAAAGTAAGGGGGTTGCCAGTTCTGACTGAAACAGCAGAATGCAGTAAAAGCATATCACTGGGAGATGGTAAATAAATTTAATGTTTTCTGTGAAATCAAAAGCTTGTTTGATAAAGAGTAACTTTAGATTTGCAGAACTGCTGTGTTAGCCAGATTTTTTAAACACATCATCCCTCACCCTATAGTAATACTAAGTTGTTTAGAGTTTTCTTATATCTTGCCTGAAAAGCAGTTCATTGAATCATCCTATTAATTCCTGGTAGTAAAGTTAAGCATGCGTGTAAGTGGTTGCCTGAGAACAATTCAAACAAGTGGTTTGGTTTTCTTTCCATTGTCACTTTCCATTGATTCACCAGTTAAGTTACAGTAATTGATTCCCCCAAAGCCATTTACTTCTCTCGTCCTTTCCAAGCAACACAAATGGCAGAAGCAACAGTGGTGTTGTATGAGGGAAAAAAAATCAGACAAAGATGTTTCTATTTCATCTCTCATTCTCCACCAGCCCAGGACTTGAAGTAAGATTTTGCATCCTACCACAGTGAACCTGACATGTAAGGAAAATGGTGTTGGAGTGGCTGGACTGAGAAGCTGGAAGAGAAGTAAACAACTTCCTCTGATCACTTGCTCATATGCTAGGATTGTTGTTCTAACCATCTCCACTTCTTGTTTTGGAGATGAGGTGCTGGATTTTTGAGCTCGGGTAGACCCTGCAAATTCTCTTCTGGACCTAATTTTAACTGACCAGGAAAGAATATGGGGATTTTAATAATCTGTAGGGTTCTTCCTAACTCTTGATCAGATCAATGTGATGAACATTAAGTGCACTTTTAATTAAACAGGAACAGTGGATAGAATAAGATTTAAGCACTTGTTATAGCACTAGAGAAACGAACATATACATCTTAACCCAGTAGTTCTTCGGCACATTCGCTGTGTTACACAGAGGGTTCAGAAGCCTTGCAGAATGGTGCAGGTTGTGGTGTTGGGAGAAGTTTCCTTCAGGGCGTGGAGCTTGGGACAAGTAAAAAAGAGTACCTGGTGCTTTCATGCTATGCCCAGAATTTTCCAGGAGCTGGCCACCAGCATCAAGAGAAACTGCATATATTTCTTGGCATAGATTGTCAGTATATTAAAAACTGAAAATATGACACCAATAAATTTCTTCCCCCTTCCACTCATTAAAAACTGTTTAGTACTGAGCTGAGTGAAATGTCTTGGGATTACATCCAAATAAATGAATATTTTTGTTTGTTTTACATGAAATTGTCTGTCTTTTTTTTCTTTTCTTGCACTTCCTCTGGCATAACAGATGTTGTGGCTGCTGGAACTGAGAAGGGTATTTGATCTTACCTGTCTCTCATGTGTTAGTGTGTTAGTGACAACTGCTAATTTGAGCACAGAGATGATGGGAGGGAAATCTTTTGAGATGCCCATGCAGAAAGAGGCAACAGATGTCAGTTAAAAGTGGCAAGTACTACAGAAAACTTACAGAAGGGTCAGCTGCCTTTCCAGGAAATAATAATCATGCTGATAATGATGACATATGGTGGTGCCTAATAGGCTTAGTTCAAAATGGAGGGTGTTATCCAATTTGTGCCATAGGCGTTCACTTAACTTCTTTAAGGGCTTAGAAATTTCAATGTAATTGTTGGCAAAAGATATTACCAAAAGTTGATTTCACTCAGAGGGGGTATTTATGAAGTGTCATAATGTCATCTTTCATTGTTTCATGGAAAGCATACTCCTTAAAAAGAGAGAGGGAGAGAACAAGAGAGAGAAGGAAAGAAAGAGAGAGAGAGAGAGAAGGATACTAAACCTCTTGGAAATGGTATTGTACTACACCATATCCTTGCAATTGTAATTGTATCTACCCTGTACTTTAAAAAGTGAGCTTTGGAATATATCACTGTTTTATTTCTGATTCAAGACATTTTAAAAACACACCCCACCTTTAGTTCTTCCTGACCATGTTATCACTACTAGTGGTGAGCTGTCAAAAGGGGAAAAGTAAGGCAGAAATGTGAGGCTCCCACGAGACTGTCAAAGCTGGAGACAGTGATTTGAGAAGGAGGATATTTCTTTTCCTCTCCTTCCCATCCAGTCATTACATATGGTGTGAGTTCTCCCTAGCACAGCTGCTTAGCTGTCTTTCAGCCTTTTGATCCATAAGGAAACCTGCCATAGTGTCATTGGTTTCAGAGACAGCCCTTCAGATACAGTTAGAAGCAGACCTAGTTTTGTTATTTATACATTTCTCAGCAAAAGTCTCAGCTAAGGCCACTACTGATACTTAGGGTAACAGTTTGTTGTTCCTGTATTTTTTTAAAAAAATAAGAATATTGGGCAATTCTGCTGAGATGACTAAGAACTAGTCTAAGCTCTGCTGTTATAACAGTTCTGTTAAAAAATTAGACAACTCTTTATATGTGCTGGAAGAACAGTGAGCACAATAAAGCTTGAAATAGCTCAATAATGCTGAATCATTATTTCAGTAGCCAACAATGGACATTAATGAAAGTGTCTTAAAGCTGAAGCTACAAGCTCCCTCAGTTATTACATAGCTCTTCTAGATACAACAGAAATTTACTAGTGTTGGGTTATATATGTTCAGATTATTCTTCATAGCTAGTATCAATTGCTGTGTAACCTTGTTCTGTTTCAAGGGTTTATGTTTTTTGCAGGTGATACACTGAGCGAATTAGCTTAAATTGCTCTGCAAGTAGTATAACAGTTTCACATGGGAAGCAATGATACTGCAAGACATAGCCTTCAGGCAATCACAGGGGATTATGAGGGTCTGTATAGGTACCTGAAAGACTTTGATGGACAGGTTATTTTGCCTTTCCTCCCTGTTGAAGGACACAGCCCAGGAAAGGAGAGAAAAACAATGGAGGTGAACAAGTGGCTTCATAGATGGTTCTGCTAGGAACAGTTTGGCTTCTTGGACCATACATAGTAGTTTCATGGAGATGGAGTTCTTGGCAAAGGATGTGTTGCACCTCACAACAGTTGGCAAGAATGTTTCTGCTAAGAGTCTCATGAACCTGATCAAGAAGGCTTTAAACTGAGGAATTTCAATGTAATTGTTGGCAAAAGATATTACCAAAACCAGAAAGAGACAATATTCTTGAGGGCAGGAGTTCATCAAGTGCTGGAGATTATAGCCCAAATCTTATAGGGAGAACTGGGTGAACAGTACAAGGACCCAACTCTGGGTGAAAAATAAAAAATAAAAAAAGCAAGTAGTTAGGGGGAATTACCTATGGTCTTAGATGTCTCTACATTAATGCACAGAGCATGACGAATAAACAAGATGAACACAAATTCTTAACACAGCAAAGCAAATAAAATATAATAGGCACATTGAAACCTGCTGAGCTGAGTCTCATAATTAGAATGTAGCAATAGAGGGGTATAACCTTTTTCAGAAAAACAGACCAAATAGAGGAGGAGGAAAACTGCATGTCAAGAATATTAACACCTATGAGGAGATCCATGACTTAAATCCTAGAAGGCAGGTTGACAGCATCAGGGTAAAAATTAAGGGGAAGAGAAGCAACACTGATTCCATTGTAGAGGTCAACTACAGACCCCAAAGCCAAACTGATGACTAGGATTATGCCTTCCTAGAACAGATGACCAAACATTCAGAAAGAAGAGAGGTAGTACTAATAGGATACTTCATCTATCCTGATATTTGTTAGAAATCAAACTCTTCCAAGAATATAAGGTCCAACAAATTCCTCACTTGTCCTATCCAGGAGGTGGAAAAGGAAACAAGGGTGTTACTGCCCTGGCTAGCCCAAGCTTGGGTGATATAAAAAGATATCTCTTGATATCAATAATTCGGCCTCACATACCCATACTCCTCCACGTGCTTGCGAGGCCCCCGGACAAGCACGCATACAGGTTCGGCTGATAATCGCCGTAATATTACAACACAATACAGGCAGGCCAGAAATAGCCGACTCACTTTAGGAGACCTCAAAGGCAAGTACCTTCATTAAGTATGCACGCAACTTTCAAAAGATCCTCTGCCCCGCTCAGGCAGCTTGATGATCGAACTATACAATGCTCAAGTACTCCGCGTTTGCATACTGGCTATCCTATTGACAATTTGGCTATAATTCAATCATTCAAATTCTGACCTTTTGGAGGCTTTGTCTCCAGCCCCAAATCTATTGTTTTCCCCAAGTCTGACCTAGCCTGCGGTCACAATTCTCCTTATAAAAACTCCTGACTTTGAGCACTTCCTTGGATCACTGTTGGCTTCCATCCTGCCTTGCTGTCGCTTTGTCCAGCGAGCCTTCCCCTCAGTTCCACGTGCTGAGATCCACACTCCCCAGTTTCTCCGCTTCCAACCGGGTTTCAGGACAGGTGAAGTATCACCCAAACCAGCAACTCCTCTAAAAATCCCTCTATCCCACTCCAACCTTTATTTCCTTAGTTATCTGTGTGAGTGTGCTCCATACACTGTTTTATTGTGTTTTAATAAAACCACATTTATTATTTCAACTTCTGTGTGCTCCTTGACTCGGCCTGACCCCATAGACATAGGGTTCAAGATCTCGCTACGTTACCCTGCCTCTCGTATTACTAGGCAGTGCTCTTGACTAATTTCCCCAACTTATAGAATTGAGAGCGCATTTAGGAGTCCCTCCCGGGACCCCCAGGAATCAGGGTAACAAGGGGTTCAGATGTTGTAGATCTAATGCTAACTAAAAATGATGACCTGGTTAATGGGGTAGAAATAGTGGGTTTCCTGGTGGGAGTGACAATGTCCTCCTGGAGTTCGTTATAGAGCAGAAAGGGAAAGCCATGCATAGTCAAACACACATTCTAGACCTTCAGTAAACATAGGCAAACACTGGGTGTGATCCTGTGGTCAGGAATACTAAAAGAAAAGGGAGTTCACGATGCATGGGAATTTCTTAAAACTGTGTGATTATTGAAGTCACAATTTCAAATATTTCCAATGAGAAGGAAAATGGGAGATGTCTAAAGAATCCAGGATGGATGTCTTAAGAACTTTCAGCTGAGCTAAGATTTAAAAGAGACAAGTACAATAAATGGAAATGGGGGGTGGTCAGAATTGAAAATGACCTTAACAGATTTGAGAGCTGGGCTAATACTTAACAAAATGCATTTAAACAGGGGGAAATGTAAGGAACCACACATGGGCAGAAATGAAGAAATGCACAGATATGAGATGGGTGACACCTGGCTTGAACATAGTACATGTGAAAGATATATAGGAGTTTTAATAGACTACCAGCTGAACACAAGTCAGCAGTATGATCTGCAAGCTAAAAAAAGTCTATGTGATTCTAGGCTGCATCAATAGTAGTATAGTGTCTACGTTAAGGGAAGTGATAGTACCACTCTATTCTGCTTTGGTCAGACTTCACCTGGAATACTGTGTCCAGTTCTGGGTGTCACAATTCAAGAAGGATTTTGACAAGCTGGAATGTGTCCAGAGGAGGACAGGCCTGGGAACCATGCCCTGTGAGAATCAGCATTAGGAGCTATGTATGATTAGCCTGGAGAAGAGAAGGTTAAAATGTGACATAATAGCCATATTTAAATATTTAAAGAGATGTCATATGGATGATGAAGTAACCTTTGTTCTACCATATTCAAAACAATAAGCTCTAGTTCTCAGAGAAAAAGTTCATTCCCTGAAAGATAAGGGGCTCCACCATACTGACCCAAAGACTTGGGATTTAGCAACAGTTGTTTCTGTAGTTATTGGGGTTTTGCTTTTTTCATTAACTTTCAGTACTAGCTGAGACTTCTTATTTTTGTGGCAAAGTGTGTTTTTCCCCCCCTTTCATGACAGTTTCCAATACAGACTTGGGTAAATGTTCCTCTTTTTCTTGCTGTCTTTTTGATGTATTAAATGGGGCTATTACTTTGCCTCAAAGGTTTTCCACTGACCTTCTTCTTCATTACATTTCCAGTTACCGATTTGAACATTCCCACATTCACAGCAAAACATTTATTTTTCTTCCACATGTTAGACTTGTAGTGCTGTGATACTGCAGCCTTATACCACTTTTGCACCACAACTATAATTTTTATTACTTCTTAACAGCTAATTACAATTAAGTACAAGCTGTTCCTGTGCTAAGACAGTGTCTGGTAGCTGTAATGAACTGAAAGGGAAAACACATTGAAGCTGAATCCAGAAAAGACAGAAGTGTTCCTGGTCAGTTGAAAGAATAGGAATTCAGCACGTGTTAGATGGAGTAATGCACCTCCTGTAAACACAGTTTTGCAGTTTGAGGGTACTCCTGGATTCAGCACTGAGCCTGGAAGTCCACGTCTTAGGCCTTTTTTGCACGGCATTTTCCATGTGAAAGAGGGCCTGGAGCATCGCACAATTATGAGGAGCGATCCACATGACGCATTCACAATTGCACGACACTCCAGGGGCTAGCAGGCGCTGATCGCGCACCTTTTCATTTTTGGCTAGAAGCCAAAAATGGTGCATGATTGCACATTGCTCCCGGGCCCTGCACGCACTTACCTGGCATGCGGAGCCTCCGGAGCCATGCTGGTCGTGCTTCCTGCCCCAGGGCAGCCTGGGAAACTCCCAGGCTGCACTGTGGAAGGAATAGGCTGCGCTCTTGTGCAAGCAGGCAGCTCACGCGGAGCTGGACCCCAGACGTGAGAGCCTCTCTCCGGAGGCTGCTCGCGCGATCCCTGCATCTCAGTGCCAGAAGATGGTAAGGTGCGGAAAGGGCCTTAGTGGTGACTAGGAGTGCATTAGCACAATTAAAGCTAGTACACCAACTGTACCTGTTCCTGAAGAAGTCAGATCAGGCCAAGGTAACACTTTCCTGGGCACAATCAAAATATTGATAATGATCTATAAAGCCCTATATGGTTTGGATCCAGTCTATCTGAAGGACTGTATTTCCCTTTATGAGCCCACTGTTGCTGTGAGATTATCTGGAGAGGCCCTTTTCTCTGTCCAACCATCTTCTCAGGCTTGCTTGATGGGAACAAGAGAGAGGGCCTTCTTGCTGACTGTTCTGAGACTGTGGAACTTCCTCCTTAGGAAGGTCAGAACAGCCCCATCCTGCTCTCTTTCCATCAGCAAGTTGTATTTTTATGCTGTTAGACTTTGAGAAAGTGACTGGGGTGGACTTTTAATGTTGTGTGGTGCTGTTTCTGTAATGAATGTGAATGCTTTCAATGTTAAGTTTTTTTAACTTTATAAATTGTTTAATTGTCTTTAAGTACATTTTGTATTTATACTTTTATTGAAAGTTTTGGTTAATTTTAATCTGCTTTGTTTTAAATATACCAATATCCATTGAGAGTTTCATCATTTAAAGGAAGATGGGGTATACACAAATAAAACAACAACAACAACAACATAAAAGTCAAAAAAATGTGCAAGACAGAGTATTGGGGTATTGATATTGGACAGGAACATTGGGAGGAGATGTGTTGTTCATGGAGTGGAAGGTGTGGATGAAAAGGATGGAAGAAAACTATGGCCACACTATAGCTTAACCATACTTCAAGTGGGATAAAAGAAAGGTAGAAAAGAAATATGTAGATTGGTGGCAGTGCTAAGATCTACTACATGCAACAATAAAACAGGGCCAAAATCCTAGAGTATTTAGGATGTGTAAGTAGAAACAAGTATTGTAAAGTGTTACTAGACATGAAATCTTAGAACTGAAGTGTGCTGAGACAATCTAGTTAAGTATGCTAGAACCATAATGGGACCAAGCTAAGGCCAGAAAAAAATGCAAAGGGAAAAATGGCATTATTACTATCCTCATCACTGTCAGGGAAGGAAGGGAAGCAGACAGAACTCATCATAAGGGGGATAAGAAATATCCTGATTTCCCACATTGTTTAAAATGTCTTCTCTTGGCAGTGACTTGTCTGTACCCCGCTTACCGTACACTTCCTTCCCCAAATCACCTTTTTTTTTACCTGCCCAGATAGTTTCTCTTTTAAAAATCTTTTCAAAAATGTCTTTATTGTATGTTTTTAAAGGTATACAGACAGCTGGTTGGAAGGGCATGCTTTTAGTCCTTTTCTGAGGACTCCCCTCAGTTTATGTTCCTTATCCTATTAATCATCAAACAACGTTTAAATAAAAATATCTTCAGTTGTGAGTAAAAGTAAAGAAGAGATGGAGGCAGCCTAACTTCCCTTGGAAGAGAATTCCACAGCCTGGAGTAGCCACTAAGAAGACTCTCTCCTATGCCTTCATCAAAGAGGTTTATAATGGTGGGACCAAGAGAAAAGATTCCACTTAGAATCTTAGGATATGGATAGATTCGTATACAAAGATATGGTCTCTGAGACAATATGGATCTAAACTATATAAGGTACTATAAGTCATGACTAGCACTATGAGTTATGCTCAGAAATGCAATGGTAGCCAGTGAAGTTGGGACTATGGGAGGTAAATGCTCACTACGGTTTGCCCTAGTCAGAACTCTAGCTGTTGCAGTGGACCTACTGAATTTCCACACATTTTCCAAAGGCAGTCCCGCATAGGTCAATTACAGCTTATTCTTGATTATCAGAGAGACAGGATTTGCTTTTGCAAATATGCATACATTTAGATCAAAGAAAAGCACAAAATGCATTAAAGTCAATTAATTCATAAACAAGAAAGTAACTTAATGGGTCTCAGACAACGAATTTTTAGTTATTGACATTATAGAATGGAACTCTGTGTAATAAAAGTATATAGAGATCTAAATGCATTTACACAAGTATATAAAGGAATGGACTAATCAGTATTAAGGAACTCTTTTCTTATTTCAATGTAATTCAAATGGCAATTATCTTGCATAAAAAGAGAGAAGAGACATTTTTAAAAATGTCTTCTAAAGAGAACAGGTTTACTAGCGTTGTAATTATTTTAGATTCTGTTTCATATGTATTAAAATAGAAGAGACAGCTGTATTATTCATCAAAAAGTGAAGGGAATTACATTAAAATTAATAAGTCATAATGCTTCTGATTGGGTCTAGCCTGCAGAAATGTAGTGCAATAGCAAGTGGATTTCCTCATAAATGATACCTGTGTTGTTGCTGCTGCTGCTGTTCTTAAGTATTATGATGGTGGCAGTGGTGATGAGGATGAAGATGATGAAAAACAATGTCCTAGGAATCCATTCAGGCCATGGGCTATATGTATGTTATGCAGTGAAAAAAAATGAAGGTGTAGTTTGCCTAGCTATTTTCGTAGTAATTTCTGGTTTAAATCCACTTTGCTCCCTCTTCATATTAGACTCCTAATGAATTTGCATATATCTGATATGAAAATCTAAAGCTAAACAGAGAATTAGATATCAGAAGCTGAGACCCAATAGGATTGTAAAACTGCTCAAAAGCTTGGAATGAGTCCTGACTTTAAAGAAGAATTAGACTATCTCATTGCATTTGGACTGAGAAATTGGTATCTTGCTCTCTACACACCTACACATTTAGTGTTCTTTTTCTCTGTCTCTTGAAAACTGTGAGCTGTAAATTCTGAAGCGGTTTTTTTAAAAAAAAATCTTTTTTTTTTTTTCAAAAACTCCTACACAAAATTCTAAAATAATTGTGAGAAGTGGCTGCTTTTTGAGACTTCAGTGCAGGTGTTGAAAAGATTAAAAATTCAAAAATAGCTAACAGGATTTACTACAAAGAAGATAATGTCCTTTCAGAACTCTCAGAACTGTAAACAAACAGTAGATGTTCTGTCTACATTGGAGACATCCCTACACATCCCATAGGGTTTAGATGCATCTATAAAATAACATCTCTGTATCAGGTTCTTTATCTTCCACATTGTACATTTCCACACCATAATAGTACCAGGAAAAAGTGTAAAATGTGCAGAGGGAAATATACGATAGGATATCGTTAGATGTTGTTATGGGAAAATGATGGAGAAATCTGCACAGGAATTTTACCTCATCTTTATTGCATATAACACTAGTTCTGCTTCTAATTTCCCGATATTGCTTTCTGCCAGGAACCTTTTCCTTAATCATTACTTCCTTCTTCCTTCATATGAGAACAAAACTTATTCAATTTGTCCTAGTTATTGTTACATTTCTGGATTTTTTTCCCTGACTTTCTCTTACACTTTCTGCTCTTATCCACATCTTGTGAAATAATTAAATGCAAATGACTGCTCTGTACATCTGCCAAAATCCATTTTCTAATTGATACATTTAAAAATGTAATTAAGCTATAAATTGCCTTTTCACATGTTTGGTGGACATCACTTTCAATTAAGTCAATCAATTAAGGAGGAGTTACCTTTCGAGACTTCTGAAGTATCATACAAGTGATCAATATAATCACTTTCACCTGGGAGTTATAATAATTGCATACCCACAAGTGAAGCAGAGAACTACACTGCTATGTGTATGAATATTTCCAGAACTGCACTGTCTCCATTCAATTGTTAGTCCCCACCTACAGTATATTCATTGACTCAAAGTTAATTTGGTAAGTCAACAATGATGTAAGTTCCATTGATTCAATGCACTTACTGTATTTGGGACATCAACTGATTTTAGACCAATAGATGTAATATTTGGAGTACCAAATTGTTATGTAAAAAATGTTATATGTAGACTGTGTGAAGACATACAATGAAATTGCACAGATCATTTCAAGATGGTTAACCTAAATCTACAGCCAAAGAACTATGGATACATTAACAAATAAGAAACAAGAAGAGTCAAATTAGGTCAGACTAAAAACATAACCACTCCAACATTTTGTTCCTAGCAGGACATGAATGCAACTGAAATCTTCATCTTGCATTCCTCAAAAAGTGATATACAGAAGCATGCTATCTCTACTTCAGGAAGTGTTATATGGTCTTCCTGAGAAATATTTGCTGATGGTCCTTAACCTCTATGAATTTAGCGAATTGTCTTTTAAAACCATGCAGGTCAGTGGCCATATCTTCAAACTGTGGCAGCAAATTCCACAGTTTGATTACACTTGATCCTCAATATTCCACTACTTAAATTCATTGAATGACCACAGGTTTTAGAATAATGAGAGGACAAAAGCTTCTCCCTATCTACTTTATCTGAACATACATAACGTTTATACACCTTCATTTCATCCTCACATCTTATTCACCAACTTTTTTTTTCTGTGCTGAATAGTCCTCTTGTTGCTGTAACTCTTGATCATAGGAGTCACTTGATCAGGTTTCTCCGCCACCCCTCCACAATTACGCAAAGCTCTCAAATTGTAGAAAATGGCAATGGTTTCTGCATTTTTTGGACTTCAAAAAGCTGGCAATAAGACAAACATCTTTACAATTCATGACGGTACAGAAAAAAAATGACTAAATGAACCAGATGTTTAAAAAGTCTACACTTGAAAAAATATTAATACACACTATAAGCCATGTACAAAAGCCTGTATATTAGAAAATGTATAGAAAAAACCATATATTTGAGGTAGATAAATACAACAAAAATACACACAAATTTCTGTGTGTTTCCAATTTCTTTATCAGGTGGATTCTGAAAAAAACAATTAAAATGAAACTAACAGATTTCCACATCCATAATAAAATCTTTTATGAGGGGAAGAATGAAATATAAGTCTTCTTTATGTATACGCAGAACATACTGTTGCTGATATTAAAATAAAACTCCTCATGTGAGTTCTTTCTTCCCCTGTCTGTCTGAATAACTAACTAAATAAATAAATACCCCACCCACCCCCGGTATGTGGAATAAACACACATATCCTAGATATGTTGTAGCTGCCACTTGGCAGTCAATGCAAAGAGGCAATAGAATAGAATTACTGAAGAAGTTGACAGAAAGCAGAAAATGGTTATAAATGAGAAAATGTTTTGAATGACATTTGAGACAAGTTTAACATGGAAAACCTGTAGGATACATCTTTCAACAAAAAGGAAGGGGAAAAAATATGGAAATGAATGTTAAGTCGATTTATATTCACAAGAAGTCCCTTGGGACCAGCTTCTTTGACAAACTTGTGACTGAAACGTTATTTTTTCCTCCCTCTAAACGAAATTCAGAACTTTCACCATTTCTACTTAAATGGTACAGTAAAGTTATAACTCACAATCTGTGACAGAGGGATGTTGAACAGTGTTATCATTTTGGAAGATTTTCTTGATTTTCTAGTATTAAACAGAAATTCCATTCATATACTATTCTTTTACAAAAACTCATCTCAAATAACATTAATTGTATATTATTTTGGGATGAAATATTTTGCTGTCTTTGAAGCCCGTAAAGGGAATGCATAAATATGAGAAGCTGTTCCATAAAAGAACGCAACAGTCCTCAACAAATCCTGATTTTTCCAAGCATTGCTTTTTGCCTTCTGGAAATGACCTGAAAACCTATCTCTGTCTTTAAGAATTATGAACTTCTGACTGAACAGAAGCACTGAAATGATTTTGCCAGTTGGCATAAAGTATGTAAGCATAAAGAAACAAAATATGCTTGTTGTGATGGAAAATACATTTATTTTGTATGCCAACCAATGCATTAGAACTCTCTCAAATGGAAACAAATAACTTTGTGACTATCACTAGCCTCAAGATAATTTGCCTATTTATTTTACAGATATAGACACACATACACATTTAGGCCATAAGATTGCCTATGATATCTATAGACGTGTATAATAAACATACAGAGTCACATGTTTAAGTAAACTCCCATACACCTTTTTTTTAAACACAGACTTCCTTCAAAACGCAGAAAATATTGCAAAAGTAGAGTTGGTTATATAATAATTGTGAACATTCAATCAGACGGTTAAATGGAATTTATAAAAGGACTTTTAAGAATGCTTGGTATGCCCATTAGTTGTAATGTAATTAATAGTGAAAATATCCAGTTTCACATGAATTGGAAACTCATTAGTCTTATTGCTCTTGAGACTTTCTCTGTTCTGTCCTTTGCCACAAACCCCCTTCCCCCCCCTCCCCCATTCTTCTTCTCTCCTTCATCCCTGGGTTCGTTCATTCTCTCCCTTTCACCATTCCTCCTCACACTCAGCAACAGCCAGGAATTTGTCTCCCCTTTGTGTTTGGATTCTAGTTATATTCTAGCTATATTCTAGTTTCCCCAAACCCAAACCCATACTGACATTTTATGCAGATTTTTGTAACAGTCTTTTTGTAACAGTCATGTAATGAACCATGAAAGTATTTCTCATCACACACATCAACAATTTTTCTACTCAGAAGCTCTCACCTGAAAATTGCTTTACAGACAAGAAACAGAAGGTTGGCTTTTCTTGGATTCTTTGTGCGTAATGCAGGGGTTCTGGCTCTAGATTGACTTTTGCACTGCTTTCATTCCTTTTAATTACCACATTTTATTATCTTGTCTCCTAATAGGATTTCTGTGGTTTTCACATGACACTGTCATGTAGACAATATAGATATTCCACAAGTATTGCTGTCCTAGGACTTGGGTTTCCAGAATGTTTTGGATCTTGTTGGAGACATCAGAATCAACATTTGCAAAGCTTGCAACAGAAGGCAGCCAAACCCCATCACAGATAAGAGTTGCAAACATTTGGATTGGAGAGAGTTGTCAAAGCCAGACACTTGTAACATGTTGAAGGGACATAACGAGTTTGTTTACAATGAACAACAACAACAACTTTTGTACTCACACGTTCCACACCAGGGAATGTATAAGTAGAATGTGAAAACAGATCAAGCAATAAAAAGCTGCAGAGAAATTCTGAGTGAAATCGTATGTATATTAACTATCACATGAAATGTATAGCCATTAAATACATCATAAAATTACCCAACTGAACCTTTGCTCAGCTTCATGTCAATATCCTGCCTGAAAAAACAGAAGCAATCATACAGACCTGGTTCAAGGCTGGGGCTGCTGAAATGGTACTGAATTAATATAAGAGGAATACTTCACATGCATTCCACTTTAAAATGGTTGGTATTATTATTAATAAAGATAGTATAGAGTAAGAGCAATGACAGAATTAAATATCAGCTCCTCAGAGTACCTTTCCTGTGAGAAGGGAATGGGCTTCTATGCTCAGAAATTGACCTGAGGACTAATTGTATTACTAGTGCAGAAGGTTTGCCATTACTGATATGAAATTGCTTTCTGTCAGCAGTGTAATCACATGCATGTCAACTCGGAAGTAGGTTCCAATGAGTTTGATAGAGCTTTCTCCTGCATGAGTGGCTAAAGAATGGATTCCATTGTGAGAGACAAAGTGACCCTGAAATGGTCTCTCCTACAACATTATTTCTTTCTCACACACATTCACTCTCTCTCTCTCAATTCCACAGACATGCACACACACACTTTATTATTCCCATATCTACTTCTCATATAAGCAAAATCCAGTTAGAGAATCCTGCTATCCATGCCAAGGAGATGAACACATTTGCCATGTCTCAAATATAGCAATCATATCTTAGTGTCTTTTGCAGTGAATGACACCAGGGGGAGGGTAGTAGTTTGATGCCCTCTGTGGGAGAGACCAGGGTGCCTTGCATCTGGCACAGGGCACCAGAATGGTGAAGTGGATGGAACTAGAGGCTATTTAAGGCCTGATCACCCGCCCCTTCGTGTGCTCCTTTTGGAAGTTTGCAGGACAGAGTGGACATATGGCTATACAGTGTCTTGCCTTTCATCAGATATTGGTTTGGTTTAGTCTGACAGTGGTAGACTGTAGGGCAGCACTTCCTAATCTGTCCCTGCAAGTTAATTTTGTTCTACTTTGTCTTTTAATTTCCCCGATTTGCTTTTCATCAGGTGTTAGTGAGTTTAGACTGGCAGGGACAGAGTGAAGGGCAGTGCTTTCTGATCTGTCCCTGCGAGTCAGTTTTGTTCTTCTTTGATTTTTAATTCCTTTGAGTTTTAATTTATGGGAATATATGTTTGTTTCCTCCCTATGAAGTGGCCCTTATTTAACCCAGTTTTCTGTGTCTGGTCTTATTATTCCATGTTGGTTATCAATATGTATCTGGACTCACTCAGTGAATGATATGGGGGGGGGGGTGGCATACTAGTTTGATGCCTTGCATGGTCTCTCAGGGTGCCAGAATGCTGCTTATAATGGGGGGTGGAGTCAGAGGCTGTTTAAGACCTACTTGCTCCTTCATGTGCCCACTTTGGATCTTCAAAGTGCAGACCACCTTCCCACCCTCAGTGAACTGTAAGTTTTCCTGATTGCTTCAGGGCTGGGTAGGAGTTTTTACCCTTTACCTAGGTTGTTTTTTTTTTCCTACTTCATACTGTATCTGTGGGACTTTGACAATTGTCTTCTTCTTTTTTTTAATAATTTTATTGAAATTCCATCATATAAAACACACACACATATATATACTTGTACAATTCATTGAAATATTTCTGATAGTCTTCCTCTGCTCCCTAGATTTCATGTTCTTCAATTTAATCAACATGTCAATATTAAAATTAAATGTACCACACTAATATATGCTAATATTTCATGATAGCTCCTACAGTAAATCCGTACTAAATTATATGTCATATTATTCATCTGATCATATCCTCTTGATAAAAGTTATACATTTATATCAAGCATTGTTATCTGAAAGTACCCAGCAATTATCCGACACTATTCTCCATTCTTTTTTTTATCTCTTCATCAGATTTGCCCTTTAATCTCTGAGATACTATATCTGCATTCCTGTTTTTAATAAAAGTGACCCATCATTGGTCCACTGTAGGTATCTGCTGGTTTTTCCATAATCTTGCAAATTCTATTCCGCAGGTTTTTAAATCCATCTGAAATCTTTCAGTTAACAATCGTCTTCGAGTGGTGTTGATAAATAGGGTGCCATCTGGCAGGGAGCAGGGAGCACCCTTTTGTTGTAGGGTAGGGGTCTGAAAATTTCCCTTTAAGCTCTCATGACCCAGGGGGTGGGAAAGGAGGCTACTCATGAGGCAAACATAGGATCTGAGCTCTCACTTGTAAGGTCCTGTGACTTAGGTAGGAGTTCCCCAGGGTTTACTTTCCAGTTTTGGTGTGCAGGGGAGCAAACCAGTTATTTGATTGCCGTCAGGGGTGGATGTTTTGCCCAAGGGAAGGCTGAGGAGGTAGCCATAGAATGACACCTGGCCTCAGCTGGATCCACATAAGGTTGCCCCCCCCCCAAAAAAAAATTCCAGGCCAATGGAACAAATTTTAGGTCATGTGAAGTGGCCCTTATTTAGTCCAATTTTCTGTGTCTAGTCTTGTTATTTCATGGTTATCAATACTTTTTGCTTTTTTTCTTTCTATTTTTTCTCTTCCTCTAGTATTCACTCATCATCCCCTCACAACACCAGCCTCCACACATACTTGGAATCAAGGAGCAGGCATTGGACCATTGTTGTTACAGTCATGGAAAGAAATGGAGGTATAAATAGTGAATAGTTTAATCAATATGAATAATTTCATAGAGACCTATCCAAAATCAGCTGCAAAACTTTGGGCAAACCTCAAGGCTTCCTGCTTTTGTAGAGCCTCCTGTTCTTGGGAAGCCATCTGTCTTCTGGCAAGCCTCTTATACTTAAGGACTCTGGTATGTTCCCTCAGTGATTCAAAATGGTACTAAAGATTAAAAATAGATGCAAATTAAATACTATTAATTCATTTAAGAAAAGCACACCAAGGCTAAAACACTCTCAGAGTTCTCTTAGTATACACAGTAAGTTTCAGGCTTCTATAGAGTTCAAGTACAGGCCGAATTCTCAAGTGTAGGTATTGGGTCTCAGGGACTGATGAAATTCTCTATATATTACTTTCTCCAGCTTCTAAGAGGGTGACTTTTCTTAATCCTAACACTTTTCTGGACACATTTGGCAGGAGAAAGAAAAGGGCCTTCTTGTTATCTGTTCCCTGGCTTTAGAATTCCCTCTCTTGGGAGGTTGGGATGATTCCTTCTTTGCCGTGCTTCCATCTTCAAGTAAAAACTTTGCTAGTCTCCCAGGCTTTTAGAATGGTTGATTCTTTCTTGGTGTCTTGTTGATAGACATCTTCTGTTTTTTAACTTATTTTTAAACAGCTTTAATTCTATAAATTAATTGAATTTTAAAATACTTTTGTACATTGGTACTGGTGTTTTTTGTGGGTATTATAATCTGTACTGGTTTTAATATTTTGTAAGCTGCCTGAGTCCCAGTTTTGGGGGAAAGGTGGAATATATATCAACAAAATGATTGAGATGGAAGTAATAAGAAGTCCAAGAAAGAGAAGGAGAAGGTTCACTATCTTTGACTTATGGCAGAGATAGGCAGACAGATACAAACACACACACACACACACAAATCCCCACACATTTCTATTATTATAGAAGGCTTCAACAATGCCTTTAGTATATATGTGAATCATTTCCAGTCATACTTAGATAACAGTCAGAATTTGAGAACCACATATATGCTAACCAAAGTAGAGGAAAGGCAGCATAGAAATATGATGAATGGGTAGATAGATTAATGAATGGATAGAGGGAATGTTGGTAGAAGGAAAGAAAGATTCATGAGTAGATATTAAAATAAATGGCAGCTTTCCCCCACTGACATCAGTGCCATATGTTTTATATATAAATGAAATGCTGACTTTGACAATGTGATGCAGTGATCCTCTAAATCACACATTTCCTTGCAGTTTACTTCTTGTTTCTAGTTTGACTATACTAAAATGAAACCGACCATGGCTGTCAGATTGCTGAAAGTTCCTTGAGAATTGTTTTTATATTAATGAGACTACATGACAGTTAGAAGTCTTGTCTGTGTGCTTGAACTAGAACCTTGTACTCAAGAATGTCAACCATCTCCCTCTGCTGTTTTGGCTGCCTAGAAAGGCTTTTGCTCAGATGGGTTAATCTGGATGAAACAGCTTTTAAAAAAATGATTCATTGACATCTCTGAAGTCATATCAGGTCCTCTGGGGGTCATTTACCTAAACCAGCGAGGACTAGATTGGCAATGGTCACCCAGAGGACCTTTTCATTGGTCGCCCCTAGACTGTGGACAGTGGTGGAGCTTGGACCCAGCAGGATAGGGGCATGGGTGGAGGGCATGGGCAGGGCTATGGTGCACGTGGGCAGAGCAACGACACGTGGGTGGGGCTATGGCACGGGTGGAGAAGGCTACAGCACATGGGTGGAGCAATGATGCATGTGGGTGGGGCTATGGCACACTTGGGTGAGGTTATGGCACACATGGGTGGAGGGATGGTGCATGTGGGCGGGGCTATGGTGTACTGACTGGCAAAGACCTTTTTATTGAAACAGGCTTTCAGTATTGAACTTTGTAAGGAGAGCCGGTGTGTGTCATGGTGTGAATGTTGGACTAGAACTTCAAGGAATAATGGTTCGATTCCTTGCTCAGCCATGAAAACCCACTCGGTGACTTTCAGGAAGTCGTAGGCTTTCAGGCTTAGAGGACGGCACTGGCAAACCTCTTCTGAATAAATTTTGCCAAGAAAAAATCTTTGATAGGGTTTCCGTAAGTCAGAGTATACTTGAAGGCATGAAACATTCATAAGCTGTACTTTTAACTTCTATTTCCTTTGCATTCTAAAGAATATTAATATTTTAATACAATCCTCTATCCTTTTTAATTAAAAAAAAAACATTTTGTACCATATGTTCTTGTAACCATATTTTGCTTTAAATGCATACTGTAAGCTATCTTAGGTTGCATATTGGAAGAAAGATAGGATCTAAATTAAATTAATACACAATAAATAAGGAATAAATTACCTGAGTTAATACAATGAAATATTTGCAAGAATTTGGGGCAGAAATACTGGGCTTATTAATGAACCATAAAAATGGAAATACCACTTGTATCATTGATACAAAACTGCCTGAAGGTTTCTGAGATCCTGAGTTAATTACACTGAAGAGTATACATATGCAGTTCACCAAACCGTCTGAAAAATATTTGAGCAAGTACTGCATAAATAAAGGGCACCGGAAGGGATGCATAGACAAAACTTTCATTTAGAATTGAGTAATCACTTTTGGAGGCTAAGGGTACACTAAACTATTTGACCTGAGCATGCACAATAATGATAGATGTTGATGGAAGCGAATATGTTCTTCATTTGTCAAGTTAATCAGCAAACAACACAATTCCCAAAGTCAGCACTGAAGGCTCTTGTCCCAGATGATGGAATGAAGAGCTGGTATGCAAATTATTTTCTATTACTCAATCATAGTTTATGGAAGGTGACAAAAAAGCAGTATTTCTATTCAGCAAGCATTTATCTGAGCTCAGTTCCACTATGATACAAAATGCCACTTAAATAAATGGAAGAGAGTATGCATGCTTGTGGTAAAGAATACGTTTGTGTCTTATATAACTGTTTGGAAAAATCAAGGTTTTTATATAAGCCTGAACCAAAGTTGCATTGTTTCAATAGTTTTTGAAACATTTTTGAAATGTTTTCCATCTTTAAATTTGCTGCTATGGACCTTGGCCTAAAATACTCATGCTCCTTTGGAAGAAAGATTAGAAGAGTTACTTTTGGGCCTACAAGTCCAAGAATCTTCCAGCCAACATGGCCCCTATTGGGCCATGGTAGCAAGGGAATTCTGGGAGCTGTCGTCCCTCCAAAAACCCAACTTTTTTCCTGTTAAATCATGTTGGTTGTAGAAACCTACATGACTGATTATCATTCACATCATTAAACAAAGCAATCAAGATGGGAATCTGTAGGTTAATTCAAATGAGAAAGAGGAAGGAACAGGCAAAGTATTCCTTGACTATTCCTTGCTTAAGAAAACCCTATGAAATTCATGGTGTCAACATATGGTAAGTTATCAGGGAACCTGAAGGTACAAACACATATAAGATCTCAGTTCAGTTTGAAATTGTGTCCAGTCTCCCCTTGAAGAAATTTTAGACTTAATTCCCTACCACATTTCCATTTTCCTGCCCTAATAGTGCCTAAACTTGCCACTTTCAGTCAAAAGAAAGCTGGATGGGTGGGGGAGTAAGAATAAGTAAATGAATGAACAGATGAAAGAAAGAGAAATCAACCACAAAAAACAGAAGCAGCTAATATAGAGACAGAAACACACCCTGGATCTTTCTCAGTTTGGATGGGATTGCCACTTACTCACTTTCTTTCTCAATTTCTCAGTGGTTTTATATTCCACTTCCTCCTCTTCTCAAATTCCCCTTCTGTCCTGGGATCGATTCAATTGCTGCACAGTGAATTGCACTCAATGAACACAGGAAACAGCTTGTGTCGCTAAGAGGAGAGCGTTGAGCTTTGCTCTTTGAAACAGAATCGGATACGCAGAAATTATTTTAGTGCTTTGGAAGATAAAGTTTGTACTTCTTGGGGTAAGGAAAAGTAATAAATACACTTTTTAAAAAGCAGGGAAGTAGATTTTTCTTGAGGATACCCTCTTTGGCGTAAAGCTTTCTCTCAATCTCTTTCTCATACACAGGCACACAGATTTTGAGAAAATCTTTAAATGGATTTTAGATTTCCTCTCCACCTGTTATTTACTTCAAATAGGGATAATATTGCAGTGAAGCATTCCTGATTTGGAAATATTTTCTCTTCTCTTCCATTTGATTTGTGTGTGTCTGTGTCTGTGTGTGATTTGCGTAAACCTCATTTTTGTTAAAGTCTGAGTTTTACTAGTTTGCAGCCAATCGAACTCATTTTTGCTCATTGGTGTATGCATGTGTGTGTGTGCGCACGTGTGTGAATGTGCACACGTATGTGTGAACAAATTTTCCTGGTTTGGCCAGTGTTATAGGAAAGTAACTCCCAATAAATCTACTGGCCATTGGGATTTACTGTTAGAGTATTCTTATGCAGAGTAATATTCAGTTTCCATTAATAATAATACCTATTTGAATATAACAAGAAATGTTTGACCACATTGTGGATCTAGAACAATATTTCAGTTAAAGCCTGTACAGCAAGGGGACAGTCACAGGAGGGAACAAACCTAAGCCCTTTTCACACTGTGTAGATCTGTTATCCCCTCTTCCTTCTCAAATTAAGGCTTCTTTTTTCTTTTTCCAGTCAAGGAAGATAGGATGCTCCTTTGTTTGTGCATTTGGGGCACTGCAGCTCAACATATCAGGGAATGGAAACTGTGGCCAGTATCCTGTTGGTCAATATTCAGTAAAACCTTTTAGCCAATAACCAATCTCCTAGTATCCAATTGGAGCCTTTGGCCAGTATCTAACTGCTTTCAACAATGGGAGGGGAGCAGTCATCCCCTCTCCAAAGCACCTTCCTCCAGTGTCCTTCATGGGCTTTTGACTACCTGCCTGCTGCAGGAGCAGGAGGAGAAAATATCACCGAGAGCATAGTGAGGGATTTAGCCCTATTTTTGACTGATGTTTGAAAGGAGTACTTTGAAAGCCTGAATGGTTTTAAGGGTGAGCCACTGCACACATCACAGTGAAAAGGCAAAAGCAAACAAGCAGACATAAAACAGATGGCATGCACATCCCATTAGGCAAACTTAAAGTTGTGTTTAGATCTTCAAACTTCTCCTTTTTTACCCTAAAATTTACCACTACAGCTGAAAAAGAGAAAACGTATCTCCAAGTATTTTGATCTTTATTCTGCCCTTAAAATAATGTAGTCTTATTTCTGTTGGAAATTTTTTAAAAAGGACTTTATTTACAAAACTGATTGATGCCTTCTTTCCTCCTCTTCCTCATTCCTTTTCATTTTCATTCCCAACAAACAAGAGTGGCACAGCATTTCTCTTTAGGGAAAGGATAACCTACTTTTGCAACAAGTCGCTGTTTTGTGCCAAAATATAATAACTGGGTTATTTGTTGTTGCTTTTCAAGTTAACCTTGCGTCAATGTGTTTTTAAATGATTTGAGAAAATACTTGCTTGATCTACACTTGTTCCTGGATGCAAATGGGCACACATGCTTTCAGCTTAGCAATTATTTGGCTTTTATCCCTTTTCCTTGGACAAATTTGCTTATTATAGTCAAAGCAAAGAAAGAAACTTCCACTCTATCTCCCCAATGCTCATTTAATTAGTTTTTCCCTCAGGCACTTAAGGATTGTAGGATATTATTCCTGGCCTATATCCCTTTGAACCAATTCCCCCTTCAAGGCTCTGGTGCCCTAGAAAAATTGTGAGTGTATGTTTAGTGAGTATCTGTAGCAGTAGTTTTGATCCATGGTAAGTGAAATTGTATTTCTTTCACCAGCAATATTCTATCTAATATTGCTAAAGATACATCACTTACAAGTAGCTGCCCATCGTGTTTCCTACTCTCAAATCTAATATTTGGCACAGAGAAAGCAATAGAACATTACCAAAACCATAGAATCGTATGAAGTCTTGCAACATACTACTTTACTTTGAGTCTAAATGTTCATGAGTTAGTGTAATTTAGAATACCTATTTGGGCCTATCTGGACTTACCGTAACTCAACTTTCTTTGTCTGGTCTCATTATTCCATGGTTGATCATCAAATGTTTAATGCTGCTGTACAATATATAACTTATACCTGGGTTATACTGTAAAGTTTGCACAAGATAACTGAGAGTGGGATAGAAACTAAGGGAAACAAACCTCACAGCTCAGAGGTAAGGAATAAATTGCTTCTGATGAACTTAGAGCTATTTGTTGTTGACCAACCATGGAATAATGAGACCAGGCACAGAAAGTTGTGTTAAATCAGGGTCACTTGATTTTGCCTATAGTATATTTAGGTGGGTTTTATCTGGAAAGCAGAAAGAGAAGGAAGCAACCTGATGCAGGTCCAGCTGAGACTAGGTGTCATCTCTTGATCTCAGCTTTCCTTTGAGTGAAACACCTGAACCCTGAGCAATCCAATAATTTGGTTGCTTTATGGCTGCTGAAAAGTAACCCAGGAAAATCCCACCCCAAGTCACAGGACTCTATAAGTGAGACCCAACCTCCTTGCCCCCAGGATTCACCTCATGCATAGCCTTCTTCTCTGTTGCCCAGGTCCTAGGATCAAAAGAGGATACTCTAGAGACTTACCCTCTATCAAAATGGTGGCAAAGATGTACACTGAACACTTGTATTCTCCCCCTGCTACCTGCCAATGACAGCTTATTTATCACCACCACAGAACCAATCATCCAAGTCCCAGAGATACAGTATGGGATAATTAAAAAAAAAGAAAAACTGGTAAACAGGAGAAAATCCAGCTCTGAAGCATCCAGCAAAGCTCACACTTCACTGAGATTGGGAGGCTGGGCTAAACTGTGACGATCCAAAGAGATACGTTTTGGTTTTAAATAGCCTCTCGCTGCACATCTATTATGTGCAACATTCTTATGCCCTGCACAAGCCACAAAGCAATCTGGTCTCTCCCAATGGAGGCCATTAAAACTGTACCCCCCCCCCCCGCCATTCACTGTGCATGTACAGGTATGCATTGTAAATAACTCAAAAGAAGATTTCAAGAACAAGGTAGTACTGAGAAGCTATGATCTATAGGGCCATATATAGAAAGTGGGCAAATTACTAGTCCTATCTGGAACAGAACCATTGAATCAATTGATAGTTTTGTATAAATCCCATTGAATCAGTGGTTGCACTCCAATTAGATGGATATTTCAGTGGGATAAGGGGCTATCAGTTAGATTTTTCCCAGAACATCCATTTTCTACTTTGAAAGAGAAACATGCTGCACATGGACAATTAATATATCTGAGAATTAATATATATCTGCATAGACACACAAAAAGAGAACTATTAACACAGGAAACTCTGTAAATCCTCCCCTGGGCGGGGGGTGGGTGGCGGGGCATAGATGTGAAATGAAAGTCTTAAAAAAAAACACCCTGATTTACAGAGAATGATTTATAACTTCAGTCTATGTCTATCTTACTGTATCTATATATATATATCATCTGCAAAAGAAAAATTTTGTATTAATATGCTAATAATTGGCAGATAGAATAGAAAGAGTTTGTAATGATGAACAGATTTCTATGATCAAAAATATGTGCATGTTTCCTTCTTTTTCTCTCACTTTGATGTAGAGAGTAACCTTTTCAAATGGGGGGAAAAAACCCCTCTATATGTTACTCTGTGCAAGAATGATTACTAACCACAATTCCTTTTCAGGTTTTGACATTCTGGTCTAATTTCTGAATCCCATCTCTTAATGAGTTATAATGAGCATGGGAAAAATCACCAAGGAGAATTTTTGATGTAAGATCAGGAACTTCCCAGAAAAGTAGGCAGTCTATAAAAGTCAAAATTTATCTAGCGAAAATGGAATGTTCTGTAATTTATAATATGTACTTTGATTGATCATCTGGAGTTTGTTTTACTTGGGACTTTGATGATAGTTAGTCGCTATCAAAGTTCTCTCTAGCGCAGAAACTTCTCCATTAAAAGTTACTTAAAATTATCATTAAGGTGATAATTATGTTCTGGGTAATTTTTGAACTGAAGTACACAAACTGAGAAGTTGTCCTGCAACAGGACATTTTGCTGGTATATTTGAAAATGGTAGGAAACATTGAAGGGGAAAGAATTTCTATTAGCTGAAATAGAAAACTTTTTCAAAAATAGACACAATTTCTCTTTGGGGGAGAAAATCCTTCATGGGTAGAAGGCCTTGCTGATAACTTCATGACGTATTAGCAGCAGAGGACCAGCAATCTTACCTGCTAGGATTACTGGGCTAGTGAGGTTCAAGCACCTCCGCTTACCCTCTTTATCAATTAAGATCATTGTTTTCATGTTGCCATGACCTAAAACTTTTCTCAGCAGTTCTGGTTAAGATCTCTTGTTCTCCAATGCTCAATGCTTGAACTGAAATCTGTTCCCACTGCCCAACTGATGGCTGAGCAGTTGGGCATCAGAAAAAAAAATGGATGGAAGTGCCTCAGGATCCTGTGAGAAGACAAGCTGACAGCAACATCTGTCCCACAGATTTGTGGCTGCCTATCTGTATCCTTGAGACAAACGAAAGTGTCATTGTGTGTATGTGTTCTTGAGCAGCATGGAGCAATTGTTTAAGTATTACACATACACACAGCAAATATGTTCCTCCTCCCCACACTCATTGCGTCTTGTTGCTTTAAGCCAACCTCTCTAAGGCAGAATTACTGAAGCAATAGTAAGGTGCAGAAAAGATTAGTCTGGCTCCCTTTCAAAGGCAAACAAACCACTCCTGTTTTGTATGGGAGTGTAGACATATTACAAGGCTAAATATGGTCCTTGTTACTTGTTGAACTGATTTCTTGCTTTTGCATATGGAATTTTATAAGTCCTCATCCCCATTACTGGGCAAATGTCCATCAAAGCTGATTTTGGGTACTCAAAAAAAAAAATCTAAGTTTATATAGAGGGAATAACATGGAAGACCCTTTGCCACTTAGTAAAGAGAAGAATGATATTTCAGTACAGATTTCCAAGAGGTTTAATAGTGTAGCAAATATGGATAAGAGAGCATTAAATAACGAATTTCCAGAAACGTTTTCTCATTGAATAAATCCCACTGAACATGTATTACAGCCGAAACAGAGCAAAACAAAAAACAAAAAAACACACCCTTACTGTTTCCTGCTGAAAAGAACTATATATACAAAAAAGAAAAAGACAGCTTTCTACTGAAAACAAATGTATATATGCATACATTTCCCAACACAGTAATGGACATTCACCACTACCAAGGAATGGTGCCACCAGACACTTCTGCCTGTTAGCCTATATTATTCCTTTACTCTTTTCATAGAAACTTGCCATGATATGACAGTCTTGCTGAAGCTGTGTAAAGTCTAGTTCATACTTGCATGAAACCTTATAATCTTTGTCTTGATTTTCTGTCATAGGACAATGACAGGATCTCAGGTAACAAATATATAAAAAAAACAATGGCATCAATAAAAACTATCACATTAAAGTTACATTAAAAGACATGATAAGCCCACTCCAGAAGGTTTTTCTCCACATCTATATACAGAAAGGACTGTGTATATTATGTATGTTCCATCACTACCGGCATTGCTGATTCCATCTCCAAATTTTGTGCACTGGAGATTAAAATATGAAGATGGGAACTTTCCCTATGTGGATAAATATACTTAGAATCCTACCCACAGCTGGGAACTCCGCTTACATATGTTCCTGGTTTCATGGATAATTCTAAGTGAATTCAATCAAATGTGTGCCAAAATTATCTTTAGAACTTCAGCCTTTACTCATGAAGAGTGGAGATGGAGCAAATGGGTCTAGAAACATAGATCTTGTATCTCTGTGTTCTTTGGACATAAGGAAAAGAATTCCTGAAGGGGCCATAACACAGGATAAATGGGAAACAATACCCAATAATCAACACATTAGGAACTGCCCATCTGTCCTCACTGTGGGAGCTTGAACTTTAGGTGAGAACTGGTTTTCACTCAGATCTGAAGTACAGCTGTCTAATCCTTTGCTTCAGTCTCTGAGAGGAAGAGGTTTCATGCTCAACAATGTTATGGAAGGATCAGGCAAAGCCATTCTATTTAGGCCACATGCATCTGTCTTCCTGTTGGCTGTTATATCTTACCAACTATGGAGCAGCAACGCTTCCCTGGTCTCCAGTGCCCTCCACTGTATACAAACACTGGGGGCAGCTGAATTCTGAATATACATCAAAGACTTCTACATTGTTAATTGCAGAACAAGAGTCTGAAGTTTTGAAAGAATGAAGAAATGGAAGGTGGGAAATTTGGCTGTATAAGAAAAGTCTGATTTTCAGAGACAGGGAGGGAGGGACGGAGGGAGAAAATGTGTATGATTAGTAGAATTATATCACCAGAGACATGCTTGCATGCCATTATTTGATTTAACACCTGCCATGTTACATGAAGGCTAAATTGTGTACAGAAATAAAGTTTTTAAAATGTTGGTTCAAGTAGTACAAAATTACTGCACGCAGAAAGAATCTTGGCTAAAATGTTAAGCGGCTGTTCTTGTTATTGCCAGTGGGCAATCAATAACAGTAAAGCTGTTTTCTTTTTATGTCTACTTTTAAACAACATAATACATCATCATTATAAGGAATCTCCCTATAAAGCAAACATCAAGAGAAATAAAACTGCAATATAAACACAAATAAATCTGTTTCACTTGGAAAAGTCCATTCAAGCTCCTCCTTATTTAACCTAGCACCAGCTCACTAATATATGAGATGTATAATCTGATGTTTTTCTCTATTGCCCCACAGAGTTTCTTAAGATCTGTCAACCAAAGATTAAGGCTGAAATCCAGTAAAAAAATTACCTGGAAGTGAATCTAACCGGACTTCTTTCTGAGGTGATACATATGCAATTGCACTGTAGACCTCCAAAGACAAAAAGTTTTAAGACACACAGAAGCCTGGGTATGGTATTTAAAAAAACTGTTTTTCACAGTATTAATTCCGAATCATTAGTGTTAATTTATTTGTTTGTTTGGGACATTTTTATGAGAATAGATAGAGTCATTTTACAATGAAGATTTAACCCTCTTACACATTCATTTTGGCAATAGGGGCACTGTTGGAAAAATGAAATAAAACCACAAACAAGAAAATAGTTTCTCAGCTTCCAATGACATTTCATTTAAAAACAACAGCAGCAGCAGCAACAGCAACAACATTGAATTTTGACTCTTCTCTCCTGCCTGCCCTATTTAAACTACAAATCAGCACTTTGTTTGCAAATTTCCTAATACATACAAGACTGAGTTGTTTTCAATGTTGTCTGGCCTACTTGAAAAAAATAATCAAACCTAGAATCCCCTTTGACCACTGAAGAGTTTAATATATTAAAAAAAGTAAGGGGACATACATGTATATGTTCTGCCCACAAAGCAAAACGTAATGGGTTAAAACACATACAACTACAAATGATACAGCATGAAAATTACAAGAACAGTAACAACAATAATTGTAAAAAGAAATGGGAGAACTGGATAGCAAGGCTGCTAAGCATCTAAGTGTATGCAAAATATGAATAGAAACAAGGTCTGAACATCAAATATAATACCAAATTGTAATGGTTGTCAATGTATTAGAAAACACAGTGTTTGGAATTATAAACCAAATAACCTGAAAACACTAAATGTCAAGGCTAGACTCCTGTTTTGTAGTTATGAGATTTTAAATTGGATTTATGACTTCATAGCTATTGGGAATTCATATTTACAGGGGCTAAGAACTCAGTGTGACCCAAAAAACCTGTTTCTAGCATTACAGCACCTCAAGCAAAGGGTTTTCAAAGCTTTGCAGACTGGGACAATGGGAAATGACATCTACATCTCTCTCTATCAATCTCTCCCTATCTCTCTCTGGTCTTTTCTGCAGGACAACGCTCTCCCGCATCATCCTGTCAAAATCCCAGCAGCAAGGGACGTGCTCCTTCCTCCCTCTCTCCTTCCTTCCACACAACAGCCAGCCTTCGTCCCATGCTGCAGTGGGGAAGGAAACACATGATCATGTTTCCGGTCCTTCTGGATGGCTGGCGGTGACGGAAGGCTCACACAATTGGGGCCATTGATTAAGTTTTCCCATTAATGATATACCCCACGATCACACCAGCTGGCAATGCGAGAAGGGTGGAACATGATGATGTCATGCGGAAGTCTCATTGTGGTCCCACTCCTCTCACATCCCCATGCGGGGGGATGCTACTCTGTAGAAAGGGCTTCTCTCTCTCTCTCTCAGCTTTGGAACAAACTGAGTTCCAAGCAGTTGTGGAAGGACCTTTAGGGATCTGTCTAGCTGTCTATTCTTGATGTAACTGAGAGAGTGCTGCAGACATAATTTCCCAGCACCCCCATCTGTAGCACCTCAGATATCTTTCAGCTGAGATACTGGCAGGCTGAAAAGGTAGGCCTTGAGAGTGGAATTATCAGCCGTAACTACCATAATAGAACATCTTCATTGCGGTGAAATCTGATGATGCAGGATCTCAGTCCACATGTGTACAAAATGCATACAAGAATGAATGGACACAAAAGCAATAGAACATCAAAAATCAATAGCAAAAATGTAATACAAAAATCTACTTGTAAGTTAGCCCTTCCCCCTTCATCTCTTTGTTCCTTTTCTGAGAATCAGCTTTTTAAATATGGACACGAATATAGTCAAAAAGAAAAGGGATTTACAGGATAAATGACCTATTTTCATCAGGAAAGCCCATCCAGTTAGATCAACTGGAACATAAATTGAACACAATAAATCCATCTTTGTGGTGATTAATGCAAATAAACACATTACAGGCAAATCTAATTAGGAAAGAAACTTCCTGATGAGCTTTAATGTTATTTGATATCATTGATTGCAGTGATAGCTCAAATAAAGAAAGGAGCAAATTTCAAAATTATACAAGGTAATTCTAAATGCTACATATGGAAAACAAAGGGGTTGAAATTAGTATGGGAGTAAGGATAAAAATAGAAGAAAAAAATAATGGAATTTAATCTGGAAATCCCCAAGTTATAAAAAATGGCACAAATGACAGAAAATACATTGGAAGTCATGCATAAATGGTATTATTATCCACTTAAATTACATAGGATTAGTAATCCAATATAAAAATTGTATTGGAGAGAGTGTAGAGAAATAGGTGATTGGACATACATGTGGCTAACGTGTGCTAAGATACAAAGATTCTTCAATTAAGTCTTATCATGAATAAGTCAAATAGTAGCAGAAAAAAAAACTTTACCAATGATTTCTATGTTTGAAAAGAAGAATAGTAAATAAAGATCTTACAACACTTAGATAATATGTGGTAAGGCTAGAAATGATAAAAACTTGGGAAAACTCAGAAAATGTATCAATTAAGAATTGGTTACACAGGATGTGAGAAATAGCCTTATTGGAGAAGCTAATTTACAAACTAAGATTCATGAAAGGAATTGTTAAAAAAAAAATCACTTTGAAATTGTACGGAAACAATATATTAGTTTTATATGTCAACGCAATGGTGAATTTAAAGAACCAAATGTCCACATGAAATTTTGGATGACTAATTTGGTAAACATCATCTAATATTTCACAATGAGATAGAACACAATTATTGTTGAAAGGGGCGTGACAGAGCAGGATCTTATTGTAGCAATAGTGGGATTGTAATATTGAAATATTGTCAAATAAATAAATAAATGTAAGTATAAAAAAAGGAAGAGGACATACATTCATAGGTTTTTCCCATAGCTTAGACAGAAGTAATCCATGTTATGACTTGCATTGGTATTGTTGCATAAGTGAGCTAAGTAATCTCTTCTGGAGTTATACCAACAATCACCTTCCTGAGCTTTTCATTTTTTTTCTTTCTTTCCTTTTTTTTTTAAAAAAACAGGTGAACCAGGAAATATTGCCCAACAGTCCACTCTATTAGTGGCCTGCAATCTGTTTGCTACTCACTACTATCCCAATGTGCCATATTATATAAATGGTAGAATAACTGTGTTTGGCCTTATGTCCCCAATTGTATTAAAAGAACTTTCACAGAGATTAGCATTACAATGGTAAATTGACTTAATGTTTTCCACAGAATTTGGTCCATATTCACATAGAAATAGTTGGTAACAGAACACTGTAAAAGGATGGTGCATTGTGAGGTTCCATGTGTGATCCTACCTGTTCTATGCTTGTACTTGTGGATGTTTATTTCTTATTTTTTATTTTATTAATTTATTTTCTTCCTATCTCTTAATGATGGGACTCAAGGCGGCTAACAACATTAAAGTAATATATATTAAAAATAATGCAAAACATGCATAAAAATCTACATATAAAATTTAAATCACGTTGAAACCTTTATGAAGTTAAAAACATTGTGTATTAAAAATATTAAAATACTTCAACAGACTATACCAACCTTAGAAACAGAACCACACCACATTAAAAAAACAAACCTAGTTGCTTTGTAAATGCTTGATGACACAAAAATGTTTTGACCTGCCATTGGATGGATGTTCCATTTACTCTGTGTAATGTCAAAGGTGGATCATTGCCTTTTAGCCTTCCAATCTTGTCAGTTCCTGTGTCCATTAAGATGCCTTTATAGCAGATATTCTGGTTACACAAGTTAGGAACATAGGTTTTTTTTCCCCTATACAAATGTTCTAAGCATATTATTTTAACACACACACACACACAGTTATATAATCAAGGCTTAAAGATTAAAGAAACTGGAAAACGTATAGGCCAATTTTAAGCATCATGTTATGCAGAGGGCACAATATAGTATCCTACTGCACAAAGAGGTCAAAAGAAGAGAGGACAGGCATTTTATTTTGTCCAAGTATGGATAAGCAATTTGGCTATAAAACAGGTCTCATCCATCATAGTTATTACCTTAGATACCCAGTGCTTCAGGCCAATTCTTCTCCAAGCCAAACTTATGGGAGTCTTTAAAACTGTCCACAGTAGGAGCAGAAGTTGCTCCAGTGTCAATAGGTGAAATTTGTTTCTGAATGATGTCAAGACTGAGAAAATCTAACCTTGGATCCTGCTTTGCTGATTTCATCAAAAGGTAATGCATTGCAGAGAAAAGAGAGAGGAGAAGAAGAAAATGTATTTGAATAATAAAGTGCTTAGTTGTGTTTGATCAACAGCATCATAATATGCATGCCACAAAACAATGAATCTATTCATTCTATAGCATAGGAATAGGGGGAGGCTGGGGACAGAAATATGTCCAAAATTCTTTTCATCTAAATTTCTAATGGAATTTTTTTAAAGTAAGTTTTAGTAAATATTTTCAAAATACATACAGACAAAACAGAAAAAGAAATAACAACATCTGTACCATAAAGACAAAAGTAAGCAAGGAAATACTAATTAATTAGTACAAAGAGTGAATGAATATAAATACTAAAAAGAAAGAAATGTCCATTGGTTTCCCTCCTTTCCTAATGCAGATTATATATTATCCTATAAAATATCTTCTCTACTTACAAATACCATTCAAATACTTCATCTGCTACTTTTCCAATTATACTAATTATCAAAATCTACAGTAAGTCTATTGTACTCTTCTTCTAGCAAAACACATCTTAACAGTTCCCAGTTTTTCAAAAAACTTGCCACTGGTTTTTCTTTTATCAGTTTTGTTGAATTATCCATTTCAACTAGGTCCATAAGTTTTATCAGGTATTTTTTAGTAATCCACAGAACTTTATATGCACATTAGCAAAATACTACAGAAAAAAAGAAACTTTGTTTGTTTGTTTGTTTGTTTGCTGTGTGATATAAAAGCAACTAATTTTCACTAATTTTCATTTTTGTCTGTAGGAAAGGATATTAAAAAATACTTCTGTGGGAAAAATGCTGTTTTCTACACAGAAAATGTTAAAGTTGGCGACGTATTCTGCACACACTTTTTTTCCCCCCAGGATATAACATTTCCTGTGCAGGGAGGAATATTTAAAATATTGTTTTCTGTATAGAAAATGTTATTGCCTGCACAGGTTATGTTTTTTATAGACAGAAACTGTGAAAATTTGGACAGAGTCCTAAACTGAGAATAGTCTTCAGAAACTGCATTGGTTTTGATGACTTTCTTGCAGTGGGAGGGAAAATACTAAAATTACGCACTGCTTCCTTTGATAATGAAACTGCAAAGAATTACATCCCTAATTTGGAGACTGTTCCCAGTGCATAATGTGTGGTATCGTCAGTTTTATTTTTGATTTCTTTTCAGTCTATTTGTATGTCTATAATAAATTCATAGATAAAGGTGAAAACAAGAAAATTGTAAATAATGGCTGCAACTACCTTTTATTCACTTAAGCTCCATTTGGACTGGACACAGACAATCCTACCTGCATCTCATAGTCATTTAACCTTACTGTTTACAATACTGCCAGTTGAGAATCATCCATATGATTAACTGAACTATCATATCCCCCCCGCCCAAAAAAGTTGATGTTTACCATCCTGAAAGACTCTGCAATGCAACTTTTGCACAAACATGTGATTGATTTATTTATTTATGGGGGTGGGAGGGTAATTAGGTATGATATAACCTGAAATGTTTGTATGGAAATGTAGTATTTAAACACTTTGATCTTATCATCACTATTAATGCAACTGAAATATTGACTGAGATGAGAATTCAGGATTTAATGGTTGGTACATTGGCAGGGACAGTTCCTCTTCTTTAAAAAGTGTATAAAAAGTATGTAAATATACTTTAAGTGTTTGGTAAGGCTTACTGCTTGGATCTCACCAGAAAATGAAATACAGTCCTGTTTCATCTTCACTTGTTTTGTACCTTCTAGCTAATAACTGAATTTATTCACTTTACCTTTGTTTTCTTTGAAGATTAAAGACACATCTTGCTTTGTTCTAGAACTGCCTGGACAGTTGACAGCCCATTAAACTAAAGCAGTACAAGCTTTATGCGTTAAGGTCTTGATTTCAAAAACACAGCCCAGAGTGACTTACTGTATTTGAAGAAGAGTAAGGCATTTTTTAATCCCAATACAGTATTTTCTATATAAGGAAGAAGTTTTGGAAATATGTCCCATACTTGCACATTTTGGTTCTCATGTGCCCTTAAGTCAGTTCTGATGTATGGCAACCTTATCGTAGGGTGTTATTTTTTTTTCATTGTTATGTTTTTTGTGGGTAGAAGTTTATTCAGTGGAGGTTTGAATGGTGCACAGCTCTCACAAGTCATTCCTCATAAGGCTTCGTTTATAGACCTTTGATCATCTTGGTTGTCCTCCTCTGGACCCATTCCAGCTTGTCAATATGATTCTTGAACTGTGATGTGAGGTGAGATAGAGAGTATGGCCTATCCTCAGACCAAGTTGGTTGAAAAAGACAGAACTACAGTAACTTGTGTTGAGATTAGTACCTTATTGACTGCTGGTTGTTAATAGAATGAAAACATCAGTGTCCCTAGTCTACCTATCTCTTCTATGCAAACACAAAAATTTCTAGTCTTGGACTGAAAGTAATATCAAGATATTGTAAAAGCAATCAATTACTGCATGTATATCCTGGGTGTATTGAGATATCCAAGATCACCACATCTGATGTGCAGGTCCTCTAAACTTTGAAATAAAGGTATGCAACATAGAATTAGGTGATTAGTATCCACTTCTCCATTATGTCAAAAAAATCAAAATCAGATGCCGATATATCCTGCTGCTAAAATTGAGCTAAATCATGCTTGCAGTAGCAGGCCTAATTTAGCTGTGGCTATATGAAGTCCATTTAACACTTATTCATATAAGTATAATGGATTTTATCATTTGAGGGTGGACAGGCTTCATTACCACATGGCTAAACCATCCTTCCAATCAAAGAGTGTTCCTCCCATTTACCATGTAATCTGTTGATTGTGACTCAGTGTGCGTTTATTATCTGTGCAGTAGAAAAGCAACACTGACAAAATGAGCTGTAATTTCAACTGTATAGTGTTATGTGTGCATGCCAAATACATATCCCTGTTATAATTACCACTGAACTAACTCTCTTCCATTAGTCACAAAAACAGCTCAGCATTTATGAGTTTCCATGAAGACTTTTTTAAAAAAAATCTATATATTTTCTATAGTTCTTTACTGTGGACTATTGAAAATATAATGAAAATATTTTAATGAAAATATACTAATATCATCACTAGGGTATAACCGAATCCTTCGTGAATCCGAATCCCTGCACCAAAATAGGGAATCCAAATCTTTTGAATCCACCAACCAAATAGTTTGTTAGTGACTGGGATGCCTTAAAAACCTAGGAACCTAGACACAAAAAGGGAGATGGCAAGTAGGTGAGTTTTTCCCTTGGAGTAATAATGATCTTTGCTAACAATTTCAGAAGTTACATCGGGGGTTATATTCTAATATATTTAAACTGAACATTTAATATTTAAGTTCAGCACTCTTTTCTGTGCTGAAAATCAAGGACATGTATAAATTCTGCGGTCAGTGGGCCTGACGCCTGTCAGAAGTAGTGGGGCAGAGGGCAAAGTCACACAGTCTCATCCAGTGATTGCCACATGTAGGCCAGTGTACCTTCTTCCACAAGACCAGTGCCTGGTTGTAAACCTATAGGTAGAATAGGATGAGAAGTGAAATGTCTGTTATGGTTTCACATGAGCCACATGACAAACCACATGTAGCAGAAAGGAAAAATAGTTTTTAAAAATTGGCTCTTCCAGGGCCTGCCAAAGGCCTGAATGACTGGAAGGTATACTCTTCTTGAGATTTCAAGGACAGCTGAAAGATTCCTTCACATAACTCCCTTGCAAACCTCTTTCATACATAATTCTGTGGTTTTACAAGGTGTCACAGCCTTCTCTGCCAAAGTGTGCTGGTGCATCATCACACTACAAATCCCAGGATGTCATAAGGAGCTATGCAAAGAAAACCCAGGATATAACATTTCCTGTGCAGGGAGGAATATTTAAAATATTGTTTTCTGTATAGAAAATGCTATTGCCTGCACAGGTTATGTTTTGACCAGTTTTGACCTGGATTATCTCTGTACTGTAGTATGTGGTCCTGTTTACACAGGCAGGAAAATGTGGGATTAAGCCACATTTTCCTACCTGTGTAAAAAAGGCCTTCATGTCATTTTCAATCTGGGGAGATCCTGAGGCAAAACTATGACAATTGTCCTGGCCAGATTTCTTCAGAGGGAGGCTTGCCTTTGCTTAGGGTTTTGCTAAGGCTGAGAGAGTATGTCTTGCCTAAGATTAACCTTCCTTCCCTTGCTTTTTAAACCCTTTTTTAGAAAAAGGTTTGAAAGATTTGAGATTTGTGAGATTCGTGGATTCCCAGAACCTTCCAGGGATTTGTCTTATCCTTAATCATCAAATGTACATATCTTATTATATGGAATGCTGTTAATCGTAATTTTCAGTACTAGCCAGGTGCAAAAATGTGCTTAGAAATTCAATTCCATCCTCTACAAGCAAAACCCCCACCCCGATATGTCCCTATAGCTGAATGTAAAACATCTGTTGTTGCCTCTAGGACTTAGGGGCATAATGAGATGCTTCTCCAATGTCCCCTGTTCTCCATTGGTCACTAAATGACTATGGAAAGAGTACACTTCCCATATTTAGTGAGGTTTGGGTAGATTTTGGTCATTGAGCAAGGTTGATAGAGAATTGTGGTTTCTGCAATTTCTGCAGTTTGGTCACTAAGTGTCCATGGGAGAGGTCTTCTTCAGCTGGATGATGCATTTTGTAAGTGTGAGAAAGAAACATAACATAATTCTGTGTAAATAACTTCTATATTTTTTTATCTGTGATGAAGGATCTTGGCCTATGTGTATGCTCACTGAGAATTAAGTCTCTCTCGTATGAATGGTACTTATTGCTAGATAAATGTTTATAGGACTGCACAAGTATAAGACTGCAGCTTAACACACACCTGAGAACAATGTGGATTTTTTTTTTAATCTGGCTATGAGATTGCAATTATATAACATTTTGGCAAGGAAAATCAAGATAAAAGGATCTAACAGCTAAATTACGCTGACTAAACAATAGACTACTTGGTGAGGTAGTCTCATCACACAGGTCATAGTGATCAGCCTTAATTTCACTGTAAGAGGTAAACATTTAAGAAACATTTGCACATACCCTTTCCTAGAAAATCCAGTGTGTTGCTTAAAATATTTAACATTGGTCAATTAATTATTATTTGAGATCAGTGCATTCATCAGGTTTGTGAACAGTTGTCCAGGGCTTCAGTCAAACTGAGAAGTAGTGTCATCTTTCTAAGTAGAGTTATGAGACATTGAGACATGCAAACCATGTGTGCTGCCACTGAGCAACGGCACTATACTTTTCAACATGTTTGTATGAAGTTATCTGGCCAAACTGATCATCCATTTTACATTCCACACCAGGGAGAAAGCTCTAAGAAACTGTTCTCAAATACAGCTGACCATTACAATTTCATATCCTGGACTCAACTGTGACAAGCTTTGAAGACAGTAGAGGTTAAGGTCATCCTTAATGTATGATGTGAGAAAAACTTGCAGTGTTTGGACTCATACAGAGACACTTCTCCTTCCTTTTTGAGTTGTTTGTTCAATAGTATAGGAACATGGACAGGGCTGCTGTATTCTGTACTACTGTCTATCTTTTCTTTGAACCATGTCAATTTACTTTCGTTTAGGATTATATTACCTAAAGCTCAGCCTTCCCCCTTTTGATTTTATCCACATTTCAAGATCTTTTTGTACTTTGTTCTGCCTTTTAAGAAATCTTTGGCAAAAATGCAAGTCAGAACTTTTTTTTTTCCCCCCACACAAAATATGGGGTGCCCAGCCATGGTAACTACCCGGTAACTACTCAGACATGGATTATTTTTAATTATGCTTTTAATTTATCTGCTGCATCTAGGTTTTTCATTTAACTTTTCTTCAAACTCTGCTGAAGGGAACTTTCTATACTTTTTAAAATAAACAAACCAATAGTCCTGGCTCTCTTTGGTTAATTAATTTTTAAGTTTTATTGCTGTCTTGTATTGTTTGGATTTGTTTCTATCTGCCACTGTTTAGTGTTGTGTTATTTATTTATTTTTATGCTTTTTTTTGTGAGCTCCTTTGAACATTTCTATTTGGAGGAAGGAACATTCCAGTTGAAAAGAACAAATTAATAAAGTGACCTGTAAGGTAAAATTGCTACATTCGGGGTGATAATAATAGTGTTGGGAAGAAATTAAGAAAGAAAAAATGCACAGTTTTCCGCAAAGCAAAATTGGTAAAATAGTAAAACAAATCCAGTCTGAATTATATTTCAGTGTATAATTTTGAACTGGCTATTATTCGTGCTCCTAGGCTGGAATGGAAGCAGCTAGCTTACCACACACTGAATCCTCTGGGGAGGAAAACTCAACACAACCCTAATGGTAATTGAGCACAAATTTAATGTAGTGTTAGTGCTTATGACTTTTAAAGCTGGAGGCAAATCATGTAATGTTTACCATTGTCAAGGCTTGTGGCTTGGTATGTTCAGCAGCTTGTAATGTCAGGACTAATAATGATATCGTCTGGTGAACTTTGTTGTAGGAAGTGATTGCCTTAAGCCATTAATTGAAGGTAGCCAACTCTACCATAAAATTAAAAGACAGGTGTTTTCTCCCCATGGCTTTGACTACAAAGACATAATTGTTAGGTTTGGGGCATCTAGTAGCTTTATGGCAGAGAATTCTAAAACCAGGTGAGAAAAATTGAAGTAGAAAGTGATGGAGAGAGGAAAGGACTCCAACTGAGCCCTTTTCTCCATTGGAGAAAATTGGAATTGGAGCTGACAAACTTGATTCATTTGTTTGTCATGTAATGACAAGAATCAAGGTTCTCTGGTAATGTGCTATGAATATTTGAAATCCCAAAAAAGAAAATCTGGGGGGAAAAAAATCAACATAGTACAATCAAATCTCCTACAAAATAGGATTAGTTCAAAACCGTATTCCCCACAACAGTGCGAGACCCTTTTCAATTTCTTCTCATAATAGACTGACTTAACAGGCTGATTTAAAGTAGCTTCTTTAGTGGTGAAGAAAGAGGGAAAGAGATTGCACAAATTAGTTAGGCACATTTTATTGTTGTTGTTCTTGGAGTTTTGTGTGAAGGGAGGACTTCTGAATCACCAGTGTGGGGGCCATGTGCACATGTTGAAATACATGAGACACTAGCGAAAATAGAACTATGACAGTCACATTTAGCGTAGGTTATTTTTGATGGTTTTCTTTTTAATCTCTGATTTGTTCATGTTTAGCTTAGATTTGGTGTTGCTTTGTCTACTGCACTATTCTTAATCTAGCAAAGATTACTTCTTGTGTGGTATGCTTTTGTTAAGAACTTTGAATATTAGTAGACAGAGGATACTATGAGCTATACATTTTATTACAAATATATAGAATAATCCAGGATGCTATCTTATATCTTAATGCATGGTTTGAATATTCACTTACTTCACATATGTATTACATGATTAATCCTTAAAACTGGTGATGTGCCAATTAAACCTAATTCATCCCACACATGTTTCAACAGGTCAGGTGATCCCAACTGCTTGGTTGTTTTTTTCTTGACTTTTTTCCCCCCATGTTGGTTGATTAGGTTGGGAAATAATATGCAAAATAATACATATTTTGTACAAGGCAAACTGATATAAAGCCACTTACATGCATTTGTACACATAAAAATGTGCCGCTTCTTTCTTCTTCTTCTTCTTCTTCATTTGCATCTCTTTCATCATCATCCATCACTTTCAAATGTAACACAATATCTTCCACAGACTTATATGTAAATTTATCTCTAAATTTCAAGGGCATCAGATCCATTTCACCTGGCAACAAATTTCCTTGCAATAAGACAGTCTTGAATTGTGAGTATGCTGTCTTCTTTCAACAGGAGGAAAGAAACAGTACTAACCAGTTTGAGAATGCATTTTGCTGGGTTAAAACATCCTTTACAGCAGGGAGAGGGACTGTGCAGCCTTCCAGATGTGTTGTACTGCAGCCCACAATATTCCTTACCATTCACTATGCTGGCTATAGCTGCTGAGAGTTGTAGTATCTGCATGATTCATAGTCCTGTTCTATAGAACTATGTGATAGCACTGTAAAATAAGTCAGTATTACTATTCCCAAGTTGCAGATGAGATAGAGGAGGAGGAGGAGGAGGAGGAGGAGGAGGAGGAGGAGGAGGAGGAGTTGTTTTTGACAGCTTAAAGCTATGTCCATAAATATATATCTTGAATAATATATTTAATCCTCATCAGCAACTTCACTCAGTAATTTTGATGACATAAAGATGGTGGCTGGATCCATTTTTACTGGCTACTTCTCCATCAGTGTGTGTTTAACTAAGAATGACTAGAACAGTGCAAAGATGGGATAGCAGAATCAAGTCTTCTGACTTGTGCCCCATACACTACGGGAAAAGATAGGCCCATCTCTCTCTCTATCTCTGCCCCACTCTTGATTGAATCCACATAACATAATATTTTTTATGCTATGCTGACAGCAGAAGCTCCTGCAATGAGCCATCTTGCTGTTGTGATGGGAAAACTAGGATTGCATACATATCATATGATCATAGTCTTGGTAGGGGCCACAGTGGTCATTTTAGTTCTTCAGCCACCTGAGATACAACTACAGCATCACCCCATAGTTGCTCATTCAGCCTCTGTTTAAATAGATCCAGAGAAGGACAGCCTGCTAGATTCCAAGACAGCTTGTTTCACTGGCAAATAGGACATAGGTTGGGGAAATTGCTCCTAACATTTTTCCTTCTGTCTCATTTCCACAGTAATTAGAAGAACCATAGAGGAGGAGCCAACACTGTGATTCTTCCAGCATCCCTCTTTCACAAGCAGGAAGCGACACTAGTTAAGATATAACTTATCCATTTAACCATGTCTTCTTCCTGTGCTGATAGAGTTATGGAAGTTTCCTTGAGCCATGCATGAGGAGTAGACCTACCAATTCTTTCCTAAACAGTGATGTTTCCAGATCATGAAAGAGGGATGTTGACATCCAAAGATCTTAGACTGGTCTACAATAAGACTGTTTCATGGAGGCTGAGAACATGACTGGAAACATATCACAATCACAACCTGATAAACCATATAACATGGAGGAACATTTACCATTTACTTCCATGGCTGTTCTTCAAATACCAGGGAGGAACATTATGATGGCTGGCTTGTTATGGAAACCTAGGGATCTCTTTTGTAGGATTGTGGAAACAGTAGGGTCCCCTGTCCTCTCAAGTTTGTCTGTTAATCAAAATATATATATAATACTGTTTTTCAAACTGTGTCTCATATTTAATATTTTCATGGCCAGAAGCTTTGCTGGAGAAGACACATAAGTCTGGGCTTTTAAATTTGTGAATGGTTATCCAGATAACTAATAAATCTAACCTTTCCAGGCAGATGTATAAAGTTAAAGGGACTAATTGATCATGTTGGCACAAAGGTGTTGTTCATTCTGCAAAGGCCAAGTTAATTCACATTGATGTGATTCAAATTAACCTTAATCAGCTACTAGGCTGCCTCTGATTTCATTACTGGATGTGCTGTAGTTAGACATCTCCTTCCTTTAAATGCCCCTTAGTCTTATTTCACTGTTGCTTTTTAAAATAATAAATAACCATTTACACATCAGGTCTTATTAGTGTAATTGGCTTTAAGACTGACTTTTTTTGTGTGTAGTCACTTTAGGGTCTGCTTATGTTGAAAAGGTCACATAATACAGATTGATGTGATATAAATTACCCTCAAACAGTTCTTTATTCCTTTCCTTCCTGCCTTCCTTAGAATGATAGGCAAAAAAGCAATTTTTTTAAGCTGTTGTTTTATGTCAGATATATATTTCATTCCTAAGTAATGCTGAGACATGGCCTTCTAATAGTATGATGTAACATCTCAAAAATAGATCAGATTTTGCCCTTATTGATTTTTGTTCTTTCTTTGGGTTCTTGAGAATCAACAGGCTCCAGTGGAGAAAAGATAGAACTTCATGTTATACAGCTAAATTTTAGGGTATCTAGGGACACTCATATTTTCTAACAAGGTAGTGATTGTGTTCCCTGACCTGATGAAGACTACTTTTTTAAATAAATATATATTAATGTGAACACCAGCTTGGTTATATCCTTTATTAGAAAAATTGTTTGTTCATTACCATGTGTATATATTTTGATGTAAACTAACAGAAAGGAAATAATTTGTAACATAAAGCTATTCACTTGAGAAAGAAGCACATCCACTACCTGAACTTGTGGATTTTGCTTAAACATGCATGCTAAAAAACCCCCCAAAAACCTGAATAAAAACACAGCCTTATTTTAATGTGAAAAAGAATAAAAGCAAAGCCTTTCAAGATGATAGACTGGGATGGGAAAAATGCATGTAAGATTCAGAGAAATCAACAATATCAAGACAGAGAGATTTTTTTCACATCCCTGTGGTAATCCCCCATCTCAACACTTTGGGGTGTTGGTTCTTTGCTTCTCTCTGTGTATAGAATGATACAAAGATGGACTCATGTTGTTAGTTACCTATTTACTCTCCTTGGAATTGTTCCAAAGAGTTCTTTTGTGACCATATTTCCACTGGGAACTATATTTATGATTACAATGATTTAAGATAAGCCACTCCTAGATGCTTGGTACTGATGCACTGGTAAGATGCAACATGGACTAAGAGCAGAGAAATGGGGAAATATGACTTGACATGTAGAATAACCACAATGGGCATATGATTTATTGATTACAATGAATATTTAATTTTGTATTTAGTCGAGAGTCTGTCATACGATGCGGTATAATTAATAATTCATTTGCCAGTTGCAGTTATTTTACATGTCAATTCATGTTTCTGCACGATAAACAGTCATAACTGCTGATAGAGTGTTTGATTATATCTCTTAATATAAAAGATCCTAATTCACTATTCACATATAGATTCATCTAGGTTATTCCATGCTTGAATAATCAATAGAAATGCCTATCCTGAGGCTATAGTTAAAATTATTTCATAACAAAGGCAAAAAATACCCCCAAAGTGTTACCGCACTGAGAGGTGCTGTTGCTAAACAAACCACTGGGCAAAGGTCCAGCCACCTATTTCATAGGGAGTCCTTTCTCTCCCTCTATAAACCCATTTTGCCTCTAGCAACAACAGCTGAAAGTGTCTTAGACTAACAATTGTATTTTGTATTTTCCTTTGATTCCACTGCCAGATTATGTCAGCCAGTGTTGTGTTCTGAGATGACAGTCAGCAGAAGGTGCTGCTCTCAAACTTCAGTTCTCACACAAGGGGACCATGGCCAAGGTGGAGCTGTAGGAACCACAAAATTTGTTGGATGTAGCCAGTGTTGGTTCCAAATAGTTCTTGTGTGGACTTATGCATTCTGTTGATGCACAAAGAACACAGATTCATGCTGTTTCTGCCAGTTGTTAATCAAACCACAGCTGTTGAAGGTAGTGGTAAACCAATCTCTTATCCCAAAATGACCTGACCACCCAAACCTACTCCAGTCTATTGCATTGCAGGTGTGTGTTATAGAGAGCGGCAGGAAGGCAGGAAGGCCAAGACAAGTGGCAGATCTTGAGTAGTCAAATGGAAGCACTCTGGGACAAATGGCAGGAATTGAATATCTTTTGGAAAACAAAGGTTGAGAGAAGCAAATGGAATCCTTGCTGCTTCCAGCACAGCTGGTGGGAGCTCTTCTCCATGCCTCCATTATCTGGGAGTGGTGGAAATTTGAGAGGTTTAGAGGAAGTGAGCCAGAGTTTGGCCTCAGCTGACTAGAGTATTTCTTAGGGATAGTGATGGATGCTTTCCATTAATATTCTTCAACATGATTCACAGTATACTGAGTCCTTTTCTGCTCCATGTCCAGGAAACAGTTCACATTTTTTAAGTGACTTTGTATGCAGCCATACTTTGGCATTGTAGCCCAGTTAATCAAAAGTGGTTACATTTTAGAACATACACATGCTCATATTGGGAGGGGTGTTGTATAGATCAGGCTGTCTCTTCACACCATAATCATAAGATATGATGTTTTATCCAACCATTTTTGATGGCAGTGATGTAGACTTGAGTTGATTGACTCGGACTCAAGTCAGACTTAAGTCATTTCAGTAACTTGACTTGGACTTGACTTGGCAAAAATTACACACTGACTCAGCTCGACTTAAGACTTGCACATTTTTAGTGACACACTTGCTGCCCTTGGTTCAGTAACATAATACGTTCATCCAGAAATCTTACAACTTACTGGTAACATGGCAATCTGTCTCAAACCCAAAGGGTGGATACATTTTTCAGAGAGAACAGTAAATGGGTTTGAGGTGGGGTTGAGGTCTGCTCAGCAGCCTGTCCCTACTTCATATAGGAAAATTTTTCTAAAACTTTTCCTAAGAGCAGAAACAAGATGTGCCTAGACTGCAGAGTGCATATCTCAGAGGGGAACAGGAAATGTGTTAGGCAATGGGCTTGAGAAGGAAGGATCCTTCCTTCTAAAGTTCTTGAAGCTTCAGTAATGGAGAATAAGAAGGATCCTATTCCCCACTTCTGAAAAAAGCCTGCAGTTTTGCAAACGGGAAGTAAGAAGGATCCTATTCCCCACTTCTGAAGCAACAGATGGCAAAATCACAAAAGCAGAGGGCAGACTCTACTTAAGTTGTTAAAACTGACTTTATTCTGGCATACAAGTTGGGGTATAAAGTTGGATCCCAGACGTGAGACTTGACTTGAAAGTATCATGCAAGGACTTAAGACTTGACTTGAGACTTGGAGAAGAAGACTTAAATACCTCACTTCTTGATGGTAAACCGATATCCTGACATAGCCCCAATGTTTCACCTGTGAAGATTACATATCCCAATGTTCATGACACCATGCTTTTCCTATCGAACGGTACGTGGGTAGAGACACTCCCTAACACTTCCCATTTGCTGGTGATAAAAATGGGCATGGACATGGAAATGGAAATCAGAAGATTTGACAGGAAGGAAAATTGGAATCTAATAAATGAGTAGAAAGAGTTGAGTTTTATTCCATGGTGTATTAAAATCTAAGCTAGTACAGAACTGAGGGAAGAAGATGTATGAAACATTTTGTAACTGAGTCAAGAACTGCAACTTTACAATATTTGCATTATGAGCCCTCTTCCCTTCAAAAAAGCAGAACAAACAGCAATGACAAAATGAGCTTCATGTGACACCTGCAATACAAACCCCATCTTGATTTTGAGATAAAAAAGTACACCAAGACCCTAAATGGTAAGTGGAAGATTGATCTGTATCCATGTGGTTACAGTAGTATTTTGCATATTCAATGCCATCACTTTGTAAAAAGCTTACTGCCAAATGAGAATCAAACATTTAACCTGAGTCAAGTGCTGGGAGGCCTATAAATTAATAGAAATGTGTATTGTCTCCTGTCCTCCCTTCTCACCATATTCTCCGTCTGTTTTGGTGTTAGCAGCTGTATGCCCCCATGATATGGTTTGATTGGCACATACTGAAATTGATATAAAATATAAATTATACCCTGATATGGCTGGACAGCCCATGTGTTGTGAAATGTAGGTCAGAAGAGCCCTCCAAGGCATAGCCAGGTCATAGTCAGGAAATCTCCAGGAAATTCCAAGTGTTAATGAACTTTCAGCTAGCCCATTGACTCATCGACTAAAACAATTAGTCTGCAACATTCTCACAAAATGGTTGATTGTTTCATTCCCTCATCCTCAAGCCTTCTAAATATTCCCCATTGTTGCCTACTGAGTGATTACAGAGCTATCAAAACATCCATTAATTCTTTGTCACCTGATGTTAGGACCATCTGGACTTCATTGTCCATGCTGCTGGAGAGTTGTTGACACCTTTTCCCTCCAGACTAAATCAGGTATATAAACTCCAGACTTTTGCTAGCCAACTTGCAGTGTATTGGTTGCTGGATGCCACTCTGTCACTTTGATTTCCAGTTGTACTGTCCTTAGGTGTAAGTCTAATCCACATCACTGCTTCTCTTCTGGATCCATAAATATTGCTGATTCCTTGAAGCCTCTCTATCAAACTTTCCTCCCTTTTCCTTCAGTTAGCCTTGTGTTAGTGCATGACTGTTTGGATCTTGTGTATGTGTGACTGAATTTCCCTCAAAAAAACATATTTTGGTTTACTGTTGAATCTCTGGCTGGTCCTTCCTTGCAGGAGATCCCATAAATATTGGTGTCAAAGATCTTGTTAGGTTACCCTCCCCTCACAGGCCTCCTAATTTTGAGCTAAAAATTTCCCACCTTGCCAGAGTACTGGCATTGTGGGTGAGTCCCTGAGTCATCCACCTTTGGGGTAACAGTGGTGACGGTGTAACAGCTATGCTTGGTCTTTCATTTGATAATAATAGTGTATCTTGGTGTACTAGCATTAATGTAATAGATCTATGTAACAGCTGTGCTTGTGCTCAAAACAGCACAAGTTGTAATATTACAGTGACATAATTTCTTTGCTCCCCATCTTACCACTATATTTTCTGGTATGAGAGCTGCTTCTGAAATCACTACAACCTAATGCCTAAATAAGCAAACAAAAAGTTGTCTTAAACAGCCGTTAATCTTTTTATGGTTTGCTTTAGCCAAATGTTTTGAGAATCATAAACTGAAATGATGTGGTATGTTAAATGTTTGCTTCTATATCAGAGGTGATAACTTCCACTTTGGCCATATTAGAATCTTACAGTGACATGGATGATAACAGTTTATATAGATATTTTATTAATGTAATTTGGAAACCTGAACATTAATTCTAACTTTCTGGCACATTTGTTCTCATCAACTGTAGTTTATAGTCAGCTGGGGAACACAACCAGGCATAGATCACAGTGTCTTTCTCACTTTCTCTAAATCTATGAAGAAATCTAAGAATTATCCACCAATGATGTCATCCTTCCCTTAAAAATAAAGTTAATTTCCTTTTTGAGAAAAAGATGTGATATAAATTCAATAAATGAATAAGTAAAGTTTCCTAGCAAAAAGTTCAGGGAACAAGGCACTAGACTGCACATTTTCCTTTGTCATGGCAATAAAGATAACACTGTAAGGCAAAATGTTTGGTGTAAGAGCAAAGGATGTTAGAATTATAGCAACAAATGTAGGGCAGGGGAGGAGAGCAGAAACTAACTTCAGAATATATCAAGAAAAGAATTTCAGAAGAGATTGCTATACAGATGGTAATGATCCCCATAAAGATGCTTCTGTTAACTTCCCACTCTGTTCTTTAAATAGTCCCAAGACATTTCTCCAGCAGTTTAGTCATCTCAGACACTGCCTAAGCAAAGCTAAATTGAAAAGTTCTATTATTGCACCTGTACTCTAAAATCATTCCTCTGCTTTAAGGTATGTATGATCCCCACAGGATTCTACCCTAGCAGGATCTGTCCTTTGAGACTGCATTGACCTGAGTGCCTAATATGAGAAACTTGGTCTTAGAGCAGTGCTCAAAATATTGTGCTACTGTATAATCTACTATGTTGTAGGACTCAAAATTAAGGACCATTTCCACACTAGACTGCTATAGTGCTATTATTCCACTTTCAACATCCCATGGAATCCTGGGGTGTGCAGTTTAGGGAGGGGCCTTTGAGGCCCCTCCCTAAACTGCAAACCCGAGAATTCCATAGTATGTTGAAAATGGAATAATAGCAATATAACAATCTAATGCAGAAATGGTGAAGCTCCCAAATCTTATAGTTTTGTGGTGGGGAAAGAGTGAACTCATTTTGTTCTTTTTGACTCCATTTTATTTATTTCAGCAAAGTACGCTTGATCCTTATCAATCAGGATATGCTAACCTTTATGCTAGTAATTTTATTTCTTGAGTTGCTGTTTCCTTTCATAGTACTTACTTGGGTCGCTAATTTTGGTGTGTGCTTTTAAACAACAATATGTCAGTTTTCAGCTATATTGCTCCTATTTCTTCCTATTCATCATTTATATAGTGCTTCTTAGTAATGTTTTGGGGAAAAGCGGGGAGACAAGAGATTTACAAGTTTTCTCTAATTCATCCTCAAAACAGTCCCAGAAAGTAGGCTGTCATACGTATACTCTCTAGGCATTAGTAAGACTCTTGCCCGTAAGCTGTCTATGGCTGTTTAAATAATGGGGATCATCCACTAAAGAACTGCTTGTATTGAGTGCCATCTTAGTGGCTTTTTATTAGTCCTGTATTTCATGCTTCTTGGATGCCCATTAAATGCCGCTTATGAATGTTATAACAGAAAACACTAAATGCTTAAATATTGCCTTACATGCTTATTTTCCAGTCATAGTTAATTTTTGGTTAACTGCAGACAATGATTGCTATCTGTTTTATACTCAGTTGTTGTTGGGTGTTTTTGTTTGCTAAATCACCATTGAAGACATGTTTATTTCGCTTCCTTGTGGGTAAATCGATATATTGAATAATTCATAGAGTTTTCACTAATATTTTATTTTGTCTGATATGGACTATTAACATTTTAATGGTTGGTATTAGCTAAGCTTGTTTGACTACTTATCATTGTCTCATTTTACCTTATAGTACTGTAGTAACTCACTTAACTTGTTTCTTTTTTACACCCTTCATTACTTCTGGGTTTGGTTTATTAATAGAGCACTTAAATCCAATAGGAAAGGTGCTTTGATATACATAGTCTCAAAGTCACTTACTCTTGAAATATTAATGAACTATTTAGGATGATGGGCCCCCATCCCTTTAAAATTTCCCTCTCTCTCTGACTCTTTCTGCAAAACCCTCCCATCCCACCATGGAGATGGGAGAAGGATGGGACCTCGACAATGCTTCTGCGTGATGTCATTATAGTTCCGTCCTTCTCCTGTCCCCAGGAAGCATGATAGCGGATTAAATCATTGAGGGGTTTCCCCATCAATGACTCACAATCATGCCACCATGCCACACTTACCTGTCCTGCAGCACTTCCTGCCTCACTGCTGTAGAAGGAAGTTGCCTGTCCATAGAGCTCCCTTCTGCAGGGAGCCGGCCCTGTGCAGAGGTACCACTGCCATCCTCCTCCTTTCCCAGCAGAGCCACTGCCTGGATCACCACTGGACACTGCCACAAGAAGCTGTGGAAAGAGCCTTGCTCTCTCTCCATCCATCCATTTACCTGCCCATCAGCCTATGCCAGGATCCAACAGAGTTGATCTGCTTTTGTCAGAATGACTGGAAAGGGATATTTCTTTCCCAAGTCCACAACCACCTCCCACATTCCAAATGCGCCCCAAAACATGACAGAGTCTTCCAGGACAGGTTTGCAAAGAGTGCAGTGGGCATCAGGAGGCATGGAAGGCAAGAAAATTTCATTACACTAGCAGTCAGGCAGTAGTGTAATGTTTGATGTTGGCTATAATTAAATCAATGCTACTTTTCCCCCATGTACCCAATGTGTATATATCTCCAAAGCTGCAGTGATGGTAGAACTAAGCTGAAGGATGTCCATGGAGCTACTAGTGGAATATGTGATCATTTACTTTTCAGACCACTGGGAGAAAATATGTACTTTAGTATGTTGAAAAAAAAAAGGAATGACATTTGCCCCAGTGAAAATACATTTGATGAACATGTGAAACACCTGGGGAATGACTAAGCAAGTGATGACACATTTCCTGGGGGACATGCAGTAAGGGCTGAGTCATGATACTGCAATCATGGCAAGGGGTTGCACCATGCTAATGGCCCCGGCTGATGACCTGTAAGCAAGTGTGCATAAAAAAGAAGCGTGAATGCTTGCTCTCTCTCTGCTCTCTCTCTGCTTGATTCCCTGCTTGATTCCCTCTCTCTACCTGGATGTATCTCTGCCTGTGCATCTGCTATTGCTCTGTGTATCCTGTATATAGATGTACATATTGCAACTAAGAAGATTAAAGCCTCCAGGTATTTTGGATGACAAGCTCTGTGTCTGTGAGTAACTAACCAGTGGGTAGAGTGGTCAGAGCAATAATGTCTTTTGTTGTAGTTGTACTCTGCTGCACACATTTTTGCTGTTTTTGGAACTCTGCTATATTTGATTGCCTCTGGGGCAATGTGTCCAGAGAGCATCAGCTTCGGAGATAATTTTGCGTTGGTGCTGTAAATCATCTCCTGACATAGTATAGTGTGAATACAGTGTTCACTCTGCAGTTCAGGATGTACAAAAGCAAGTCATTAGAGATATATATTTTTATCTCCATTTTCTTCACATATGTGTAATATTCACTGAAGTGAACCTTGTATCACTTTGAAGAACTGCAAATGTATGCACTATGTTATGATCTCAAAGAAAACTATTATACGAAGATTTACCATTTGTATGTTACACCAGAGACACTAGCAAAGATATATAAAAATATGAAGGCTAAATGCTGGAAGTGTCAGGATTATAGAATCATAGGAATGTAGAGTTGAAAGAGACCACATGGGCCATCCAGTCCAACCCCCTGCCATGCAGGAACACGCTCAAAGCACTCCTGACAGATGACCATCCAGCCTCTGCTTAAAAACCTCCAAAGAAGGAGACTCCACCACACTCCAAGGCAGCATATTCCACTGCCGGACAGCCCTGACCGTCAGGAAGTTCTTCCTGAGGTTCAGGTGGAATCTCCTTTCCTGCAGCTTGAATCCATTGCTCCTTGTCCTGGTCTCTGGAGCAGCAGAAAACAAGCCCACTCCCTCCTCGACATGGCATCCCTTCAAATATTTAAACATGGCTATCATGTCCCCTCTTAACCTTCTCGTTTGCAGACTAAACATACCCAGCTCTCTAAGTCTATCCTCATAGGGCATGGCTTCCAGGCCCCTCACCATTTTGGTCGCCCTCCTCTGGACCTGCTCCAGCCTGACCATATCCTTCTTGAATTGGGGTGCCCAGAACTGGACACAGTATTCAAGATGAGGTCTAACCAAAGCAGAGTAGAGTGGTACCAGTACCTCACTCAATCTGGACACCATACTCCTATTGATGCAGCCAAGAATTGTATTCGCTTTCTTGGCTGCCGCATCACACTGCTGACTCATGTTCAGCTTGTGGTCTATTAAGACTCCTAGATCCCTTTCACACGTACTGCTATCCAGCCACATGTCCCCCATCCTATATTTCTGTATTCCATGTTTTCTACCTAAGTGTAGGACGTTACACTTCTCTCTGTTGAATTTCATTTTGTTAGCTTTGGCCCAGCTCTCCAATCTGTCCAGGTCATTTTGAATTTTGATTCTGTCCTCTGGCGTATTAGCAACCCCTCCCAATTTGGTGTCATCTGCAAATTTGATGAGCATGCCCTCTATTCCTTCATCCAAGTCATTGATAAAAATATTGAACAGCACTGGGCTCAGGACAGAACCCTGTGGCACCCCACTAGTCACTTCTCTCCAGGATGAAAGCAGCCATTTGTGATCACCCTTTGGGTTCGGTCGATCAGCCAATTACATATCCAACTAACAGTAGCCCTGTCCAACCCGCATTTTACTAGCTTCTTTGCAAGAATGTCATGTGGAACTTTGTCAAAGGCCTTACTGAAATCGAGAAATGCTACATGCACAGCATTCCCTTCATCTATCAAGCTAGTAACTCTATCATAAAAAGAGATAAGATTAGTCTGGCATGACTTATTTTTGAGAAATCCATGTTGACTTCTCGTGATTACCGCGTTGCTTTCTAAGTGACTAGAAACTGACTGCTTAATGATCTGCTCCAGAATCTTTCCAGGTACTGACGTCAGGCTGACAGGGTGATAATTATTTGGGTCCTCTTTTTTTCCCTTCTTGAAGATGGGGACAACATTTGCCCTTTTCCAGTCTGCTGGAACTTCTCCTGTCCTCCAAGATTTCTCAAAGATTATAGCAAGCGGTTCCGAAATGACCTCTGCCAGTTCTTTTAATATCCTAGGATGCAATTCATCTGGCCCTGGAGACTTGAATTCATCCAGTGTGGCCAGGTATTCCTGTACCACCTCTCTACCTATTATATGCTGCATTTCCCCTGCTTCCTCACCTGCTCCCCAGCCACCAGGTTGAGTGCTTGTATCCTTCTGGGAAAAAACTGAGGCAAAGAAGGTGTTAAGTAGTTCTGCCTTTTCTCTTCCCCCTGTTAGTAATTCGCCATCTTCTCTGCGCAGCGACCCTATCGTCTCCTTCTTTTTCCTTTTGCTACTGACATATTTTAAAATGCCCTTTTTATTGTTTTTAATGTCTCTGGCCAGCCTAAGTTCATTCTGTGCTTTAGCCTTTCTGACCTGCTCCCTACATCTCCTAGCTACTTGCTTAAATTCTTCTTTGGTGGTTTCCCCCTTCTTCCATTTCCTGTACATGTTTCTCTTATGTTGGTTCCTTGCATCATATGTTGTGGATATTCAATAAAGCTAAACAGTTCTGAGTGAATATAAAAAAAAAGATTTTAAAATCTCAAGTACTTAAAAAGCCAAAATTACATCTGTTAGGAATTTGAGGAGAAGATACAACAGTGGATAAGAAGCAACATAAACTAGTACACCATACACTATTAGCAGCAAGATTAGTGTATGCAAAGTACGGGGGAAAAAAACAGTTACAAACAGTGGATGAATGGCCAAACAGACTGATGGAAATTGTCAAAATGGACAAGCTTATGCAAAGAGTAAAAGACAGAACACAAAATGAATTTTTGTCTGAATGGAAGTGGTTGATTGATTTCTTTAAAAAAAATGAACATATTTTAAACAATATCAAATGTTTGCAACAAGGGCAGGAATGAATTTTAGTTATATTTCGTTAGAATTTGTTTTGGATATGCATAGAGTAGGATGACTATTGATGTTTATAGGAATCTTTTTGTTTTTGGTTTGTTTTTTTTATTATTATTATTTTTAATGTTTGATTTTTTAAAAACTTCTACTTAAAATAAATAATTAAACAATTGAATAAATACATAAATAAAAGAGATTAAGTTTTTATTTCTTCACATATTTGTAATATTCACTTAAGTGAACCTTGTATTACTTGAAAAGACTGTAAACATAGGGTACCCTTTGAAATTGGAACAAGTATAAGGTATGTGAATCCTTGAGAAATGCTGTTTCACTAGAATAAGTGATTAAATAGAAAGATCAACATTTCAAGGACCTCTGCAAAGGCCAAAATGGTAGTTTATAGTGCCACACTGATTTTACTGGAGTGTGAACCACAGGAACTTTTATAAGGGTAGACTTCAGATGCCTCAGGATTTATACTTCAAAGAAAAAGAACTTCTTGGAAAATGTTGCCCTATTTTTTAAATTCAATTTAGTTTCTTTTATTAGAAAACTACTTGATAACATTTATGTGTGTATTTTAGAGAAATGGAAATGTGATGTGAATCATATCATTTATTGCCCTAGGTTATCATGTTAATTGAAGAAGATTTTGTTGGGTGAAAAGAAACTGTAGAAAATATGTTAATTAGGTATGTAACATCTTTGATACTTAAGGTGGTTATATTATAATTGCCAGAGATAATGAAGACATAACAGGAACTGCAGCCATTGTTATAGATGTTGATTTGTGTAATCTACTACTATTGTTTGCACATCAATCTAGCTGTCTGTCTAGCTGTTTATTATCTATCTTGTATCTGCTTATTTGCACAAATATACACATTGTTGTTCTTGTGTGCCTTTATGCTGTTTCAAACTTTTAGTGACCCTAAGGTGAACCTATCATGAGGTTTTCTTGGCGAGAGTTGTTCAGAGGGGGATTATCTTTGCCTTCCTCTGAGCTGAGAGAGTGTGACTTGCCCAAGGTCATCCAGTGGGTTTCCATGGCTGATTAGGGATTCAAACCCTTTTCTCAAGAGTTGTAGTCCAATGCTCAAACCACTATACCATGCCGGCTCTCACCTCACATACATCAATTTTCAATTCAATTTCAATTGACCTTTATTAGGCATATTGTAACATAAACATATACCCAACAATAAAACATCAAGGATCCTTGCTTGACAGTTTAAACCATAAATTTGCCACCTCAACCAGGAAATTAGCCATTAATCTAGTAACCTGCGGGTTTCGGTCACCCAATAAGTATTCTATCTAGGTAGATATTCATTTCCAATAGTCTCCTTAACAGCTTTTCCCTTGGATTTGAATACAATGGACAGCTCAATATAATATGAGAGAGATCATCAGGAGCTTGTGCACAATGGCACGTACGCTTTAAGAAAGGGATCTGTAAATATCTGCCCTTGGTCACATTCGAAAGATGTACATTCAGCCTTGCAAGTAGAAAGGCCTTTCTTGCCACCAGCAACGTAAGAGTTTGAAAATAATCTGGGATTCTACCCGGCTGGGGAGACACACCAAGCATCAGTGGGGAACAGACCTTAGGGGGTGATGCATATGAAAGGTGATATTCCCTCTCCAAGAGACGGGCCCTAACAGTTTTGAAGCACTCCGTTTCAGTTAGTAAAAGGAGAGATTCTAACCTTAGGTCCAGGGACATTACTTTGTTTTCATATAGTGAAGCCCATCTAGTATAGTAGGCATTGGATAGTAGAAAGCATAGGAGGCCAGATCTATTAGGCCTAAAATGGATCTTAAACCAAAATTTAAAGGTCATCAGCCAGGCACTAATTTCAAGAGAGTTCAAGCCCAATTCAGTATAAAGTGTCAGATGGTAAACACATAGGGGAACAGATAGCACATACATCATTTTAAAGTCAACAAACAGTACTTCAGACAAAGCTGCTCTGGATCTCAAAAGATTGTAGGAAATCACTTACAATATCTATTTATTGGAATGATAACAAAACAAAAACAAAAACCCTGAATATTATGATAAGAAATTTCCGCTTCCACATTTTTTGGCTGCTCTGAAGAAAAGTAAGCTTACTTAAAGAAGCTGAAGAAAATGGAAGCTAATTTTTTTTGCCACAGTATTTACATTTCAAGTATTTATTTATTTTTTTTGTTATTCACTCCAAAAAACACACACACACATTTTGAGGCCTACCTGATAATTTATGAAAGCTATAGAAACCCCCAACAGATTCATACTGAAAGCATGATGGTATGAATGGGCTCTACAAAAGATCAAACATATTGGTGAAGAATAGAGAGTACTGGAACCCAAAGCTAAACTAGACGTGATAAACACAAGTACATTTTCTGCCAAAGTACTAACGGCATCTTTGTCTATGAACCTTTCCACACCTTACCTTATTCTGGCACTGGGGTGCAGGGATCGCGCGAGCAGCCTCCGGCAAGAGGCTCTCGCGTCCGGGGTCTTTTGGCTCCACACTAGCTGCCTGCTCACGCGAAAGCCCCGCCTCTTCCTTCCGCAGTGCAGCCTGGGAGTTTCCCAGGCTGCGCTGGGATAGGAAGCACAGCTGGCGCAGCTCTGGAGGCTCTGCATGCCAGGTAAGTGTGTGCAGGGCCCGGGAGCAATGCACGATCGCACACCATTTTCGGCTTCTAGCCAAAGATGAAAAGGTGCGCAATCAGTGCCTGCCAGCCCCTGGAGCATCGCACAGTTGTGAGTGCATCATGCAGATCACTCCTCACAATCGCGCAATGCTCGAGGCCCTCTTTCGCATGGAAAATGCTGTGTGAAAAGGGCCTCTATCTCCCTCTTTCTCTGTCTCCCTCTCTGTCACACATGCACACATGCACTCATGCACACACACATACTTTCTAGTATGTAATTTCAATCAGGTCAATGGTGTAAAGAGGACTGTGTACCATTTCAAGTAAAGGATCTAAAGGAGTGTCAAGTATATATGTTTATAGACCAGAGACCTGTTTGCCTAAATCCAATTGCTAATTTTAACTTTAGCAAATGTGCTGAGTCAATGATATTTATGTAAGTCCTGAGCTACATTTAGCTTACTGACATGATGGGCCTATTCCATCTGGAAGCTGCAATTGGATTTAGACCTGGGACTTAACTGGGTGTTGTGCAGAATGGCAGAGTTTAGTTGTGGAACAGGTGGTCCCATGTGATGTTCAATCTTATTTTGACCATATCCAGCTCTCTATGTACTACAGTCCAATTCTTACTTGCTTGAAGACCCTCCGGAAGCTATAACTTACTGTAATTTCACAAAGGAGTCACAGAAAATAGGCCCTATAGATAAACCTTGTCAATGCATTCTCATCATATTGAAGGAGGTTCTCCTTTCTGGCCAGCTGTCTTCTTCATCTGGAGCAGGGGGAGGAGAATTGAGGTGGTAGTGAATCCTCTGTTCGCATACGATAACACCTAAATAGGACTAGTAAATTAGATAGTCCAGTTTAAATATTATTGTATGCAAGAAGAGAACTCACACCATGGACCACCAGCGTTTGATTCTTCTCTTGGCCAGGGAACCCACTGATGACCTTGGTTGTGTCACACACTCTCAGCTCCAGAAAACCTTGTGATAGGTTCATCTTAGGTCTGCCGTAAGTCAGAAGTGATTTGAAGGCCCACAACAGCAGCAAAGGACTACTAAAAAAAAGAATTATATAATGTTGTGATCTCCACCAATCCTCATCTTGGGCTGTACCCTTGATCAATTATATCCTGGAATTAATATTTTCCCATAGGACAACAGCCATTCACAGAAAAAGATTTTTTTCACACTTCTGTAAAAAAAACCACAACTTTTCTATTTTTATATTTTCAGTAGAACAATACAAAAAAATTAACAGAACCACATATGGATCTCTGTTATAGAATAGAATTTAAAAAAATTCAGCAAGACAGTAGTGAATATGGTTAGACTCAGATTTTCCATTTATTCTATGGAGTTCTGAAAGGTTCTATCTTGTCTTCTATGGCTTTTCACATTTACATGAAACTTCAGTGAAAGGTCATGTGGGGACTTGGAATGAGGTATCATTAGTATGCTGATGAAAGATCGTTCTTTCTCTCTTTTTCATCTGATTCAAGTGAAGTAGGGAACTGCTGAACTGGTGCCTGGAATCACTAATGTGCTGGATGAAGTCCAATGAAGTAAAACTCAATCCCAGCATGACAGAGGTGTTTCATCTGCTCAGAGAGATGGTGTTCAACTTATGCTTCATTCTTCCTAAAGAATCAAATTTACAGTACTTATGGATCCAGCTGTGTCATTACAGGCCCAGTTAGTCTATTCCTCAAACCCCTCCCCCTAAGTCCCTTTTCACATGGCATTTGCCATATGAAAGGGCCCGTTGAGCATCATGCGAATGTGGGGAGCGGTCCACACTACGCACTCACATTCACACGAAGCTCCAGGGCTTGGCGGGCACCGCTTGTGCACTTTTTCCTTTTCGGCTCTGAGCCGAAAATGGTGAGCGATCGTGCATTGCTCCGGGGTCCTGCATGCACTTACCTGGCATGCGGAGCTCCAGAGCCACACCGGTCACACTTCCTGCCCCAGCGCAGCCTGGGAAACTCCCAGGCTGCACTGTGGAAGAAAGAGGCAGGGCTTTCACGTGACCAGGAAGCAGCTGTGGAGCTGAAGCAACGGGGACGCGAGAACCTCTCGCTGGAGGCTGCTCGCGCAATCCCCGCACCCCAGTGCCGAGAAAAGGTGAGTTGCGGAAAGGGCCTAAATCTCTCTCTGACACAACTTGCTCTAAAATATATTCTCTTCAGCGAAATGGCATGTTTAATTGCGGTCTCATCCGTGTTATAGCAAAAGATAAGAATGGGTGAGAAATTTGTTAGATTCATAGATTTATTCTCTTTACAAAAGGAATTGTCATCTCATTTGTTTTACAGTACAGTAAGATGTACGTGAAATGTGTTGAGTTCTCTTTGTCTAGCTGATCAAGGTGTTTTGATTTACATGTGTGTGCTAGCACCTTCCCGATCTGCTACATCACATTATAGGCATGGTGAGCAACCTTGTCAGGAGATGAGCATCTTCTACTATGGAGGCTCTCCACAAAATCTAGAGTGTGGATTTCCCAGTGATCCAGACTACATGAGGAGTCTACATAGATCGATGAGGATCTTCTCTCCACAACATTTCCACAACATTTCTATCTATATATAAATGGTAACACAACTGAAAAAAAGAAAATAAAATTCAGCTGAAAATAAATCAATCACAATGCCAGACGAAAGATTAAAACAATTAGATGAGCTATCATATTAAACCCAAGCACTAAATTAAAACAGTGTAAACACATATCTAAAAATCTAACAAGAAAGAGAAGTGTAAACATCCCCTCCTATTAATAGACCCTTCCACAAAAGGCAGTTTAGAAACCAAAAGATTGTTTCAATAGAAAGATCTTAATCTGTCAGTGGAAGGATCAAGTGGAAGTGCCAAGCTTCACACAGTTATTCCACAACATGAGAAAGCAACGGAGAAGGCCTTTTCTTGTGTCCTTGCCTAATGTGACTATGAGGGTTGCAGAATTAAGGGAAAATCTCCTACCAAAGATCTCCAGGTTTATATGGGAAAGTCTCAGGGGGCTTAAATACCCAAAAGACACCAAATCCTGTTTGATTCTGGATGCTAAGCATGGCTAGCCCCTCTTAGTACTTGGATTGGAGACTTCCAATGAATGCCAGATGCTGTAGGCTATGTTTCAGAGGAAGAAATTGGGAAAACTACCTCTGAATGTTCCTTTCCTAAGAAAATGCTATGAAATTCATGGGGTCACCATAAGTAGACAGGCAAGTTAAGGGCACACAGACACACAGAGAGTCTCAGTTAAGTGGGATCCAAGCTGCCTCTCTTAGGCCCTTTTCGCACCTTACCTTTTCATGCTGCTGGGTTGGAGCTTGGGGTGTGAGAAGGCTTGAGAGGAATGCTCTTGGAAGCCTCCTGCTTCAGCTCTGCAGCTTCTTCCTGCTCACCTGAGCACCCCACCCGTGCCCCTTCCTTCCTTCCGCAGTGCAGCCTGGGAGTGGGAGGCTGCGCTGGGGCAGGAAGCATGACCGGCGCAGCTCAGGAGGCTTTGAACAGCAGGTGAGTACGCCGCAGGCCCCTGACCGGTGCGCGAGCACGCACTATTTTTGGCTAAAAGCCAAAAATAAAAAAAATGTGTATGCGCTGCGCGTCCGGCTCTTGAGCATTGTGTAAATGTGAGTGTGTCATGCAGACCGGCCCTCACATTTATGCGATGCTCAAGGGGTCTTCACTTGCAAAATGCCATGCGAAAAGGGCCATATACAGGAATGACCTTATTTCAAATATTTGGATGTTATGCAAGACTGGGTAATGTGGTTGCCACACATCGCTATTTCATTTTTCCTAATGGCTAAGGATTGGGAAAAAGATCAAAGAATAAACACATTTTGGAGGAAAAGTTGCCATGTTGCAGCCAAACTTTATAATAACATAATCATCTTCCTTGACATTGATTCATGTTTGCTTCTCATTCTGTAGCTAGACTTTCACACAACTATTCAAACTCAAAGAAAACTAGTTCAGTTCCTCCTGAATATTCAGTGATATTGTAGTGTTCTTGGTCTTAAACTCACACTAACTTCTTCATCCTTTTGAATGTGTGATGATGGAAAACCAAAGAAAGAAGAGAAACGTTTAACATCTGTGACTTCAGAATTTACCAGATAAAAGACTGTAACTATAAATTCAATTGGGTTCTAATAATGGACTATTGCTATGATTTATGCTCACTGGAGCTCCCAGAGCAGCATGTTGTGTCTGTTAAGCACACAATATAAAATTGCCTGCCAAACTATAAAATATCTGCATTTTTAAAATGCTCAGAATTTTTTCATACTCTGCCAATAAATGTATTGTCTGAATAACCACCAGGAAATGCAAAGAGGAAGCAGCTATCTGAACACCAAGACCCTTTTCGCATGCGACTTCGAATGCAAAATGACCACGGGAGTGACATGGAATCACTAGGATAGTTCCACATGATGTTCTTGCGACTGTCACTCCCGTTGCAATCCCGTGTCAATCCTGCATTACATCATTTTCAGCTCTTTGTCAAAAATGATGCGTGATTGCAAATTCCTCCCACATCCCTCCCACACTTACCTGGCATGCGGAACCGCAGGAAGCATGATGGCCACGCTTTCTCCCCCAGCGCAGCCTGGGAAACCACCTGGCCGTGCTGTGGAAGGAAGGGGTGGAGCTATCGTCCTTCCTTCCATCAAACACAGAGCTAGCATGGAGGGAAGCACAGGGGACCCAATACCCCCTCAAAAGAGGCTTTTCGCACAATCCCTGTGTGACATCAGCGACACCAGGCAAGGTGCGAAAAGGGCCCAAGAGAACTCTTTTGTTTTGAGACTTATTAAAAAAGCAGCAGCCCAAGTTCCTTGTGACATTTGCTCCTGAGGAGACCTGCTGAAATGTGGGCCAGTGATAAAAGAGAGTTTTGCACCTGGATGATTATCCTTTTATGTGAGAACAAATAGTTATAGGAGTCTTCTTTCTGCTACAAGCGAAAATGAATATTCCTTCACAGCATTCTCACTATATCCATGCAGGATTTATTCTGCAGAAAAAATAATATGATGGAGTTGTACAAAAAAATCCTGTTTTCTGTGTTTCCTGCACAGGAAAGATTATTTTTGTGGAGGAAAACAACAACAACATGTTTTTCTCTGCAGGCTAATGTCTCTACAACATATTGGGATATTAAAATACTAGGAAAAAATTACACAAGATTCTCACTTATCTGTTCTTCCCAATGTGCTTCATCAATTGTTGAGAAACCTGTTGTTGCTGCTGCTGCTGTTGTTTCTGTTGTTGTTGGTATTTAAACCTGGGAACAAAGGGTAACAAGTTTTCTCTCTATCCTTACATATAAACGTTTCTGCTGGCACATATATTATAAGTATTATAATTAAGAGCTGTAGCTTTTGAGCAGTATAGAGATACAGTCAATTAAGCAGTATATTATACTGATTAGTTGACTGTATATCTATACTTTTCAAAAACTACAGCTTTTGGAAGTTCACAAATACACAATATAACATAATGTTAAATCTAAAACACATGAAAGTAAAGAATTAGGCCAAAAAGCACAGAATTAGAAAAGATTAACACATTTCAAAAACTAAATGATTTTTTTTAAAAAAAAAAGCCTTAGAGAATAAAAAGGCATATGTCTATTTCATAGAAGACAATAATGTAGGATCTAGGTTAGCTTCTATGAAGGATTTTCTATAAGTGGTCCTTCTCTCTAGTAACCACCAATGATGCTTCATTTAGTCAAGGCACCTGAGGAAAAAGAGGCATACAAGATGATATGTTTTGTGAGATAATCTGGCCCAACACACTAAGGACATTCAAGAGTGAATGGAAACCAGTACAAATGACAAAGAGTATAATGCCATCCAGCATTATCTACCGCCAGTGATATATATAAGCCTTTTACTCCAAGTCTCAAGTCAAGTCTCAAGTCCCTACCTTGAAGTCTCAAGCCAGTTCTCAAGCCCTTGAAGATACTTTCAAGTCAAGTCTCAAGTCAAGTCTCAAGTCTGGGAGCCAATTTTATACCCCAACCTATATTCCAGAATTTCAGGACAGAGTCAAATAAAGTCAATTTTAATAATTTAAGCAAAGTTGGCCCTCCACATTTGTGATTTTACCATCTGCAGCTTTAGAAGTGGGGAATAAGATTTTTCTTACGCCCCATTACTGAAGCTTCAAAAGCCTTAGAAGGAAGGATCCTTCCTCCTCAACCCCCACTGCCTAACACATTTGCTGTTCCCCTCTGATAAATATGCCCACACTTTTGGCTTGAGACAGATTATCATGTAATCAGTAGGCAAAAAGTGATGGAAGCCTTGTTCAAAGTTGTAAGGTTTCTGGATGAATATATTATGTTACTGAACCAGAGGCAGCAAGTTAATCACTAAAAATATACAAGTCTCGAGCTCAGTCGAGTCAGTGCATCATTTATTGCCGAGATGAGTCCGAGTCAAGTCACTGAAGCGACTTAAATCTGACTTGAGTACAAGTCAATCAACTCGAGTACATCACTGTCTACCACTTTGTTCTACCACTCTATCCCATTTTTGGGATAGCTGAATTTTCCAGACCTTTTTCAAAACCAGCCTCACATATATTCTGGCAATCTAGCTGGAAGGTTATCAGAGCATGGACAACTGTAGAAAACATTTAATTATTTATTTGATACAGATAGGGTCATAGTTGATATATTAGCCTAGCCTGATGAATCTACTGAGGCCACTTGTCTCTCCAGCAATAATGATAAATCCAAGAACACTCTAATATAATGAATTCAGTCTTTTAAAACCAGCTGGAAGCGCTTGTTTTAAATAGGTTGTCCTATACATTGAATGTATGTGGCAAGTAACAAAAACATCTTTTTTAAAACAAAATCTGCCTGTTTTAGAGGGCTTTTTTTCAGTTCACTGACTAAATTTGTTGGTACAACAGTGTGTGTTTGTGTATGCATGCACAACTGTATGTGTACACATGTGCATACACACAGCCTATAGTAGATCTGTGGAGACAAGGGAGGCCCAGAGCTGCCAATATTAACTACTGCTACTTTAGTGGGACGGAGTACAGATGAGAATCTGTCTTATCTGCGGAGCTGCGCAGTGTCACAGCAGGGATATGGCATTGTTGGCCTCCAAGGGAAGGGGAAGCAGCCAAGTTAAACTGTGTCACCACAACAGAGAATGGGGAGGGGGCAAAGTCATAAGCCATTTCCACACTACATTGTTATAGTGCTATTATTCTACTTTCAGCATCCTGTGGAATTCTGGGGTTTGTAGTTTACTGAGGCCCAAGACCTCTTTGGCTGAGAATTCTAAATGCCCCTCTCTAAATTGCAAACCCCAGGATTCCATAGGATGTAGACAGTGGAATAATAGCACTATAATAGTGTAGTATGGAAATGACCATAGTCTTCATATGCTCCTGTTTGCTTCTTCTGCTTCTTTGCTTGAAGTTGTTGATCCACCATCCTTTCTCTGACACAGTGTAAGCAGTGCTGGTCACTTTGGGACTGGATGTAAAATTTTACCTATTCCATTTTTTCCCCTACCTTACACTGAATGAAAACTGTGACAATTGGTTTGTGGTGGTGTCTTAAACAGGCAAGCAGCTACTTGGCAGGTAATGGGGCAAGGAGGGAAGCAGGAATTCAGTGAACACTTATGGCACCCGTTTGGTGAAGGTGAGCGCTCTGGAGCTCCCTCTTTAGGTCATGTAACTAGGGGGATGGGAAAGGAAACATCCCTTGGGGCTGGCCTGAGGGCTGAACCCTCATTTGAAGTCATGTGATTTGGGGGAAGAATTCGTGGGTTAGTCTTCCAGTTGTACATCATTCAAGGAGCAACCTAGCTTTTGTGCTCTCCTCAGGGCTCTGGTGTATCAACCAGGGAAAGCTGGGGAGGAGGTATCACCTGTCTCAGCTGCTCCTATGTTAGGTTTCTCCCCATTTCTGCAGCTCACAAGGGTTACAGGCTATAGTTAAAATAAAGTGAACCTCCAGCATGATGTAGTAGATTGAGCAAAAGACTACATCCCTGGAGACCAGGATTTGATTCCTGCTGAACCATGGAAACCCACTGGGTAATCTTGGGCACATCATACACTCTCAGCCCGAGAAAATCTTGTGATAGGTTCACCTAAGGGTGCCATAAGTCAGAAATGACTTGAAGGCATACAACAGCAACATAAAATGAAGTGGACGATTTTTAACCCAATCTCTATATCTGGTTTAATTATTGCCATGACTGGTCAACAATAGGTTGAACTCTATCCAGCCAGCTAGGTAAACAGACAATATGCTAACAGAACATCCACCTTACAGAATCTGCACTGAGTCTCAATTTCCTGGTATGTGTTTTGTTTAGATATAGGGACACTTAGATGTGATTGTGACAACTTCTCAAGTCATCTCTGTATCCCACAAAGCAACAGAGCTTTTGACAGAAGTAACTACCATCCTAGAAGGAATCTCTTCAGTGGCTTCCAGAAGCCACTCTCCTCCATGCGCAGACCATTTTAATAGGTCCCCACACATTTGGTGAAGAAAATGGGCATTGCTGCAAGTCTGCAACTTACCAGAAAGTGATCTGATTGCAAGGGAATAAATGCCCTCCATTTGGATCATAATCAAACTGCCTGCTAGGGAACACCAGACTACACCTTGAATGTTGTGTCTAGTTGTGGACATTACAGCTTATGAGGGATATTGATAAGCTGGAATGTGTTTAGAAGAAACTGATCAAGATGTCCAGAAACCAAGTCCGGTGAGGAACAGTTGAAGGAGTTAGAGAGGTTTAGCCTGGGCGACAGAAGGTAAGAAGACTGGGTAGCCATAGACCAAGTTTGTTTCTTCTGCTCCAGAGGACAAGACCATAATGATAATGATGATGATGATGATGATGATGATGATGATGATGATGATGATGATGTTTGTTTATAACACCCTTTTCACCAAAGGGTGTGACATCAACATATACAATCAGGGACAAAGACAATAAAGCATAACACCATAACATTACATGCAATGAAATCCCCAACACCCCACCAGATGCTACGTATCTCTGCACCTTAAATAAAACTCAGTGGCTTGAGATGGTGAATCAAAAAGGAAGGTCTTCAACCATTTACAAAAATGAGTGAGATCCTTCTCCAGCTGGAGGTCCAAAGGAAGATGGTTCCACAAATGCAGAGCCAAAATGGAGGGATTCAAGATACAAATGGTGGAATTTTGACTAAAAGCTGGTAGTAAGCACAGTTTGACAGTGGAATAAAGTACCTCACAAGCTGGTGGATTCCCTTCATTGGAGGCTTATGAACAGAAGTTAGATGGCCACATGTGAGGAATGTTTTGCCTGGGCATTCTTTCATTTTGGATCCCTGTCAGCTCTATGATTATAGATGGTGGCAAGATATAATCTCAGACTTATTTTGTATGTTTTTGTTACTAATTCAACTACTGTACCTTAATTATGTTTGAATCTGAGCCTGGTTTGTTTTATGGTTCCATGCAAAAGACCAGTTGGCTAATGCAGCATAAACCTGAACTTGTGAACTTGTGTGATTCTAGATAAGGACTCAAACAGACAGGAATCATGGAGATGGAATTCCTACTCCCTTTTCATGCTGGTAGTGCAGAACAGGCCTAGGAGGGTTCAGCTGAGTTCAGCCATCTCAGTAATGCTAATAGATCTGAGTGCAAACTGGTAGGGCAACCAGGTATCATCAGGTTAGAGGATGAGGCAGAAGGGGAAGAGCTGTAAGGTCTCTAACGGCTCTTCTCTATTGGCCTATAACCCTTCAAATTAATTACAGATTTCCTGCTACCCATGACCACACTAATAAGCAAGTGATTTATTTATTAATCTCTATCAGTGCCAATTCATATATAAGATAAATATTTATCAGTGCTTACCACTAGAAATCAGCTACCAGTACAGAAGATCAGATTGGTTCAGAGGCACTTTATGAATAAGAGTCTACTCTAACAAGAGTCAGTCCTGTGAAAGCAAGAATAAAATAGGCCTTGCACAAATTCATTGTTGTGTTGTTCCAATCTGATTCCCATTTGTGTATAGCTTATGCAGGATATGTTGCCAATAGATTTTGCATATTTTAATATTTAAAATCATGACTAAGAACATCAAAGAGAAGGTACCCAAATACTTTTTCTGAAAATATTAATAGGCACTGTTCTGCTGAGGGTAGAAGTTTCTGGCACTGACCTCCATCTCCAGAGGGTTCAGATTTTAACATACTTCTGCTACCTTCAGATTCATGTTCAACAATAGGAAAGGTTCTCTGCTTTGAATGAAAATTGTTCATGAGTGCAGCTGCTAGGTTGGATTTACTATCCTTCGACACCTGTTACCAGGCACCAAAGAAACTAGTCAGACTGACAGGCCCCTTGGAGTATTTCAGCTCAAGAATGACAAGACAGAAATGCCTCGAGGACCTGATTTTGAAGTATAAAAGCCTCCTTCGTGCAGCAGAGAAAGCAAGTGAAAAGGAAGAAAAATAATGAATTGGTTAACAAAGCAGTTGCGTAGCTTGCGTAACAGAGACATAATTTAAAGCAACACAAGGCAAATGAAAGCAGATTACTAGTTGACATATATGGGATAAGTATTGTTCCCTGTTGCTCTGGCCAAGAAGAGAGCAAACAGCCATTAGCCTCACTGTTTTATTGCATATTGCTGGAAAACAGAAAGTAAGATATGGAAATACTCTCTCACACTCTTTCAGCGTCAGTGTTTGTCTCCATTTTAGCTTGAACAAAGGAAGAAAAGAGTAGAGGAATATATGTATATACTCACTTAAAAATATTACAAGATTTCAATTTTATTTTTTTTCTTTAGATGTACATATTGAGAACTAAAACAAAGTATCTGCTAAGCTAATTTGTTCTTATACTTTGCTTGTAAGGCGTAAAACTACACTTTGTTGATTTAATAACAATTCATTAGACCTTGCCTGTTCGCATGGTCAGGGGTTCAAGGGTTTTCAAAACTTTTGAAAATGTTTCAACAAACAAGCGAAGCAACCAGGCAAAACAAAACAAAACAAAACAAAATGAAAAATGAAAAAAACAAAAACAAAACAGAGAATAAGAGAATTATGTATTTATCATTCCTTTTGAGTTCCATACCTAAAGCCCAAATAAAGCATTGCAAAGGAAAATTACTAATGCTTGAAATGTGAGATAAATGTGGAGTCTTGCAAACCCACTTCCCTTCCAATAGGAAATTATGATATAAAAGAAAAACAAGGTGGGTTCCTCCGGTCTTCCTAGTGCTCTGGACCCTGTGCATCATTTTGAGGCTGTAAGATGCACATCAGTAAAATGTTGCTCTTTTCTAGTTTCCTGCCTTGTTGTTGTTTTTTGGTCTTAAATGCAAACTAATGAAAATGTGAGATCCCTATGCAAACTGTAGCTGCAGCCATATGAAGCCCTAGTTAAGGGAGAATGCAGTATCAATGTATGCCTGCTAGAGTGTTTTATCTCAGTTGCATCCATGCATTAAATGTTTGAACTGAGGTGGAAAGAGGGTGGGCTTTATATATAATTGCTTGTGCCCCCTCCTCTCATACCAGTATTCAAAGTTCACTTTATTCTGCTTAGCTGTTCCTCACCCCCTCCTTTCAACCTCACAGATCTGGTGTTACAATTGTCAGACACTTTGGTACCAGCTGTAAAAGGCAGTTAGGCAGATAATCACTCATTTGACAGAAAAATTACAAAAGGCTAGATGTGTATACTGAAATGCTTGAAAACAGAGATTACACAAAGGCATTTCTTGTAAATTTCACTTTAGCATGTCTTCTGGTATGTATTGGTCTTTTGTTTTCATCTTCTCCTTCCACCAGAATGTATCGCCAAAGGAAATCAGTGTGTCACCCATTATTAAGGCTTTAAAAGTGTTGTTACTCAGTAACTTAAAACAGAGATGTGCTTGTACTTTTATTGGTTTTATGTCATCTCAGAAAACGGTCTCTCCTTTTGATATTTTACAATATTGTTATTGTTGTTATTGTTACCATTGTTGTTGTTGTTTCATTTGCTTATAACTTGCCTTTCTCCCAAAAGTGAGACTCAAGGCAGATAACAAGTTTAAAACAGAACAAATTAACACATCAGTGAAAGTATAAAATTTAAAAAAGAATTAACCAATTTCTAAAGTTCAAATAATTACATGTTAAAAATATTAATATTAAAACTATTAAATACATTAAAATACATTAAAATTATACCATCTTGAAACAAAGCTTCACAGCATTCTGAGCCCATATCCAGTCAATTCAAAAATCCTGCCAGCACAAAAATGTGTTGACCTGCCATCGATAGGACAGCAGGGACAAAGGTCATCCTGGCCTCTCTAGGAATGGAGTTCCATAGTCTGGGAGCAACCACCAAGAAGGCCACTTTTCCTTGTTCCCACCAAATGCAACTGAGAGGGTTGTGGGACAGAAAGAATACCTTTCCAGATAATCTTAAAGTTTTACTGGGCTCATAAAGGGAAATACGTTCTTTCTAGGAACCAAGCCATATAGGCTTTTATACGTCAAAACTAGCACTTTGAATTGTACTCAGAAAGAGGGTGGCAGCCACTGTGGCTGTTGCTGCCTACAGCCAGCCCCAGTTATCAACCTGGCTGCAGCTCTTTGGGCCAACTGTAGTTTTGAACATTTTTCAAAGGCAGCCCCACACAGAACTCATTACAGCAGTTGAAATGGGATGTAACCAAGGCATATGCTACCATGGACAGATCCAGATTCTCTAGGAATGGGCACAGTTGGTGCACTAGCTTTAAGTGTGCAAAAGCACTCCTGGTCACTGCTGAAACCTGGGTCTCCCAGCTTGGAGCTGAATCAAAGAGTACCCCAAACTGTGAATCTGTGTTTTCAGTGGAAGTTCAACTCCATCTAACACAGGCCGAATATCTGTTTCCAGATCTGTCTATCAGATGACCAGGAGTACCTCTGTATTGTCTGGATTAATTTTTAACTTGTTTCCCCTTATCCAGTCAATTACAGTAGTCAGTCATTGGTTTAGCACAGGAACAGTTTCCTTGGAATTAGGCAGAAAGGAGTAGTAGAGCTGAGTATCATCAGCATACTGATGACACCTGACCCCAAAACTCTAGACAACCTCTCCCAGCAGTTTCATGTGGATGTTAAATAGTATAATGGACAGGATTGAACCCTGAGGGACTCCGTAGGCCAAAGGCCAAAGAGTTGAGCAGGAATCCCTCAGCACCATCCTCTGAGAATACCCCTCTAAGAAAGAAAGGAGCCAGTGTAAAACAGTATTTCCAAGCTCTATCCTGGCAAGGTGACTTAAGTGGGAAGCAATGCTATGGTTGATGGTATCAAAAGCCACTGAGATGTCCACCAGAACAACATTTTTCCTGTCCAGTTCCCTTCATAGATCTTTGACTAAGGTGGCTAAAGATGTCTGTCCCATAACCAGGTCTGAGGATAATCCACCTCATTCAAGAATCCAGCTACCACATGCTCTAGTACCTTGCCAAAATATGGACAGTTGGAGAAAGACCTATAGTTATCTAGTATAGTTGGATATGGGGAAGTTTTTTTGTTTTGTTTTGTTTTTAATAAAGAGTCTTACTACAGCTTGCTTCAGGTGTGTGGGGATCCTGCCTTGCTCTAGACAGGCTTTAATCACTTCCCTTACCCACTCAGCCAGTCCCACTCTAGCCTGATTAATTAGCCAGGAAGGTCAAGGATCTAGTACACATGTGGTGGCTCTCACTTCTCCAGGGATCCTGTCCATATCCTCAGGCTGCACAAACTAAAAAGTTTCCATCAACACTGGAGAAGCAGGGGCCAAGGTTATATCTAATGGAACTGTATAAACTCTGGCATCTGAGTCAGAGTGAATCCAAGGTATTTTAATCTGTGAAATGGTGGGCAATTTTTTTCTTTTCAGTGGGCTGTCAAGTGTCTTATGTTCTTCTTAGAGTCAAGTCATAACAGATCCTTGATCACCGGAAACAGTTCTGCTGAATGCTTCTGTGCAGCGGCAATAGTGTTAGCTAAGAAAGCCTTTTTTGCTACCTTTATCGCTTTACTATTGGACTTCAGCTAGATTTAGATTGTTTTCAGTTGAACTCACTCTGAGCTTGTGACATTGTTGCTCTAATCTCATTTGTCTCATTCCTGTCCGCTCCTTAGAAAACCAGGGGGCTGGTTCAGCTATACTCCATGAGAAGGGACTTTAGAGATCATGCCTACTATGCTGGCCATTTCCCCATTCCAGAGATCAACCAGGATTTCAACAAGATCAATTTAAGTACCTGGTTTTGTAACTACACTTTATGCTTTGCCTAGGCAAAGAAACCAACTCTTTTGAAGTTTTCTTATTAAAGTATGGAATTATAATTATTTCTTGGAATGTTTTGCTCTTATAAATCAATACAATGATACAGTTGTGTGTGTGTGTGTGGGGGTCTCTAATTTTTATGTTATATTTTGTGGTTAATTCCCGTCAAGGAAAAAAAAAAGATCGTATTTCTACTTTCTTAATACTATGTAACAGGTACAGGAAAGGCAGCAAGATAGCTAAGAATAATTTGGACTAGAAAAAAACAACTACCTTGGTTATCTTACTCTTATTTCTAATCTTAATTAACCTCTCATTTTAATGAATATCTGGTGTCCCACATCCACTGGTGGAACGTACTTCTCACTGTGCTCTAACCAGCATAGCCAATGGTGAACGATAACTGAAGTGCAATGTAACATTCAAAGGGCAATATGTTGCCCATCCCTCAAAAATAGCATAAAATTGGCTCTGAAAATTTCTATGTTGGCAAAACCTATGTAAGAAACAATGTGGCAGTCCAGTCCAGAGCTATGAACAGTAAGTCCTTTTGAATTCCCTGGCTTTTAAGCAGGCATAACTGTGCACTTGAATGGTTTGAAAACTTAGGAAACAACCATGTTTTCTCCATTCCTGAAGTTCCCCAAGAGTAATTCAAGTCACTCTTGAACCACCAGCACTAAAGTACATTAAGGGATACGTTTTCCAAGTGAACACCCATCAAGCATACTTGTGTGGCTTAGATCACTGCCAGCTTTCAAGTACCATTCCACGGATCTAAAAGACAAAGACAAAGCCAGGAGGTGAGACAACAATTGTCAAAGGAAATGCCAGCTTTGTAGTGGTTACCTAAATTACCATTTTCAGTATTCTGCAAAGAGGCAAACACATTCTTCTGTCACACTAGATTGCTGAGGGATATACCAAACACCTTTAAAATGAAACAAAACAAAAAAACAAAACGAACAGAGAATAGCATTTTACTAAAAATGTCAGTTTGCTATTAGGAGAAGTCCCAGCTATCCGGAGAAGTCCCATGACTTCCAAGGAAGTAATTAGCTTTAGCTTCTAGCTTTTAGCTGATGTGTCCAAAGTATGACAGTCTCAGTTTGGTCATCTTGGCTTGTAGGGAGCTCAAGCATGATTTGTGGTGGGATCCATTTATTTGTCCTTTTAGCAGCCCCCAGTATCTGTAGAACTCTTCTCAAGTACCACATTTCAAATGATTTGATTGTCTTCCTATCAGCCTTCTTTCTTCTTTCTTTCTTATCAGCCTTCTTCTATCCAGCTTTCACTACCATACACAGAAACGGGGAATATGATGACATGGACAATCTTAAGTATTTAGTAATATATCTTTACACTTTAGGATCCTGTCTAGTTCCTTCATAGCTGGCCTTCCAAGTCCTAATCTTCTTTTGGTTTCTTGACTGTTCTGATTAATGACTGAGCCAAGTTATAGGAACTCTTGAACTGTTTCAATATTTTCAGCATCTGCTCTAAGTTATGAAAATCATCTGGGGACATGGTTTTAGTTTTCTTAATGTTCGAGGACAAACCTGCCTTTGTACTTTTTTCCTTGACTTTCTTCAGTAATTGTTCCAAGTCTCTGTTTTGTCCTTGTGTCACCTGGACATATTAAATTGCTGATATTCCTTCCTCCAATGTTCATGCCTATTTCCTCCAAGTTAAACAGATATGGTGGTAAAATACAGACTTGGAAATTGGAAAACATTCTATTTCTCTGTGTTCTGCCCTGACAGTAACTTCTTGCCCTGAGTAGGTTACACATCAGGACAATCAATTGTGCCATGCCCATTTCTTGAAAAAATGATCCATAGTTTTTTATGATCTACATTCTATACAATCGAAGACTTTGGTAAAATCTATAAAGCATAGACTGATTTTCTTCTGAAATTCTGTGGTGCTTTCCATTATCAAACATAATCCCTAGTGCTACTTCCTTTCCTGAACCCAGCATGGACATCTAGCATTTCCTACTTCATATATGTTATGTCTTTGTTGTAGAATTTTAAACCTGACTTTGCTTGCATGGGAAATTAATGCAATGGTCCTGTGGTTATTCCTTGGATGGTTCTTTTTTGGGGGATCAGAATGTATATTGAGTGTTTCCAATCTGTGTCCAGTTGCATCATTAGCCACAGAATTACTGATAGTTGTCTTCTGCTGTACTCCAGTGGCTCATGAGTGCCATTGGACCTGGGAGTCTCATCATCTGGTACTATCTCTTGTTCATTATGAGCTAACTCATCATATGTTTTCTGAAATAAAGGCATTGGGCCTCCTCAGTTGAATAGGAACAGGGGGCAAAGAGGGTGGTTCGTCCCGGGCGGCAATGTTTTGGGGGTGTCCCAGCCTGTAGCCATGCCCCCACACCCTGTCCATACCCCCACACACCACAGCCACACCCCCAAGCACAGTGGCCATGCCCCTTGTGCCATAGCACCTCCCTCCACTTGCCCCCTCCCCACATTCCAAGCTTTGCCATTGTGCCTCTTTTTGCACAGTACTAACAAGCATTAGCTATGGTGTAACTACTGTTATCTCTGAGACATCCTCTGCCAGTGTCACCCCACTATTTCTGCTGCCCAGATCTACTTAGCACATTTAGCCTGGAACATTTAATCTGTTTGGCACATTTAGCCTGGCTCCTTAACAAAACCTGCTATTGCCATAAGCATAGCCTCACAACACCATGCAGTCCCACTGCCATGGAAAGGTAATGCCGTAGGAGGGTCAGTCTTCATACATCAACAATATCTTGTATAATGCTTTGGAGAAGCTACCTAGTAGATTGTTTACTGTTTGGCTTTCAATTTTTTTTTTTGTTGATACTCAAGCAAGAATTACCAATTGTTGACATATCAGAGCTCTGGTATGGGACCCCACCTATATTAAGATATGCTTGTACTTTAAATATTTTAATACTGTATTATATAATACTGTATTTTATATATATACACACAGTATTATATAATATATGTATGTGTGTGTGTGTGTGTGTGTGTATATATATATGTATGTATTAAAATAATTATATTTAATATAATTTAATACTGTATTATATAAGAACTCATCCTCTTCATGTATGACTAAGAGTGGTTCATTCACTGAATTTCCAGTCTTTAGACAACATCATCTTCCTATTCAGAATCCTCGCATGTTTTTCCACCCTTTCTTCCATCTCTTTGTTCATTGTAGGAAATCTCTTAAGGAGAAAACGACAGAATAGCTAACTCTATTATACCTTATAACTGCTAGTGTGAAGAGCTTGTTACCCTGAAAATCTGGGGGTCCCAGAGGGACACCTCGATCTGCTCCAAGTGATAGGGAAACTAAGCTCAACAGAGCACAAGCAATAGCAATGCGAGAGGCAGGGTAACCTAGCAAGATCTTTTACCCAGTTTTTACGGGGTCAGGCCCAGTCAGAAATCACACAAAAAGGTCCAGTGAATAACTTTATTAAACAGTAGTAGCATTCATCAACACAAACACTCACACACACATCCAGGGGCTAAAGAGAAATAAAGAGTGGAAATAAGATAGAGGGATTGTTGAAGGATTCGTAGTTTGAGTGATACTGCACCTTTTCCTGAAGTCCTTGATCTGGGAAGGCAGTGGAAGAATTGGAATTCAGCAAAAAGATGCTGAGGGAACCACGCGGCTGCCAGGAGGGGGAACGGTCAGTTGGTGTGACAAGGAGGTATCCAAAAAAACTAGTAAAAAATGGGGACTATTTGTAGGAAAAATTTACCCTGAGGGCAAATCCTCTCCTGGGGAGAACAAAGGGGACAGCAACGGAACAATAATTTCACACCGGCACCTTCTTTGATATAGGAAGATAACAAGGTGTTACCCAAGTTTCAGGATCTTCTGCCACTTTGGACTGCACTGTGAGTTTATGCAGATGGTCCTTGCCTGATAAGATTTTATTGCTTCCAGTGCCCAACTTTGTGGGAAAAACTCTTAATCCCTTCAAGTTGGCCCCTTAAAGGCTGAGGGCCTTTTGTCCACCATGGGTTGGCACAACTTGAGGTCTCCTGTGGCTATGTGACTGGGAAGTTTACTGGCCTGACCTGGTTCTTTCAATCATACGACCGTTGTTGCCTATGTGCTCATCCAGATGACCTCTCTGGGTGTTAGATTAGGTTTTATATCAAAGTTGTAGACCCCGGAACAGGGTTTACCAAGGGGGCAACAAGCTGTCTGACTGGAAATGCTCTACTCCTCTTTCAAAACTATTTCTTTTTGCCTGTGAGAACAGAATAGGCAAAAATTTACATCCTTCACATACAACAATCTTTGAGCCACATAAAAGGAGTTATTTATGACACAAAAATGTAGGTATAGGTATAGAACAGTTTGCTTCCCACTTATAGTAACAGGCAGCTGTACACCTGAACATGACAGTCAGACATTACAGTCAGATATTTTCCAACTGATTACCGATCTAGGGTCAGCTGTTCTATGTTTAACAAATTAGAATAATATGAATTGGGCTCTGAAACTATTGTTTCCAGTTGTTGTTTCCCAGGTTGTGATAGTCCCTTGTAAAGGGACTCAAAATGAAGGAATGATAGTAAGAAAAACTCTGGCATGTTTTGCTGTATGGTTTCAAGTACACTTAGAATATAGGATATAGCAATTGCCTTTATGACTGCAACCATACTTATAGGAATTGTTTTGCTATGCTTGATTCAGATCAGAATGAGATCTCTGGAAATTTGGATCTGTGCTATTTGTTCTCAAAATCTTCACAACATTCTTGAAACACGATTGCTTGTGTAATCTGTTTCAAATTAAGCTGTCACAGTCAAGCTATATCTTTGCCAGTTATGCAGGACACAACACAGTTGTCAAAATGATGGCTTGGGTTTCCAGCCAGTTGTTTAGCAGTGAGTAAGGATTAAATATGCACACAAAATAATAATTTGGTCTAAAGTTTTCTTCTGTTTCTGTAATACAATGCATCTCACCAAGCAATTCACATCCTTAAAAGGTATGTTCTTTCCACTCCTAGATACAGAACTAAAGTTCACTTACCCACAAGCCATCTCATGAAACCAGAAAATAGCACAAAGAATGTTAACAGGAATAGATGATTTGAGATTTGTATCCATAAAAGGTTTCCAGAAGAAACAGTTATTAGTGTTTGGCATGAACAGACTAGTTTATAATATCTGAGTGCTGATAAAACATCTTGTAGAGTCTGTAAATTACATCCTTCAAAGACGCTGGTCTTTGAGTTATAACTGTAAGTGTTGCTATGACAGTAGAATACTAAGCACAGGAAAAATGAAGCTATAAACAGTGCCACTGCTAATTTTTGCACTTTACCTAATATGGGTAAATGCACATCATATGTCTTCCAACTGCCAAGATGACATAAAGTCACACTGGCTGTGTTTTCAAGCAGTATCAAATATATTAGTATACTGAAGTCTCCCTTTATGAAATGACCTCCAGATGTGTTGGGCCACTAATTCTATCATCCTCAACTAGCATTGTGTATTTCCAGTGCAACACTTTCAGAGGAAAACATATTGGGAAAGCTGCTATATGGTGTCTGCTGTTACAAAACTGATATGCTGCAGCCCTGAACACACTTCCTAGAAAGCGAGTCAGTAGATGGAACTGGGAAAACCACCTCTGAATATTCCTTGCCTAAGAAAACCTTCTGAAATTCATGGGGCTGTCACAAGTCAGAGGAACACAGAAATCAGTGTTAGTGACATCTGATTTAGCTTTTTTAAACCACAGGAAAAACAAAAATATACATAGGTACATCTGTTTCTAATCTTACTAATGTAAACAAATGTAGAATGCAATATTCTTTAGAGATTACTCTTGATCTTCAACAACACAATGGACAATTTAGTTTATGTTACATTAAAAACAGGAAAAAAATAGAAAACTGTGCTTCTATTACATGCTGAGTTTGAGAAATTTGGAGTCTACCCAGCACAAGCTCAAAAAATCTGTCTTCTGTGTTTCAGGTACCAATTTTTCTTCATACTCTGGTTAATTTGAGGGCTGCTTCTGAAAACATAAAAAGTATTTCTTTGTACTGTTGTTGTTGTTTGTTGTGTACCTTCAAGTTGTTTCTGATATATGGAGACCCTAAGACAAACCTATCACAGGGCTTTCTGGGACTGAGAGTATGTGGTGTACCCAAGGTCAACCAGTGGGTTTCCATGGCTGAGTGGAGAATTGAACCCTGGGCTATTTCTGCACTACGCTTCAACACCCTGTGGGATTCTGGGGTTTGTAGTTTACTGAGGCCAAAGAGTTCTCTGGCTTAGAGTTCTAAATGCCCCTCGCTAAACTGCAAATCCCAGGATTCCATAGGATGTTGAAAGTGGAATAATAGCACTATAACAGTGTAGTGTGGAAACGGCCCTGGTCTCCAGGGTCATAAAGCAGCACTCAAAACACTGCACCACACTGACTCCTAAAGAAGCATTCCTGTGTTTCTGCCTGCTTTTGAACTGGGGACCTTTCATGTGTTAGGCAAACGTAATAACCACTCCACTGCAGAAACTACTCTATATTTTTCACTACTAAATTCCTATAACATGTCCCTATCCATCTGAGATTTCAGGACCAGTCTGAAAACACAATATTTTTCTTTATAAACTGAGTATTAAAAAATCAGACCTATTGTTTGGTTAAACTATAAGTTCAAACTAGCCAAAGAGCATATCCACAAAACAAAAAAAACTCTTTTTATTATTTTTATCCTCTCTAGCAAGCCTGAGCTCACTGTGAGCTTTCTCTTTTCTGATATTCTTCCCACAAGCTTCCCCCTGACTTATTTGTTGGTATTCCTTCTGGTGATTTTTCCCTTCTTCCATTTTTATACAAATCTCTTTTAAATCAGCTTATCTGAACATTCATTGTAGATCCACCCCAGTTTATTTAGATATTTCCCACTTTTCTTTCTCATTGGAATTATTTGTAATATTGAATTTAACATCTAAACTGAAATTCACCTCCATCATAAACCCACTTCTCTTCTGATCATAGGATCTCATCCAGTATTTCCTTTGGCCTACTGATGTCCATTGTGCATTTCTGATTATGTAAGGTTTCCCTTTTCCTCTGCATAACAAATTGCAGGGGAATGTTGTCATCTCACCCAAGGATCCCACAATTTTTAATCTGTTGACCAATTCTTCCCTTTGGGCAAGAATCAGGTCCAAGACAGCTGATCCATTTGTTTCCTTGTCCACCTTCTCAATGATGAAATCGGCAACAAAGCAAGTGAGGAATTTATTGGGCCTTACATGTCTGGCAGAATTTAACTTCCAACAAGTATCAGGATGGTCAATGGCTTCCATTACTCCTGGCTTGGAGGTCTGAAGTACAGAGGTTCACTGTTGTTTCCCTCCTGATTATTTTTTACACAATGCTTAATCTGTTTCCATTCTTTAAGTTATGGATCTCTCCATAAGTGTACACATTCTTGACATATAATTCTATTCTTCCTCCTTTCTTGCTCAGTCTGTTTCTTTGGATTAGGTCATACCCCTCTTTTCCTACATTCCAATCATGAACCTCACAGTGCTAGCTTCCAATTACGCCTGTTAAACCATATTTACCTTCCTGGATTAAGAGTTCAAGTTCATCTTTTGTCATGTTTTGTGCATTAGCATAAAGGCATCTAAGACAATGGGTTGTTCTTTCCACCTGCGTCTTTATTGCTTTCTTCTGCCCTTTTGTGGATTCTAGGACTACCAGTCTAGTTCCCCCTGTATTATTGAAGCTGTTGTTCCTTGTATTTTTTGTGTGTCCATTCTCTGAGGTACTGTCTCTTTCCAATGCCTCAGTTTAAAGCCCCCAAACAGATCAAGATCCTTAGCAAATACATTCTTGCCACTTGCTGTGAAGCATAGCCCATCTGTCTGATGTCCTTCTTGATGAAATCAGAGACTGTGGTCCAAGAAGCCATTTTTTTTTCCTGATGGTGCCATCTGCAGAGCTAGCTCTTCACTTCTAGTATTCACCTTTCTTTTCTTGGTTCGTTCGTTCGTTCTTTCTTTCTTTCTTTCTTTCTTTCTTTCTTTCTTTTTCTTTTAAGAAGAAGTAGTGATGAAATAACAAGCTGTGTCCCAAGCACCTTTAGCTTCCTACCCAGAGTCTTCCATATGTTGAAGACTATATCTTGCAGTATCATTTGTTACCATGTGAATCAGAAGGAAGGGGAAATAGTCAGGGGACATGATTAACTTGTCAGCCTCCCTATTAGGTCACAAATCTTTCCCTATAAGCTAGCACACATCTAGAGACATTCTGTTAGGCCCTCAATTATCCTCTTTTCTAGATTTCATCTCCTGTATCCTCCAAAAGGTTTTATCGTTCTTAACATATTTGATGGTAAATATGCAAGGCTCACGTTGCTGCATCTTCTATTCCATCAGGAAACCCAAATTGTACTTACCTATGTGTACAACTCTTCACATCCTGAATCATGAATGCAGAACCAATAATACTGAATATCTGAAATACTATCTTTTTCCTTATGAGACTGTCTCGAATTTGAGATCTTCAGCAGAGAACCTGTTGTGTTTCCCACCACCCCAGTAGACTATGCTGGTATGTATATTAGAAAGGATATTCTCTGTAGCAGAACTCCCCCTAAGACAAGTCAACCTGTCTCCATGCTGTTGAGCTAGGTTGAAGAAGATATTTTCTTTTTGTTTGTAGTTGCCCTAAGCAATTACAACAGAGGGTGGGATAGAAATATCTAAAATACATAAACATTTTTTGACACTGAAATCACTAATGGCAGATCAGGTTAATGCAGAGCAATTTCCAAAATATACTGCATTGCTCAAAATACCCATTGTGAGATCATCCTCTCACTTCACCATCAATGAAAATCCATCAATCTTCACTTAAAATACAACAGTAATAAACTGAGTCAAATGTCAAGTGAACTAAATACCTAAACTATATTGAAACCATCAGAACAGAGCACAAGACCAAGCAGGAAAAAAGTGTGAATATCTGGTTCAAAAGGTCAGAGAAATTGTACATTTCCTTTCATGTCGCTGTGTATGCTGCACAGCTTGCCTCCATTCCAACAAGCAGATAATTAATTACTGGTGGATGTGATGACTTTCTTTTCCAATTTACAGCAATTGAGAGCAAAATGCTTTGGTGATTACAAAGTGGAGTCTATAGGGAAGGCAGAGCATACAGTCCAAAGTGTCTGTGTTTGCTGGAATATGATTGATATTCTACCATGGAAGAAAATTACTTAGCTCTTAGACCCCTGTGAAGTGTCAGAAATTGTCTGTGGATTTTTCCTGGCCTTTCTACCCTAGAATAATAACTATCCTCCCGAAATGTTAACCGAACCAATTTAAGTCATTCTATAGCCTTTGTATGACAGCCTGATGAGCTGCTGCATTCTTGATCCTGAGCCTATTGTTGTGCCCTTTCATTATAATATCACTTGTTATTGCAGTGCCTTCTTTGAGTGAACTGAAGAATTTGGATCTGCAGGAGTGCTACATCATAGTTCATAGCTGAGATGCTTTCCCAGACTTTGTATTGTGATCAGGCTTAACCGCACAAGACCAATAGCTTAATAATAGCCAGAAGAAATGCCTCCAACTGAAATTGGTCCCAGGGCATATATCATCAAAACCAATTTACTGAGAATTAAAAAGTGCTGGTGGGAACACAGGCATCTTGAAAGCTGCCTAGGGATTTGCTGTGTCTCCCTCTGTGTGTATGAGGGAAAGTTGTTAAGTAACAGGGAGGGAGGAATTCCCTGTTTTGGCAGCAAACACATTGAAGTAATTTCTGAAACAGAATGAGTGGTGTTGCTGCTGAATTTACATTAAAGAGCCGGATGGTTGCTATCTGTGAAAACAGCTCCTTTTTCCAAACTGATTTGCGTCTCCTAGAGATTAAGGACACAAGTCTTCAGGAGATTATCATGTCACTTGGCTTAAGTGACACCCAATCCATTTTATTGATATCAGCTCTATCCTGCAAAACAAGCACTTTTTCAAGGAAACATAATGAAAATTTTGTGTGACTTTATGGGCCAATGTATAATGGCTTTTCACAGGCTGTTGCTAGCTGCTCTTGGTAGAGCCTGTAAATGAAACCACAGCACTTGTTACAGAGCCCAGGCTAGCACCAGGCTACTCCATACTAATAAAGCTGAAGAAGTCCCAATAAGCAATGCATTGCTTTAAAAAAACACAAAAAACAAAACTTGAATCATGGCCTGCAGAGAAGACATTAAGCTTCATTCATTGAACTGAGCAAACTATTACTTCCTATTCTTACCATGCTTATTTCTCAACAGGACTGAATTACAGGGCCACACTGCCTTCTGATTTGATTTCTAATTGTTTGATTTTCAATCACATTCATTTGGGATTAGAGGTTATAGAATGGAAATTAGATGACAGGTGAAGAGTTCTCTCCTTTTTCCTTTAATGTCCTTCTAATCACACGGGTGAGTCCATTTGCTTATATGGCAGAGCTACATTTTGGCCATCTGAGCCCATTGCTGAATTGCATCTGGGTTCAAGATTGCAGAGCTGACAGTTCTGTAAAACACAGCTGGCACTTACCTAGGCTTCATTATTCTGGGGAAATAAGCTTTCCCTAGCACCTTGGAAAATAAATTTGCCTTTCTTTTCCTTGCTTCTGATCTGTGGCATAATGACAGTCCGTGTATTGAAGCTGATTCAGTATAGGAAGGCAGGTTACACTGGCATGGAATAGAATCTGAAATGTTAACACTGCAAGAAATGGTCAAAGAAATAAATAGCAAATAAAGACACCCACAATTAACCTGTTTTAGTTAGCTGCATCTAAAACTTCAATATCCTGTGTTCTACCAGAGCAAACAAAATAAAAACCCTGCTGCTTTCCATGCAAAGTGTTTTCATTTGAGCTGCAATAAAACATTATTTAAAAAGAGAGGTTAGAAACCAAATTCAAATTGAGGTCTCCTTCATGCATTTGTTCTTCCTGGAATAGAGGCTTGATTGATTTATCTGCATTTTCAAAGCAGTAGAGCACTTTTCTTATTGCTTCACTAGTCCTTGATTTGATATGGATGTAACAGGATGCTAAAAGAAATCAAGCTTTGCAATAGATTTTCTGATTCTGTGTTTCATGCAGAGTACATGTACAAAGGTGGTCATCCTGTTCTATGTGCTAAAACAAGCATGTGAGGAATGTAGAATAAGCTGTTCACCATTGCTATGATCACATTTTGTAACATTGGCCCTTTCTGCAGCTTACCGTCTTCTGGCGCTGGGGTGCAGGGATCGCACAAGCAGCCTCCAGCGAGAGGCTCTCATGTCCGGTGTCCTTCAGCTCTGCCTGAGCTGCCTGCTCATGTGAGAGCCCCGCCTCTTCCTTCCACAGCGCAGCCTGGGAATTTCCCAGGCTGCGCTGGGGCAGGAAGCACGACCAGAGTGGCTCCGGAGGCTCCACATGCCAGGTAAGTGCATGTGGGGCCTGGGAGTAATGTGCAATCGCGCACCATTTTCAGCTTCTAGATGAAAAGAGCTGCAAGGAGGATCCTCTGCAACTGACAAGGAAGCAAAGGAATATTAGGAGTCTGCATTCCTGAAATGATGCAGAAATAATATTTTATTGAGGTGAAATCTATGAAATGGGTAGTGGAGATGCCAATGCTTCCCTCTCCATTCTTTTTTTCTTCTTCTGTATTGTCAGCTTCCATACAGTAACTGCCTTAACTTTTAATATAAAGACATTTGATGCAATAACAGCTTTCCTGAATACTTTGGTTTTAAATAATTAATAATAATTAATATCATAAATAAAATAATCATAAATAATAACAAAAAATAATATCAAAATGTTCTCCCTAAATTATGAAAGAAGTCTGATCTAAATTTGAGACATTCTCAAGACTAATTTGATAGAGGCACACACTGAAAGGGCATCTCATTTTGACTATAATGCATGTGTGCTTGGCAAGAGGGGAGATTATGGTTTGTATCAGTCCTAGAGATGCAAAGACTTGGGGGGAAAATATCTGAAATACTGGAAAAAGACAGTTTTTGCATTTTTTTTTATTTTTCTGAAAACTCTTTTCCAGAAAAATCAGAAAAATAATAAAAAAAATAAATGAATGAGTAATAAAATTTTTACGAATGAGTAATAAAATATTTAAGACAATGTATTTCTCTATGTACTCTTGAAAAAAAATAGTTCTAAAACTATACAAAATGGAGATTGTTATGTATGACAATGGACAATACCTGATTATGGTAATTCCTGGCCTTGGTATCACCGTCTAAGTTCATTGTGTGGGAATTGATGCTGTATGTCTGCTTGCCACTATGGAAGACAAAATATGAGACAAAATACTTTTCTCAGATTTACTAATGTTGATGGTTTTTTTGTACAGCCCCCCCCCCCCCCGTATTCCTAATACATTGCAAAGTCAAAGATGTTTTTTACCTTTCAGGACCTTCGTAGCTCCATTTGTAACCAAAATAAAAAGGGAATTCAGCAGCACCACTATTTTCTGACTGAACTGTACCTTTAATATATTAAACATGACAATTCTGTGCCAAACAGAATTCTATAATTGCATCACACTGTGTTATATTTATGTTCTGAAATAACAAAGTGATTTTCACTTTCTAAAAGATGTTACATTTTTTCCACTTTTTTTAAAACATTTTTGTCTCTCGCCCACACAAACAAAAACTTCTGGGGGGGGGACTTTCCCTCCATTTTTTTCAAGATTTCCAGAAATTTTAGATCTTTACTCAGCTGTGCGTAACACTCAAATAGTAATTACTGAATAGTAATTTGAGAAGATGTACAAGGGCAGAATGCATTGTGTTTCCCATGAAAAGCCTGGACTATGTAATGCCTATGGAATCCAAAGGTGATAGAACCAAATAGATACCATCACCAGTCACTGAACATATTAGCAGGCTACATATTACTCATGTAAGGTGTAAACCACTGTGGACCTTAAAGGTACAACTCATCAGTCTGAAATGTGAATTCAATAAACCACTCAAGACCCAGAAGTATTAGAGTGACTTAGAAGCCAACTAATAATTTCCAATTTCTTTTTTTAAAAAGATTTAAGCTTCCACACAGTTTTCAGTTTCCGGATAGCTACTGAGTCCACTATCCTGCCACTCACTAGCTGGTCTCTAATGTACAGATTTCTCACCAGATGGAGCTAAGCACAAACTCTTGGCTATTCCTGCAGTCCAAACCAGAAATAATATGTGGCTGCAAACATGGGTGACTACTTGAGGATGAGCGCTGTCAATGCTTAAGTACTACTCCCTCTCAATCCCAGATACTAAGCATCAAAAGAAAGATAAAAATAAACAGGGATTTGTTAAGAATTAGAAGATTGGGGGCAAGGGAGCACAGGATTACAGGATTATCAGTGTCAACCTGCACCCCCCCCCCATGGTGTCAGTTGAAATAAGGGGTCCTGCAGCAGCTATTAGCAATTTAGAAAAACAACCACCACGACAGCACATGAAACAACATCAATAGCTTGGCAATAAATCATAAAGTATGCCAGCTAACATTAGTATCTTGAAGTCCTATCTGAAATCAGATTTCAAGAACATCATATAAATCTAATTCCTAGTCAGGGCTGGCTGAGAGGAAGAGGAAGAATCATATGAAAACAGCTAGATGAACAAGGTAGCAACTTTATTTCAGCTTTGAAAACAAGATCTGTGGTGAGGCCTACCACATATGTTGGAATTATTTGAAGCAGTCTCCCTTAAAGGCAAGGATGGGCAAGGATGGGGGGATACGATATCAGTGATTGAAAGGTCCCCTGAAAAGCTATACTCTTATTGGAAACATCTGTATAATGTGGATATTTCCAATGTCTAGTAATGTATTTGAAAATCATATTTTGTACAGATGTAATCATGAAAAAAGAAAAGAAAGAAAAAAGAAAAGCTATACTCTCACTTGTACCTCTTGTGCCCCTCAGCAATCCCCAGATTGGGAAGTCTCACTCTGTGTGTGTGTGAGCGCGCACCCACACACTTGCATGCACATGCACACATTTGTCAAAGTGGGGAAAGAGGTGGTGGACACTGGATCCACCCACAATGCCAGCCTCTCCTTAGAATTTGGGGAAATTATAGCTCAAAGGAGGCCTGCAACAGAAGGATAACAGCAGTCTTTTCACTTCTGAATACCAGTACTAACTGTAGAGACAACCCCAGTTTATAGTTAAATCTAATGTTTTATTTGGATGACAAACACACAAGAAATCAGATGCTCTCAAGAACCATACAAGTTTACTGGAAAGCAAGGCATGAAAGACTGGTTAGAGAGAGATCGGGGTGAAGAAGATGATTGTTAACAGTCCTGAAGCAGATGGCTGAAGCAGAGGGGCTCAGACAGCATCTGAGGGCAGCAGGATGAATGGCAGTCTGGAAGCCACATATTATGTCCAAGTACCACAATTTGCTGCAGCTAAAGCTAGGATCTATATACCTTATTTTCTACCCTGAAGGGGATGAGTAGACAAAGTGGTAACAGCTTTCTCATGGGATTGACGAAAAGTCTGGAATTGTCTGATTTTCTTGACTCTAGGTGACCAAACACTGATGGGAGTCATGACAATCTCGTAATATTTCTTGTTAGGCAGTAGGTATAAGGAAGATTTCCATAGGATGAGATCACAGAATGGTCCCTGATTGCCTCACCTGGGCAATTTTGCCTTCCATTGTGTTCTGGTGTGCACAGAGTCTGAGCTGTTAGAAGAATTGTCACAAATCCACTAGCATTCAGTTTTCCCATCTAATCCTCTCTGAACTTATGACCTCGTCATGTCTCAGGTCAGCTTCAACTGGCAACATACCTTCTGGCCAGTGTGCCCTCGATCATGTTTTTCAGACATAAATATGCCTAGTTAAGAAAATAGCACATCTTGCAGGATAGGGGGGTATAAAGTATAGCAAAAAATGCCACTCCTTTAAGCCTCTGGACTGATGGTCTTGACCAATTTATTGCATTTAGCAACATTTATAGCACCACATGAATCTGTTTCAACAGCATACATGCTTTTATTCCAAACACATTCCATATAGGACTTTTTTTTTTAAAGGCCCAACCAAATGATGCAAAAAGAGCAACAACGTCCTCCAGATGTTCAGGAAGTGATATGTGCAATCTGGACCCAAATATATTGTACATTTGTACAGGACGGTGGACATAGGGACATTTCCATATCCTCCAACATTTTATAGGTGAAAACTGGGATGTGGAAAGCAACATCACGTTATAGTCAAGATAGGAAAAGTTTGTAATGAGGAAGAACACACAAGGACAGGCTTTAGCTATTTTCTTTTGCCTGAGCAAAAAAGAGAAGAGTATTCTACTCCTCCACTCCTCTTCTCCCTGCTGAATTAATTGAGTTCAAACTACTTTTGCACTTTGAACTCAGTTGCAGCAATTCAAGTAAGTCAGGATGAAGGGGGAAGGTGGGAGGAAGAAAGACATTTTAAAAGCTACTGAAAAAGTGGAGAGAATGGGATGGGGTGGAATCTTGTCATTCCCTGTAGATTCAGGCAAAAGCATCCGTTACAGCCTGTTCTAGCTTAGCTGCTATTCCTCATTGATAAGTTTTGCCATCTTGACCACATTCTCACATTGCCTGGCCACATGTGTTGCCTGAAATGTAGGAGGACATTTCTAGCATGGGAGTAACTTAAAACTTCATCTGAGTGCAACATTTGTTTCAGTACTCAGATGCTGCTGGAGCAAACAATGCAACAAAAGAAAACCATAAACAAACAGGGAACAACTATGTCAGCACAGAGGGAAGACAGCTCTTTCTTTATTTTGCCAAATATATGAAAAGGGTGCAGATTAATAAATGTGAGATCTATTTGCTGTATAACTGGACTTTCATTCATCCATGGAAAACACTATGACTGCCTTGAAAATTAAATTGTGTCTCTGTTTTGGAAAGATAATTCCCAGCCACTGAACGCATATATTTCCAGGATGAATTTCTCACATGTCCATTTTACACAGATTTTAGATTCTTTTACTGACCATTCAGTTTAACATTGGGACTGAATGTGTTAAAATACAGTCACACTTGCAAGTGCAAAGCTAACAGACATCTGTATGGTTTTGAAGAATCAGTCAAAGGAAAAGCTTCCCTGATGATGTCTGACAGTCTCCAAGGGAAAGAGAGACTATGAGCATGAAAAGAAGAGAGTATCAAAAGACAGCTGCACTAGACAGTAAAGTGTAGGAAAGCAGTGTAGAGAGTGAAGCAAATATCTAGTTTTATTCTTCTCTTTTCCAGATCTAGAATCTTTGGCTCTTTCCACATGTGGGGGGGGGGGGAGAAACGGGCAAAAACGCCCAAAAACAGAGCTTACCTGAAGCCGGGTAAGTCCGTCGCCACATGGAGCAGCGCGAGCTCACTGCTCCGCAGTCCTCCAGTGTCTCGAATGGCGGCTTCCGGTTGGTGGAGGCTCTCCACCAACCGGAGAAGCTCGCCAGCCAGAAGCCCCCCCCGGCAGATCTGCAGGCACGCACTTGCGCGCGCCTGCAAATCCACTTCGGAGCCGGGCGACGGACTGGTGCGGGGCTGCACGCTCCGTGCTTTTTAAAAACCTCGAAAAAGAGGTTTTTAGAAAACACGCAGCGCGGCTAGTTCCGGCCGCTCCTGAGTGGATTCTGGTGTGGAACTACAAAAAGTAGTCCACGCCAGTCCACTCTACGGTGTAGAAGACCTCCGTGAGAGGTCGCTCTGCACCATTACAGAAGCCCGGTATGGAAATGGCCTTTGATTATTCAAAACTTTCTCTCGGAAAAAGAACCATTTATTGTATAGTTCCAAGCTCATACTAACATGCCCCCCCATACTTTTTAATAAGAAGTTGTACACTACCTCTTTCACAACTGAGTACTAGGTACTGCTAGATTCCTAATATCATGACTGTACCAAACATACCATGAAGTTCTAAATAACATTATTATAGAAAAAGAAAAGAACTACCAGCAAAACTTACCACATGTTTCATAGAGATTAAGGCCGCAAGAGCCAGCATGGGATAGCGCTTGGAGTGTTGGACTAAGACACTGGGAAACCAAGGTTTGAATCCTCCCCTCAGCTGTGGAAACCTAATGGGTGACCTTGGACAAGTTACACACTCTCAGCCTCAGAGGAAGGCAAAGACAACCTCCTCTGAGCAAATTCTGCTAAGAAAATTTCATGATAGGTTTGCCGAAGAATTGTCATAAGTCAGAAATGACCTGAAGACATACCATCACCATCACATCAACAATGAGGCTGCAATTCTATGCATATTTGCCTGGGAATAACAAGTTAAACAATTCAAAATGCTGGTGATGACCTATAAAGTCCTATATGTCTCAGGTTTAGGCTATCTGGCTGGCCGTAACTCCTTCCTGACCAGGCCCTGAGATTGTCACCATGGTTGGTGGGGATGCGAGACAGGACATTCTCCCTGGCTGCCCTTAGACTCAGGAACTCCCTTCCCAGGGATGCCAGAATAGCCCCCATCTCGTTGTCCTTTGATTGATTTTAAAACAAAACAAAACAAAATAAAGAATAAAAAATGGTCTAGGGTACACTGTATTGTTTTAACTGAACCGTTTTTAAAAGTTTTTAATCTTTTTAAATTTGCATTTTATTCTTTTTATCTTGAGCTTTGAATTGTTCTAATACTGTGAATAGTTTAACTCTGTTTTAATGTTCACTTGTTATATCTTTTTAATTGCATTGTTCTTTTAAATTGTGAGCTGCTTTGAATCCCAATTTTTTTTGGGAAAAAACATGTTACTACTACCACTACTACTACAAATAATAACAACAATGGCAACAGCAACAACAATTTACTGATGAATATTGCATGGTGCACATCCAGAAGCCTGCATTTAATCTATGTTTTTCAATTAATGTTTTATATATGGTTTCAATTCTATACTAAGGATAGAAAGAATATTCAAAAATATTTGCAGAAGTGTTGATAAACCTTTTGGTTGTTTGGTTGTTTAGCATTGAGAAACCATGACGAGAAGAATCCTGGACTGATAAGGTTTTTCCTTCATTTTCAGGATTTATTCTGCACAAAATTCAAATCTATTTGCATTAGGAATACCATGTCTCTTTTTTTCTCCTTTTTTTGTTCTGATGATAACTGAGAAATTTTGTTCAAATATTCTAAAAATTCTTCATAAATTTGTGGAAAGGAACTTGAATGTGTGTTTTTTTAAAAAAAAAAATCAAAATGTGAGAAAAAGCAAGACTGACAGATTTGTCCATCCAACCAATTTGATCAGTTTCAATCAGCTAAAATAATAGATGCTGAGAGGAAAACAGTGTTGATCTCTTTGTTGTGTTAATGATCACAATGAAAAGAGAGATGCATGCTGCGAACAGCATACACTTTTAATGCTATTGCTGTCATGAACATTGTGAGTTCAAAATAATTGCCTAAACAGCTGCTTCAAGAAGCACTTATTTCAAAAAACCAAACAAATGCACAGATACACATGCCGGATGTCTGGCTTGCTGCAGAGAAAGAAAAAGTGGCAAAAAGTGAGTGACAGATTCCCTGGGAATTAGAGGTTTATAGGAAATCAATAAAGATGCACTAAGAAGAAGGAATGGGAGAGAACATCAGATTCTGTGCATAATATAGAATGAGGTCAAATACAGGTAATATATGTTATATCAATAAAGAGTACAAAGCAGGGGAAATGTTATGTGAATTCTGAACCAAAATAAAGGATATAGAGCTGATTAGAAAACAAAAGTTATGTTAGATGGTGATGATGATGATGATTTATAATTGACAACAACTATTTTTACATAATCATAAAATTAACAGTACTTGTAGGTAAATAAGGCATATGTCAGTTAACAAACCCTCTAACAAAAGACTTTTACAAAGTCTTTTCAATTATTACTTTATTTAGTTATTTAGTTATTAACATATTTATATTCTCCCCTTTGCCAGAAGATCCCAGGCTGGCTTACAATAAAATCAACTTAATAAATAAGAGCCTAAAAGATTAAAACATATTATTACTATTTTCAGTTTAAAAACAGACAATTTAAAGCTAGTTGAAACAATCTTGAATAATATAATTATAAAACATGTGCAGCCTGTATAAATTCAGTTTGACCTGAAGGCTTTAATAAAAAAGCCGGGTTTTAACTTGATGCCAAAACAAATCTAATTTTGGTGTCATTTGAGCCTCCAAAGGCAGAGAATTCTACAACTGCCACTGCAGAAGATCCTCTTTCCCAAGACCATTTCCCCACTAGACTATTATAGCAGTATTATTGCACTTTCAACATCGTATGGAATTCTTGGGTTTGCAGTTTAGGGAGGGGCCGGCTGGCTGCAAACCCCAGGATTCCATAGGATGTTGAAAGTGCAATAATAGCACTATAACAGTCTAGTGGGGAAATGGCCTAAGTCTTCCAACAATGTATTTTCTCTATTGATGGGGCACAGAGGAGCCTTCCTCCAACAGATGTCAATTCTTGGGCATGCATATACATATATATAGAGAAGTTCTCCCTCAAGTATGAAGGCCCCAAGCCATTTAGGACTTTAAACATTATTGTTATCACCTTGAATTCAGAACAGAAACATACAGACAGTCAGTGCAATTTGTTCAGAACAGGTATTCGTTCAGAACAGACATCTGAATGGAATTCCAGTGACCAATATAGCGCTTTTCACTAACTGAAGTTTCTGAGTTGTCCAAGAGCAACAGTTACCAGTGCATGGATTACAATGCCTAAGTTATCCCTGTCCAGGAAAGGCTGTAGCTGGTGGACCAGTCAAAGCCGGCCACAAGCATTCTGAGTCATCTTGGCCTCCAGTGACAAAGGTGGATCTAGGAGTATTCCCAGACTACACATGCTCCTTCTGAGACAAAACAACAACTTCCAATTCCCAGACTCCCGAGCTACCAATCCATAGAGTTTCTGTCTTATGAGGAGTCAGCTTCAGTTTATTCACCCTCATCCATATAAGGGAGCATGAAGTTTTCTTGGACAGAGTGGAGCACACTGTCGTGGTTGAGGAACACACTGGGAATGTCTCTGCGGAGGAGATGAGTTCCCAAACACAGGAGATAGACATTTGGAGGAATGTGACACACAGAATAGATAGACCAGGGATCTTTATGTGGTTTTGGAGCTACAGAATCCATTTGAAGCTCTCTCCTTATCACTAAGGACAAGGAACAGGAACAAGAGCAACAGTATCAGTCTTCAGAGAATGTGCAGGACATCTTGAAAGATTCAGCACATAGACTGGCCCCTGCCAGTCACAAGAGGAGATATGTGGTAGTGATGGTAGGGGAGTCATTGCTGAGAATCTGTGAACAGAATCAGTGTTCTGGGCTGGACAAGATGTCTCAAGAGGAATGCTGTCTCCCTGTGGCAAAGATCTGTGATGTAACAATGCTGCTGACAAAACTTGCCAAGCCCATTGACCGCCTTCCTTTTGGCCCATGTGGGAACCAATGACAATACAAGGAATAGACATCAGGAGATCATAAGGCTCTGGGTAGGATGCTGAAAGAGCTTGATGCACAAGTTGTCATTTCATCTCTTCTCTCAGTGGAAAGACACAGTGGAAGGAGGAAGAGGGAAAGAGTGGAGGTAAACAACTGGCACTGCCAGGAATTGTTTGGCTTCTTGGACCATGGTCTGCAGTTTTGTGAAGATGAACTTCATGAAGATGGGTTGCACCTCACAGAAGTGGTATAGCGCTTAGAGTTTTGGACTATGATCCTGGAGACCAACGTTCAATTCCCTGCTTGACCATGAAAACCCACTGGGTGGCCTTGGGTGTGTCACATACTCTCAGCCCCAGAAAACTCTGTGATAAGTTTATCTTAGGGTTGCCATAAGCTGGAAATGAATTGAAGGCACACAACATCAATAATAATAAAGGTATAACCTATTTTCAGAGAAATAGACCAAATAGGAAAGAAGGAGAAGCATTATATGTCATGGATGTTTCACCTGTAAAGAGATCCATGATGTAAATCCTGGAAGTCGGGTTGAGAGCATCTGGATAAAAATTAAGGCAGAGAGAAACAACAGTGATGTCATTGTGGGTCTACTACAGACCCCCAAGCCAGACCAAGGACTTGAATGTTGTCTTCCTGGAAAAGATAACCAAAAGGAGAGATGCAATAGTAATGGGAGATTTCAACTATCCTGTTATTTGGTGGAAGTAAAATTGTGACTAGAATATAAGGTCCAACAAATTTCTCACTTGCCTTGTATACAATCTCATTGTCCAGAAGGTAGAAGAGGCAACAAGGGGATCAGATATTTTATGTCTGATCCTAATCAGCAATGATGACATGGTTAATGGGAGAGTAACTGCATTCTCTTACAGTTACAGTGGACAGGGGAAACCAAGCATAGTCAGACACTCACACTAGATCTTAATAAAGCTGATTTCAGTAAACTTAGGGAATATAAGGTATGATCCCATGGTCAGGAATACTTAAAGAGAAGAGCATTCATGATGGATGAGAGTTTCCTAAAATGAGATATTGAAGGCACAATTTCAAACAGTTCCAATGAGGAGGAAAAAAGGAAGGTGTCTAAAGAATCTGGGATGGAAATCTAAAGAACTTTCAATTGAACTGAGATTTTAAAAGGACATGATCCAAAAAAGAAAAAGAGAAAAAGGAAAAAGAAAAGAGGACAATTACCATCCTGTCAGCCTGACATCAATATATCAGGAAGGATGCTACACCAGATCAATAAATAGACAGTCTATCAGCACTTAAGAATATCATGATAGTTAAAAGACATCATGGCTTTCTCAAGAACAAGTTGTGCCAGACTAATATTCTGCCTTGTTTTGATAGAGTTACAAGTTTGGTAGGTGAAGAGAACACTGTGGCTATAGTGCATCTTGATTTCAGTAAGACCTTTGACAATTATATTCTTGCAAACAAGCAAGTAAAATGTGGTCTGGACAATTTTGCTGTTAGGTGTATATATAATTGGTTAACTGACTAAACCCAAAGGGTACTTACTTATGTCTTCTCTTCACGCTGGAGAAAAGTGACTAATGAGGTATCACAGGATTCATTCCTGGGCCCAGTGCTATTCAGCATCTTTCTAAAAGACTTGGATGATGGAATAGAGGCCATCTTTATCAAATTTGCAGATGACACCAACTTAGGAGCAGTACTAATATTTCAGAGAAGAGGACTGGAATTAAAAATGACCTTAACATATTAGAGAATCTGGCCAAAACAAAATGAATTTCAATGGAGCAAGCTTGTTTTCTGCCACTTCAGAGAGTAAGACCATTTCCACACTATACTGTTATAGCACGATTATTCCACTTTCAACATCCTATGGAATCCTGAGGTTTGCAGGCACCTCCCTAAACTGCAAACCCCAGGATTCCATAAGATGTTGAAAGTGGAATAATCGTGCTATAAGAGTTTAGTGTGGAAATGGCCCAAGGCACAGAGCAATGCCTTCAAATTACAGGAAAAGAGATTCTGCCCATATATTAGGAAGAACTTCCTGATGGTAAGAGCAGTTTGGCAGTGGAATACACTTGGAGTGTGGTGGAGTCCCCTTCTTTGGAGGTTTTTCAACAGAGGCTGGATGGCCGACTGGGGGGAGTGCATTGATTGTGTGTTCCTGCATAGCAGAGGGGTTAAACTGGATGGCTCTGTGGTATCTTTGAATTCTATGATTCTATGATCCAGCCCATCACAGCATCCAGGCACTTTTCCAGTACCTCCACAGCCCTAGCCAACTCCAATGGCAAGGAGATATAGAGCTGAGTGTCATCAGCATCCAACCTCAAAGCTCCTAATGATCTCTCCCACCATCTTTATATAGATGTTGAACAACATGGGAGACGAGATTGAACCCTGTGACACCTCAAAGCACAATATCCATGGATTGACCAGGAGCTCCCCAATGCTGGTCTCTAGAATCAAAATTGCAGATAGGAGGGAATCACTGTAAAATAGTGCCTCCCACTTCCATCCACTAGAGTTGGTCCAGTGATACCATGATCAGTGGTATCAAAAGCTGCTGAGAGATCCAGGATGATAACACTCCACTATTTTTACCCTGGTGTAAATGGTCAGAGTAACCAAGACTTACTCAGTACCACACTCTGAGCTGAAACAAGACTGCAATGGCTCTTGATAATCTGTTTATTCAAGAATATCTGAAGCTGCCTTGTCACCACCTGTTCAAGCACCTTACCCAAATACAGGACATTAGTGATAAGGCAGTAGTTAGTACATATATCTGGGTCCAGGGATGTCCTCTTCAGAATAAGGTATGCTACAGCCTCCTTGAAGGCAGCAGACACCACCCCTGACACGGGGAGGCATTTACCACTCCCTGGACTCCCTCAATCAGTCCACTTCTGCTAGATCTTTAGACCCAAGATGGGCAAGGGTCAAGACTATCTGTGGTGGGATGGACCTATTGAAGCATCTTTTCCACATTATCAGGCTGCAACAACTGAAATGATCCCAAGAAAATTGATCACATGGTAAACTGGACACCTCCCTAGAGTCTGAAAAAAATGACATCAAGTTCAGAACAAATACAGTTCCAGCCTCCCTCTTACTCCTTGTCCTCTGTCCAGCTGGCTTTTTTTTCTTTTAAAGAGCAGTAACATTGGCAGGATGGTGAAGGAGGGCTAGATCAAAACAGACTTTCAGCCTTGGGCTGCAGCAACATGTCTGTGGTAGACAATGCAATAACAATGCAATGATGCTTGCACTCAAAAAGAATGGTATTCTATTCTGGTCCTACTCTTGTTTTATACATGTGCCTACAGCAGACAAGACAAATAGCATCTGCCTCAAGAACCTCTTACAGAGCATGTGTGAACAGCAAAACAAAAGCCATTTCTGCACTACACTTTTATAGCGCTATTATTCCACTTTCAACATTCTGTGGAATTCTGGGGTTTGTAGTTTACTGAGGCCAAAGAGCTCTCTGGGTGAGAATTCTAAATGCCCCTCCCTAAACTGCAAACCCCAGGACTCCACAGGATATTGAAAATGGAATAATAGCAGTATAACAGAGTAGCGTGGTCCAACCAGCTAAAGAGTCCAGCAGGTTTCATTTCATGTAAGCTGACCTCACTCCAACTTCTCCTCTTCAAATAATTCTTCCGAATCTCCCCCTCATAATTCTCCATCCTGATCCTTCCTAATTCTCTGCACTTTCAGGGGGCCTGTGCCAGAGGCAATGAGTGGCAAGAGCATCCCCTCTCTGCAGCTTCACTGTACTGGAACAGGGCAGGATTTTAAAAGTGTTGGAGAAAAGCTATCACCTTACATACCACCGTCCCTGGCTGGTAGTGAAAGGTGTATTTGGAAGAGGTACTCAATTTACAATTCCATACCCCTGCCATTAGGATTGAGACAGTGCAGAGTAGTGGTCTGAGCATTAGACTACAACCCTGGAGATAAGGGTTCAATTTTTAATATTTTAATATTAATTATTTTCAAAGATGTATTAACAGATTCGAGACACAATTTTAGAAGAAGCATTTCCCCCTCACTCTCACTCAGTAAGGAATAAATCTGTTATCATGAATCTGTTATCATATACCTAAAACCACAGAAAAATAAGAAAGCCAGACTTTTTCATCTTCAACCTTACTGCTTTAATCATTTGAAAATTCACATGGATTCATTTGAATGATTAAAGAATTAAAACACATTTGGTAAATCAGTCAAGAGATAGTTGGTGATGCAACATTCCCAATGATAAACAAGAAAATATTTTTGCCAAGAAAACTTAAAATGCTTTAAATTTCACCTGTACTTAAGGATGGAAGTCCACTGAGTTCACATTTCCCCATAGAAATATATGTTTTGTACTTTCCAAGACTGACGTCACCATATATATTGCCTTAGAAATCTATGAATTTGTAAAGGATTGCGGTGTGTATGCTGTCATGGTGGTAGAAGGATTGTACATAACAGCATACATGCAATTGAAAAATGTACAGAAACACTTTTTGTTCAACAGCAAAGGACACACAAAATATGAAAAGACACACATTAGAATAATTGTTATAAAAACATATACATTTGGGAAAAATAGCACAAAACATATATCTACATATTTTATGAGATTAAAAAAAGAAAAAGAAATAAGCAAAAAATAACTGGCATCTCAGTATGGAGCAAGAACACCTGTGGAATTCTGTGAAGTTCAATGAAAATGGCATGGTATTGCCATAACTGAAGTTCATGCTGTTACCCTGTGTACTGGGGGTCCCGGGAGGGACACCAAATTGTGCTCAACTAAAGATGGGGAAAATTAGCTCAGAGCACTGCTTAGCATTACGAGAGGCAGGGTAACGTAGCGAGATCTTGAACCCTATGTCTACGGGGTTGGGTCGAATCAAGGAGCACACAGAAGTTGAAACAATAAATGATGTTTTATTACAAACACAAGCAAAACAGTGTATGCGACACACTCACACAAGATAACTAAAGAAAATAAAGGTTTGAGTGGTATAGAGGGATTTTTAGAGGGGTTGCTGGTTCGGATGATACTTCACCTGTCCTGAAGCCCAGAAAAAATGGAGAGCAAGGCTGGGGTGCGATGTAGCTCAGCACGAGGAGCTGAGTGGAGGCTCGCCAAGCAAAGCGGCAGCAAGGTGGGATGAAACTCGGGAGCGATCCGAGGAAGGTCTTGGAATCAAGGGTTTTTATAAGGAGAATGTGACTGTAAGCTATGCCATACTTGGGGGAAAACAATAGATTTGGAGTTGGAGACAAAACCTCCGAAAGGTCAAAATCTGAATGATTGAGTTATCGCAGCAGTTCTCAATAGAGTAGCCAGTATGCAAACGCAGAGTACTTGGGTATTGTATAGTTCACCCATCAAGCTGCCATCTCGGTGCAGAGGCTCTTTTGTAGGTTGCGTGCATACCTAATTAGAGTACTTGCCTGGAGGTCTCCTAAAGCAGCAAGTCAGCTATTTTCTGGCCTGCCTGTATTGCCTTAGGAATATTACGGCGATTAACAGCCGAGCTTGGTGGCGTGCTTGTCCGGTGGCCTCGCAAGCACGTGGAGGGGAATAGAGAAGTGCAGCCGAATTGTGATATCAAAAGGATATCTTTTAATATCCCCAAAGCTCGGACTAGCCGGGGCAGTAACAATGCTAAGATTCAGCAAATGAAACTTTTATTGTCACTGCTGGAAATATTGTCACTTTACTAAAGTATACCTCACCTCTAGTAATTGAAGGCAGAGAAGCCCTGCCAAAAACAACAGCAACACTAGTGACCTAATAGGACTCATATTTCTGCTCTACCAAAGAACTGGCCCTCCTCAGGTATGGCTGATTCATTTTATGCTGACATAAGAAAAATAATACTTAAATATCTCTAGTTGGTCTGGAAAATTCTTAGTCAATCTCACTGCAGATGCTATGGAAGACTCAAACAGGACTAAGATCATTTTTGAATGAGACGTAGACCCTTTCCACTCCATCCTTCCAACCCGCCATAGGGACGGGAGAAGGATGGGACCATGACAATGCTTATGCACAACGTTGCACAGTCCCCTCCTTTTCCCATTCCCAGGTGGCACAATCATGCCACAAATCATTGACAGGTCTTCCCCATCAATGTCTGACAATTGTGCCACCATCCCACCACATGCCTGCACTTACCTTCCCTGCACAGGCCCTAGAAGTACAATGGCTGCACTTCCTGCCCCCATGCAGCCTGGGACAGTACTCAGCTGTGCTGTGGCCCAAAGAAGCATGGCCATCATGCTTCCTGGATCCCAGAGCCAGCCAGTGCAAAGGGGTTATGCTCCCCTCCTGGCAGGGCCAACACTGGAACCCACACCAGACGTCTCCAGGACAAGGTAAGGTGCAAAAAGGGCCTTAGTTTTAAATGCAAGCACAATCCAACAAAAAATAGGCAACATAAGAGCTTCTTAAGGAAACTCAAGTTCCTTGATACAGGTCCTTGTACAGGCTTTGCATATCTGCATATCCAAGAAGCAGATTCATTTGCATTTAATTGCTTCCCACAATAGATTCTGAAGAAGTGGCAACGTATATTTAGGATAATTATTTTTTACCTGCCATTTGCACTGTGAAATCTCTTTCAGACACACACACACACACACAAACACACACACACACACATCTGCTGCTATCAATAGTGTTCAGTTATTCAAAAGTGCATGTTTGAAATAGGCAGGAACAATAAATGGAAGCATCTTAATTTATATGAGAGCCACTCTGACGCTCATGTATCATTTGCACGATTAGACATAATGGGGAAAATAGGTGAATATCTAATGACTTATAGTGTGTCCTCAAGCAACACAACAATTGTTTTCATGGCCAGGAAAGGGGAAAATCTCAACCTGAAATACAAATTTGAATAAACTAAGCAGCCTCTGCCCAATGTAGAAAGCATAGATCTTTTGAGAGTTAGGCCTGGAATGTTTTTTTCTCTTCGTTGTCATTTTTATCTGCTATCCCACACCATCTCCCTATTTTCCTTTCTTAACTAACAGAGAAGAGACTATAGTAGCATGTTTTTAATATTTTGCAGTTTTTTCCCCCCTTCTGCTCTCTTTCTTTCTCTCCATAGACATCATGGAGCACACTGCCAATGGTTCCCTGGGAAAGATATTATTCCAGAGTTTCTGAGTTAAGTGCATTCTATAGATCCGCATGTCTGAAGACCTACATTTCATAGACATCATTGAAAGCAGGATGTCATTCTTTGAGGTTTGATTGGGTAAATTGAATTTGCCACCTGAGGCCCTTTCACACTAAGCAATTACAAGCATACTTCAGTTAGCAAAGTCCTGTTTATGTGAGCTTTTTATGCCTAGTGAGTACCTTTTCATTCTTTGTCTCACTGGAAGTTTTTTTAGGAGCATCAACATGGGAAGGATAGCTGGAGAAACAGAGGTTCAATATCAGTCACAGCAATGTATCTGCAGTAACCCTGCAGTTTTGGGAAAAAAACAGAGTAACAACAAAAACAACCACCACCACCAATAAGAAAATTAAAGTATGAGCTGGGAAAGAGTGGGATTTAGCTCTAGCTGAACTTACTGTAGCCATATGCACTAGCCTGGAACTGTTTCCAGAATCCCCTGCTAAAAATGAGTGAACAGCAAAAAAGAAAGAAAAGGGGAAAGCAGATAAAACTTCCTCACCGGTTTCCCCCAGCATGTTAAAAACAAAAAACAAAAGAAACAAACAAAGAAACAAAAACAAAAAAAACCCCAAAATATCATATCTCAATAAGTCTGGCTATCAAAATGGAAATCATAAGAAGAGTGAAAGGTGGAGAAAGAAGTCACCCGTGGTTGTATTTTCAAAGAAGCCTTCTAGTTGCCTCAAAAAGTTCATTTTTTTTTCTTTACTTAATGGCTTGCCTGACCTGGATGCTTCATTTCACATTTGCTATCATTAATTTGTGAATAAAACATCAGCTGGAACATGTTGAAATTAACTTTCCTTTCCTTTTCTTTTTTTTAAAGAAAAACCTATTCCTATTCTTTCCAAGTCATTTGTGCCTCTGGTTCCAAAGTTTCTGGTAAATCAGTAATGCCCCCAAACACAGATACCTTCTAAACTGAGGTATATTTCTAACATATTGTATGACCCACAGTTTTCCTTCAGCTCCTGGGCTCCATCTGTCAGCATTCTGTTTTCTCCTACTCCTTCCCCCTGAGTTGGTGCAGGCCCACTAGATAAAACAAAATGAATAGAAAGTGGTCCATGTGGCAGCATTGTTTCTTGTAAGTAATTTTTTTTTTATGGTTGCTATTGGCAGTTTATGGAAAATTCATTGGACAGAATGTTAAGTCAACCATCTGGTTTTTATGTGAAAATGTGTATATACCACACAAGATTGAGAGAAAGAGACAGAGAGACATTCAGTGTGAAGCCCCATCAGACAATATCTGAACCTCCTATCAGTTTCTGAAAGTGCCATTGAGGTGTTACATTTTGTTGTTGGAACTGAGGTATTAAATTGTTATTGATCACATTTTGCAATAAATGTGAAAGATCAGCATTTACAATAGGATTTTCTTATCTCTGTAAGGCATATCAGGCATGAAGTAGTGTATCACAGTTGTGATTTACATTCTTTGTGTATATATGCCACCTGCATACAAATGTTCTATTTGTGTTAATTGACGTGTGTGTATTTTCAGATCGCCTCTTAATGTATGATAACTGCAAAGGATTTTCTCAGGCAAAAAATATTCAGAGTGGTTTTGCCAGTTCTTTCCTCTGAAATACAACATCCAGTATTCATCCAATAGTTATCAGAGCTGATTATCCTTACCTTCCAAGATAATACATACCATCTCTCTCTTGCATGTTCTCCTTCCATTAGCCTGTAAGCAATTAACATTAACACACCAAACATCTCCACCAGTATAGATCCAGAAAAAAATTCTGTTAAAGGATCTTAAGTGCCTGCACATGAAACATACACTTCATTTAAAAAAAAAAAATCATATGCTTCACCAGCATTGCAATTAAATTACTGGTAACTTGTGTTGCAGTATAGTAATTTATCAGCATGTCTTGAAAATGTATTAAATAAAGCTTTTATTTGTAGAGATATAACATCTTACCTTTCTAGTTCTCTGAGTATCCAATATAGTACATTATCTTTGATATTAGACTTTGTTAATATTAGTTTTTCATTTTCAAATTGTTTTAAATGTGCAGGCTGCACTACGTAGTTTTGCCTTGGAGATGGAACCCATGGAGTGACACCTTATGAAGTGTTTTGAGTACTACTAATACCTGAATCAACCGTTATATTTCATACATTATGAATAATCTGTTGCACTTCAATAAGTGACTCATGTTTCATAAAGCACATTTGCCTCATGTCATGAGCCCTTTGTAGATGTTCAGATGCTTGTGGTAAGGGATAAATTGGAGCACCATGAGTGAACATGTAAACCCTGCCCTGAACAAGCCTGCCCGACCACATACCCAGCAGATTCCCAAATGTGTGAAGGTTTGCAAAGGTTCTCTAATTATGCTTAACTGAAGGAAGTTAGAAAGCACCCATGATAGAGAATCCTGCCAGAGCTGCCACAATCCCTCTTTAACCATGTTCACCTTAAGATGAATACAGAACCCTGTGGAAAATTTTGTGCTCACAATGTGAATGTCTAGGTATCATGCCACCCCTTGAGACTTCTCATCAGATGAAGAACAGGCCTTACCCTGCAAAGACAGAAGGTGGAGAATCCAGGAGACAACCTGACAGTCAACTGAGGCTCAGAGAGGACCTTCTGCTTTTTTATGTGACAGCTCAAAGGTGCAGCAGGAAAAGAACAACTCAATAAGCCATAGTGACAGAGTCTGTCAGAATTTCTTCCTGTGCAATGTTGTGTTCAACAGAAATCAAGGACTCCCCAGGAGGATCCTTAGAAGCCTACAATGTTAAGATCAGGAAGGAAGGAAGGAAGGAAGGAAGGAAGGAAGGAAGGAATAGCAAATTGTTGCTAGAAGCAAAAGTTTTCTCACTCTGAATTTATTGGATATATTCTCCTCACTTTGCTTAATTTTTTTTATGCTCCAGTCCAAACTTTTTTGCTTGAACCATTGGTAACGGGATTCATCATACGCCACTTTACCTTGGCTCACTTTTAAGATGTGATCTTTGCCCCTCCACTGACTTGAGACACAAACACAAATATTTTCATTTTGGCAGTTTGTGTCATCAATTGCATTTGCATTTGGTTCATGAAATGAAAGTGTGAAAATTCCCTTCAAGCATATTACCAAATATTGCAAAGCTACCAAATATGGCCACACTCAATGACCTGCAGTGGAGTACAGTTGAAAAAATAAGGAGAAGGATCAAATAAATAAACACACGTAGACCCATAGAATCATTACAAGAACAGTTCATAACAGTGACTTAGAATCATAGAATCATAGAAATGTAGAGTTGGAAGAGACCACACGGGCCATCCAGTCCAACCCCCTGCCATGCAGGAACACCCTCAAAGCACTCCCGACAGATGGCCATCCAGCCTCTGCTTAAAAACCTCCAAAGAAGGAGACTCCACCACACTCCGAGGCAGCATATTCCACTGCCGGACAGCCCTGACTGTCAGGAAGTTCTTCCTGAGGTTCAGGTGGGATCTCCTTTCCTGCAGCTTGAATCCATTGCTCCTTGTCCTAGTCTCTGGAGCAGCGGAAAACAAGCCCTCTCCCTCCTCTACATGGCATCCCTTCAAATATTTAAACATGGCTATCATGTCCCCTCTTAACCTTCTCTTCTGCAGACTAAACATACCCAGCTCTCTAAGTCTATCCTCATACGGCATGGCTTCCAGGCCTCTCACCATTTTGGTTGCCCTCCTCGGGTGCCATCAATTTCTCTAAGCGTCATCCATGGTCAATTTGCCCCATGTTACTGTGACTAGTGAAAGCGAACCATGAACGAACCTACATTTATCAATGCTTTATTTGTTAGTGTCTTCTGGAGTTTGCTTCTATAATATCAAACAGTAAGTGGATAAATGCCATCTGACATACCATGATTAAAAAGCTGAATGTATTATATTCCTTTGAATTATGCTAAGATGGGAGCAGCAGAATCTGGGATAGTGATTGTTATTGTTGTTGTTTTGTTATTGTTGTCTCTGACCAGGTTTTTGTAAAAAACCATGAGGAGAATGTTGTCTGTATTTATCCAGAAATATGATTGAAGTCCATAACCTTCTAAAGATGGACAGCATGCAATTGGTACATTTCATTTCGGCTGGTATCCTGTTTTGTAATTATGAGATTGTAAATCCAGTATACAATCTTGTAACTGCTGAAGGTCCATGTTTATGGTTATTATGATCAAACACAACCTCAAAAATCTATCTTGCCAGCCTGGCAGTGCCCCGAAAGATTACCAATGCTGATCATGGTGCTGGGAAATGACCTCGGTGGTAGTACTCTCATGGGTATAGGGTATATTAAGAGAAGCAATTGCTGGAGGACCTGAGGGGCCTTTCCAGCTGCCATTTCTTTATGTACCCTGTGCCCAGTGCAGTGAACATCATTTCCCAGTTCTTTTATCTGCAACAACTCAATAATTCTTCTGTTAGAGTGTTTTCAGACTGGCAAGGCAAGTTTTTGTGGGTGTTCTGTCATCATAGTTACATCTGACAATACGGTATCTCAGCCTATTTTAAAAAGAGAGAGAAAGAAGAGAAAAGAAGGAAGTAGACAAGTTGTTGAACTGTGTAAACATCTTACAAGCTCAAGAAATACAATGGAATACCGTAACTGACTATTAAGCTAAGCTTTACAGGACTTTGCACTTGTGATCAGAGAAGCATGTTACTGTCTCAAAAGACTGAGAGAGAACTATGCATGTTGGTTGTAACTTTAAAATGTCTAAATGGTGAGGAATGCAGTTGTTTTACAAATATTTCCTCCTGTGGTACATGTACAGCTCAGGTCAACTGAGGTGTTAAGAAAAGTGGAGTGATGTTGATTCGAGTGAGAAAAAAACACTGGAAAGAACTTGGATCAAAAAGCTTCAGCTTCAATATACATCTTTCCTTTTAGTCTGCTGGAATTTCAATGTCTGTCTTTTGAGACTTAGGGCCTTTCTGCACTAGACTGTTATACCCCTATTATTCCACTTCCAACATCCCATGGAATCCTGGGGTTTGCAGTTTTGGGAGGAGCCAGCTGGCCCCTCTTGAAACTGCAAACCCCAGGATTCCATAGGATGTTGCAAGTGGAATGATAGTGGTATAACAGTCTAGTGCGGAAATGGCTGTGCACAGTAAAATAATATAAAAACTTTCTACACACTTTTACTACCAATTGCATCCAGAGATTATCTAGTGTGACATGTCTATGTATGTTATGTAAAAATCCAGTCTTGGAATGGGCTGAAGGGTTCTGACTTAGGATGAGTGGGCTCACTCCTCATGCCTTCTATCCATTCTATTGATACAATGTGAATAAGATGCAGGGTTGGGTCCAGCCAGTCTACCTTTTGATGGAAGCAAATCATTAGCTCTCTGCTGACTTCTTAAAATGCTGCCTCCAATAACAGAATATGCATTCTTCATGTCCTGGCAGTGATACACTAGTCATATTCTGTGTTATGGGAAAATGAAAAATATTTCTAGTGATATCATGGTCAGAATGTGCATAGTATAATACATTGGGTAATGTATGGGATCTCACTTATGGAATAAGTGTGGCAACTGAATGAGGCTCGACATTATCTTCCACTCCTGTAGATTATTTGTGGAGGGGGTAGAGGTATGAAGAAAAGATATCCTTGGGTTTGCGGTTTAGGAAGGGGCATTTAGCATTCTCAGGCAGAAAGCTCTTTGGCCTCAGTAAACTACAAACCCCAGAATTCCACAGGATGTTGAAAGTGGAACATTAGCACAATAACAGCGTAAAAGAAAGGCCCTAAAACTTGGGCCCTTTTCGCACGGCATTCCTTAAGCAAAAGGGCCCCTTGAGCATTGTGTAAATGGGAGGAGTGGTCTGCATGATGCACTCCCATTTACGCGATGCTCAAGAGCCTCATGCGCAGCGCATACGCACCTTTTTTTTTTTGGCTTTTAGCCGAAAATGGTGCATGCTTGCGCACTGGTCAGGGGCCTGGGGCGAACTTACCTGCCCTGCGGAGCCTCTGGAGCTGGGCCGGTCAAGCTTCCTGTCCTCAGTGCAGCCTACAGCTCCCAGGCTGCACTGCAGAAGGAAGAGGTGGGGCGTGGGCAGGGTGCTCGAGCAACCAGGAAGCTGCTGTGGAGCCCAAGCAGCAGGGACACGAAAGCCTTCCTCCGAAGGCTTCTCGCGAGAGCACCAGCCCCCACCTCCACAAAAAGGTAAGGTGCGGAAAGGGTCTTGGTAATGCCTTGTGATCCTTACTGACCTAGTTTTTGCACGCGTTTGGCCAGTCCTTCCTCTTAGCCAGCATGGCCATACAGCAACAGCACTGTATAGTTCATATTTATGCCAATTAATATTTGCAACTTAAACCATATCAGATGCTTGCCTCAATACAACTGCTTCTTGAATTCCCATCCTTGTTGCTGCTGCTTTGTTTTCCTGATAGATATTAAACTGATAGAAGTAATGAATATTCCTTTCTCAAGTACATTTACCTTAGTAGAACCTATCCGTGAGCAAACAGTTGAAATGCCTGTGACATGCTCCTAAGACACACACATATGGTCCATCCAAAAATATTTTATCTTTATCATTTCTTGGCCCCTCTGAGGATTCCCATCAAGCATCTCTTAACAAGTTTCTATCTACACTTTCTGCTTGCCTTTCCCAGCTTCTTCTTTCCTCAGAGTAGCATCATGAAATGACTGTCTCAGGAATTAAAGCACTGGAGTAATTTATTGAACTGGTGCCCAACTTTGCTGCTGCTGCATTGTCTCCTTCACTGTGCTCTTAACTTATCCCTTCACCATTGTTTTATGTGCTTGGACTCACTTCATACCTCTACAGTCCCCTCTCTCTTGTTCTTTACATCTCAAACTCTCACCCTTTCTTCCTCATTTTGTGATGTCACATTCTCTTTCTCACACCTTGAATCATCTTATGCCTGCCTCTCTTCCTCCTTGCCCTTTGCCACTGCACATCACACCCTCCTGTCTCTCCTTTTTCCTTCCTCCATTGTCCTTCTCTGATACTCTTTCCTTCACTTCACTTTGTATCCTCACAGTGTGCCCTCCCTTCCTTCTTGCACTGTACTGCCTACTCTAATCACTCACTCTTTCCTCCCACCTGAAAGACAAAAATGGACTTGTTTCTTGCAGACCAGTTTGACAGACAACTGCCTGCACTTTTTACTCCATATTTCAGTTTCTTCATATTTCAATTTCTACATACGCTGATATCCAGTGAAGCTGCTGTAACCAGGAAGTTCTGTGTTACCTATGACTGGCATCAATCAACAGTTTGGTGGAAGCATTTTGGGTCACTGAAGTTTCTAAACATATCTCAATATAGAATACATTTTTACCGAAAAAAGAAAAAAAAATTTAAAGTGTTTATTTCATACATAAACATTCAGTATGTTTATAATTGCCAACATCAATGTAAACAATGCAATAATTAAAAAGAACAGAAGCAGTAATGGTGTATTTCAATATTTTAACTTTTAATCACATAAATGGAGCTTTTAGTTTAGTTTAGTTACAACCCTGTTGTAATGGTCTCCAGTTCCACTTCCTGCTTTTGAGTAGAACCTCCAATTTCTATTTAGCCACCCAACCTCCACTAATTTAGTCCATGCAACTCAGTAATTTAGTGGGAAGTTATTAAAGATTTAAACTTGCATTTTCTCCATCTCTAACTCTACAGAGACTTTGCCTCTCCATCCCGTGGGGGGTAGCAACCCTAAACACACCTGCACACACATATTGAGCAAAGGCACATGAAGAAAGAGTGGAAAAGATACCTCCTAAGGAAATTTTTTGTTCTGAGCAAGCCATCTTACATTAGCAAAAGGGCATCTTGAACATGAAGGCATCTTCCTTCAAGTATTACTTAGGAGTAGTTACAAAGTACAAACATGTACCTGGACTTCTGTGGCAAATGATACTGCAGGGAAGGTAGTAATTTGATGGCCTCCATGGGAGATACCAGAGACCTTTGTGGCTGGCACACAGTGCCTGAGCCCTGCGTGTGAGAAGGCCAGAGCTGGAGTTTATTTATGGCTTGCTCACCCCTTCACATGCACCCTTTGGATTGTTGCAGCACCACTTTCCGACCCTCAGTTCAGTGTGAGCTTTACTGGTTGCTCTGGGGCCAGGTAGGAATTTTCTCCCCTTTACCAGATCATGTTTGTTTCACTTTGTTTTGCCTACCTCATACTATATCTGCAGGATCCTGTAGGGTATCTACAGGACTTTGACAATTGGCTTTGGGTGACGTTGATAAATAGATTGTCAGTTGGCAGGTAGCAAGGAAAGAATATAAGACTCCGCCATACACCTTTGGTATCCTTTTGATGTAGGGTAGAGCTCTGAAACTTCCTCTTTAGGTTCTGAGACCTGAGACATGGGGAAAGAGGTACCTTTAAACTGAACCCGGGGTTCAGGCTCTCACTTGTAGGGTCTTATGACTTGGATGGGAGTGTGAGAATGTGTGACACACCTAAGGTCAACCAGTGAGATTCCATGGTCAAACTGGGAACCAAAGCCTGGTCTCCAAAGTCCATAGTTCAACACACAAACCACTACAGCACACTGGCTCATCTGTCCATATATAGTTACTTTTTTTTTCCAGTATACAGTTTTGGAAAAAATGAATAAGCATGAGGTGGGACAGACATGCTAAGAAATTCTATCTCAAAACAGAATCATAGTACAAGACTCTTCCTTTCTTCCCATTTCCAAGTTAATCTCCTGTCCTCCTGGAATATCCTTTCTGGTTCAGTGGAAGATGGCAACTGACTATGAATTTATTTGAGTTTCCTTCCTTTCATCCTAGACCCAAGTGAACCAGAATGCTTTTAGTTTATGCAGCCATACATGTATCTGTATGAAAGGAAATACTTCCAAAATTACAGGACTTAGATAACTGCAGCACTCACTACTTTCAGTACTTCCCTGTAAACAAATCCAAGACCTTTTATCTAGAAGCTGAGCTATCTATCAAATGCACAGGTGACTGTCCTTCAATGTGTCCTTGTCTTTTCTGAAACCTCAAAATGTTCCCCTTTTTTGTCTTGGGCTCAAAGAAACAGACTGTAAATGCCACAGGGCTGTAAAAACAGATTTTTCCTTCTGTGAGAATTGTTTGCAAAAGATGGAAGGTGATGTGTCCCTTGTATAAGACAGCTGTTCTACCAGTGGTTTGTCCTCTAATGCTTCCCTTAGCAAATTAAAGTTTCTGGTAACTGAAGTGAAATGTATTACAAGGCCTAACAGGTTTGGACTCTTTTGAAATGAGCAGAAGAAAGCTTTCAAAAAATTGCTTTTCCTATTCCCTACCTGCCAATAAATGGACTCCTTTAACACTATAAGCAAGGCTTATTAGAATACTTAGTAGTTGGGGTTTGATGTACATAATCATTCTCATATATATGTGTCTGTGTCTATGTAATAGCTAGATTCTGAAAAGCATATGGCATGAGTACCATCAACAGCACATGTGCTAATGCCAGAGATAAAACTTGATTTAAGCTTCCCCTCCTATATGTATAAAGATTCATTACACACACGCAACATGTCATTTAGACACACAACATGCAAAACACTATTGGGATAACATTTGGTGTATTAGATTTATGTTTTAAGCAACCCATATGCTACTTGGGATTCTCCCTGAAAATATTCTGGATTAGTTAATAATGCAAAACTTGAATTTATGAAAATATGTAGGAATACAAGCTGTCACATTAATTGCCTATGTTTTATACAATTAAAAATAAATACAACCTGTAGCCAAACAACTGCGGGCACTGTGGGTATTGTGAATCTGAATGCATTATCATTCTAAGTATGTTTAATGGTTTGCTTTGGCCATAACTACAAATCCATGACACCAATCTGAACAAATATACATTCAAAATTTCAAAATTATTCATGATACAACTATACATAAAACATTAACCAAGTATCAAACTTTAAAAAGAAAAAAGCTCTAAACATTCTTTACACAGTCATCTCATAAGTATTAAAAATTAATTTAAGACCACATTTACTTCCACAAACAATCCCCTAGTTTGCTAGCTACCCAAGTAGTCTCCACTCATTTGCTTCTTAGCAAATAGTTCAACAACAGTAACAGGCAGACAGAGGCAAAATCCGTCACTAGAATGGGGATAATAGATTTTGGGTATTATAGGTTGCAAGCACAGAAAAGTCTTGGGGTGAGTGGTCCTGAAGGAGGAGAAATGTTGAATATTATGTATGAGGTGGAATTACAATTAAAATGCCATCACTGTGCATTCCCATTTTAGGCTTAGTATGAAGATACTTAGTTTGTGTATTTTATTTGTACAATGCTTGCACATCAAGAAGCCAGGAAAATGCCAGTGGCATTTGGGTTTATTGTGCCATTTGGGTTTTGTGTTGTGTCTCCTGAGCCCTCTAGAGGGTTGGAAAGATGCTCCTTGTAGGCTGTTGGTGAGGTTTCCACATGTAGAGCCTGGAAAAAATTATCCATGTGTCATGTATAGATTGCTGCCAAGCAGTGCAGTTTATGTGATCCTCCTATCAATTGCCTGCCTGCCATAAATCAGTTCCTGAATCTAGGTTGCCATCTTAGGTTGAATTCACAAGTGTTTATCTGGATTCCTCCATGCTCATTTCTACAGTCTCTAGACTGAGAAGGAATTTCTACCTTTCTACCAAACCTTGTCTGTTCAGCCTTGGTTCAGCCTCAAGGAACCATTTCTGTGTCATTACAAGGCCCTGTTCCTGATATTGACCTGTAATTAATCTACTTTGATAGTTGCACAAAACCAAGTTAATTTAATGAATACATTAGCCTACACAAGTGAGGGGGTGAAAGAAAGATAAAATAAGAAAAGTGCTATGTCTCAAGACAAATATTTTAAAACAAGTGGGAAGAAATTAGAAATATTAACAAAGGGTAAGGAAGGGAATTTGAGTAGAGCAGGGAGGTAAAATTCATGGATAGGATGGATGCAAAGGAAGAGTAAAATTTAAAATGAAACAGACAAAAACGGAGGGGGGGTATTGGTTGCAACTAGGTCATAAAATGGTTATAGATATAAGATGTCGAAAACTGGACTTGCTAACAAATTGTGCAAACGATTCTACAATATGAAATGGTATAGAAATATTTGGATTTAGAGATGTCATGTAACACAGAAAAGACTTATAGTTTTAATGAGTGAAGGCTAATATTATGTAATTAATCAGCAAGAAACTTTTAGTAATAAGATTAGAAAGCACAGTGTTGCTTATCACCTAAATGTAATGTGTAAAAGGATGTAATATTAAAATATGCTAGATATGTTAACCTTTGGTAGAATAAAGTTTGTTTTTTTCTTCTTGAGTTGTTAGAAAATATTAAGTGGGAGAGAACAAGGAAAGAAATTGTCAAGTATTATCTTCAAGAAGCTGGAAATAATTTGAGTGTCAAATACTGTTTGAAGGAAGAATGCATGTCACCTCCCCCCCATTTTTCATACATACATATACATATATACATATATAAATGTAAAGGCTCCATTCTTTGTCTCAGATTTTAGCCCTGAAATCTCTACACATAACCGTAGGCTAGCCACGTTATTTTTCAGAATTGAGAAAGAAGTTCATTCCTTCTTGACAGTAAAAATAGAATAATTAGCTTATTGTAATATGTTTATAATGCATTAGTTTACTTTTTTCCCCTGTATTTTCATGACATATCCAGAACGTTTCGCCTAGGGCCAGTCCCTTGCTCTGTTGAATAGGAAAGTTGAGTGTAGTGCTTGTCTATATGATATGATATGATTACGCAGTCCTTTTGTACAAGATCCTGATAGCAGAAATGTTATGTTTTGTACCTCTTTCCAAAACCCTGTGATTAGTTCACCTTAGGGTCACCATAATTCAGAAATGACTTGAAGGCACACAACAATGACAATGACAACAACAGCCATCTCTTTGCTTATCTTCACACAAAGTGAAGTTACTACAATCCCTCCGTACACATTTTGGTCCCATCTCCTAAGCCAGAGAATGGCTTAGGGGAAGTAAGCCATCACAGAAAATGGGGCATTTTCACACTACATTGTTCCATTTATTCCATTTTCAACATCCTGTGGAATTCTGGGGTTTGTAGTTTACTGAGGCCCAAGAACTCTCTGGTTGAGAATTCTCAATGCTCCTCCATAAACTGCAAACCCCAAGATTCCATACGATGGTGAAAATGGAATGATAGCACTGTTTCAGTGTAGTGAGGAAATGTTCAGAGATTCCAGTCCATAGCTACTCCCTGTTCTTTTGTTCTGTTAATCAAGCAAAACAAAAAAATAATTTACTAAGATAAGCACTCTTGTGATCTAGTATTGAACTTCTTCCTTAACTTGAACTATATGTATATGAAAATTGCATTTTTATGTCTAGAATCAGGATCTTAATATATGATAATAACAGAGGTCCCCAAATTGGGTTGCTCAGAAACTAAAATGTTGTTTTCCAAATAAAATGTGCATACATCCAAAATCTACCTATAATTTGTTCACCTGAAAATCCATATTTAATGAGAGGCTGTTGTTGAGGTAGGATTGCCACATGATGCAAAATACTACCTCAGAATTTTGGTTGACTGGTTCACTATAAAATGTTTATTTCTTAGAATTAAAATGTTGTAACTCATTCTCTCTCTCACACATACACACATACGCACACACACATCATGCGTGCTCACACAAAGAATTATAATATTAAACTAATTTACTTGAAAGCAGAGGGAGAATAGCTGCAATATAATTATGGTAAAATGTCTGCTCATCATCAGCCCAAAGCAATATTATTGTCAAATCATAAATAAGGAATGTTGTCCTACAATCTCTGCAACAAAACCCCAAGGCAAATTACCTTCTCCAGTTGATAATTTATTTCATGTGGACTGCTGCATAAATAACCCAAGCTATGCCCTTTCAAATCACTTTCTTATATTGGAAAAAGAAAATCAGACCCTACTATTCCCCTACTGCTTTTGCAGGAGTTTTTTCCCCCATCCTATTATTTTGTCATTTAATGTGTTTTGCACTGTATCTTTCAACATATTAAAACCTCCATGCTTTAAAACAATTAATAGAATTTTAATGTGATCTGATTTCTAGGGCATTATTTGAAAACATGCTCATTTAAAGTATAGGCAGTATGTGTAGAAAAATACAAAAGAGGAGGAGGAGAAGGAGGAAGAAGAAGAGGAGGAGGAGGAGGGAGAAGAACTACTACTACTAGTAGTAGTGGACTCACCAATTAGATAAATCCACATGCAATAGAAGACTATGGCCATTTCTGCACTATAGTGTTCTAGTGCTATTATTCCACTTTCAATATCCTGTGGAATTCGGAGATTTTTAGTTTACTGAGGCCAAAGAGCTCTCTGGCTGAGAATCCTCAATGCCCCTTCCTAAACTGCAAACCCCAAAATTCTATAGGATGTTGAAAATGGAATAATAGCACTAGAACAGACTGGCGTGAAAATGCCCAATATTCCAAATCAGTACCCGTATTTTTTTTTGTACTTCCAGCTGCGGAGAAACTGGAGAGCAAATGGGACATAAAGTATTTTTATTATTATAAAAATGGCTGAAGACACAACACAAACATATACACACACCTTAATAATCATGAACTACTTCAGTATGAATCTGTAAGATTCCCTATTGTCATTTTGAACTTCAGTTGCCCCAAGGGCATGCCAAAAGAGAAAGTCCCCACTAGATGACTCTGAGGACACCCAGCTGGACAAATGCTTCATCAAATGATTCATCAAAAGTGTTCACCAGGAAGTCCAAATCTGCATACCCATCTTGTACTATACTGTGTGGCTTAACCTCTAGCGAAAATCTAGCTAGCCAAATTCAGAGAGATGAAACAACCCAATGAATAAAAAGTCCAGTTAGCTAAATCTGTAACAATCAAATAGTATGATGTTGAATTAAATAACCACATTAACCATAAAATAAGATGAAAGCACTGCTGCCACTTCATGGTGCAGCATGAAGAAGGTGAAAGAAAGAGGTGCTCCTAAGCCAATTCTGATAACTTTCTCAAAAATTCTAATTTAGGCTCAAATATGGGAACTGGATCAAATCCATACTGAAACCTAAGTGAATTGGAAGGTGATTCCACAGAAAAACCTTGACTAAAAACAGCAGCTAAGTATGGAGGTGGTCATTGTAGAAATCACCCAATGAATGAGATCCCTTCTATGGCTGACTTCTTCTAGAGTGGAGAAAGCAGCCATTTGTCTTAATTCTCCACACGTATATTCAAAAGAGGAAGAACATCAGATGAGATAGACTTGTGTTACCTGATGTGATGTACAAATTTATTACACATTTTTCCTATTAGAATTGTACAAATGTCCTGTTATCAAATTTTTCTGATCTTGGGATCTTCATCAGCTATCAAAATTAGCTGTTTTTCATTGTTGTTCTTACTCAGAAGTGTGATTCTTTCAATTTAATGAGACTGTCTGCCAGGTAGGTGTAAACAGCAAAGAACAAAAGTGCGGGCTTTCAAATGTTGAAGAGCAACTTCCTCCTATTTTCTTTACTATAGACAGATATAGACATTCCTTCTTTACAAGGGATTCTTTCCAAAACATACCTAGAGGTGACAGGGATTGATCCAGGGATCTTTTATATGTCAGGCATATGTTCTATCCCATGAGGTTCCCAAGAAACAAAGAGATGGCATGTTGGCTCTATGCAGACTAAAGATGAACTACAACTTTCAATTAATATGAAAGAGACATCTCCTGTACATTTCCCATTGAAATGCGTGGAAAACAATGCATGGGGCAGAGGGAGACAGCTATGCTTTTTGCTACTGTTGTTGTTATTATTATCTGCTTTCACATTGGCTTAAACTTATAATAACCCCTGTCATATTGTTTTTGTAATTCATTTTTTATTGAAAACCACTATAAATATGATAAATAAAAAAGTTTACATAGTGTAGAAAACAAGATGATCAAGACAGTAAAAAAAGGAAAGGGAAATAAATAATACAAAATAATAAAGAGTAGACAGAGCAAAAAAACCCCAGAAATATCAACTTCCTTTTGCCTTCAACCACGGACAGTGTTCACTCATGTTATCTCAAAACTCCCTATTTACCTTTGTTTTCATAGGTGGTTTGCCATTGTTGTCCCTTCAATATAACCTACAGCACTTGGTATTCCTCAACAGTCCCCCAACCAAGTACTAAGGTGTTCTGACCTTACTTAGATTGCAGGTTTTGGACAGCATCTAGTGCCTTCAGAATACTTAGGCAGCCTCACTTCTCTTAACAATGTCTTGTGCTTCCAGTGGGCCATTACAGTTTCTCAGGACATTAGGCCCATCATATTTGGATTTTCCTTCTGAAAATCTTCTTTCAGACTGTTTACCCGTAGCATATATAAAACAGATTCTTAACCATTACAGGCTGTCTGTGTCCAGTGACCAAAGCCACTTAATTTCAAGTCCTTCTGAAAGAACATAGTCTCTCATGTAAACAAGACACGGTCATAGTTTAGCTTAGTGGGCAAAGGCTCAGACAGGACTCGTTAAGATAGATCTGAATTGCTGTAGGCCTCCCTCAAATGTATGACAGCTTAATTACAAATAAAGTGATTTATGTAATAGACAGTTAAATATTAAATATTTAAATAACTGCACAGCTTTCTAAAGTCTAATTTATACGCCCTAACATATATGCATATACATTGTGTTTTATTTCTTGGGTATTGTACATAAGAGCTGCTTGTTAAACATTTTTGATGAATGTGTCGCAATTGTTATTGAAATGTTTTAAAGCATACATTAATGAAACATTGTGGGAGGAACTGCAGTGTTCCAGCAACACAAAATGCAGTAAATGAAAAATGGATACCAGCTAGGGTTGCCAAAGTGAAAACTGGAAAAGACTTCTACGCATTTAATGGTTGATGGTAAGAGGAATTTCAGCAAATGGTGTTTGTTATCTAGCTGTGTGAGAAGAAATACCTGCTGAAATTCCGTTATCTACTCAACCATTAAAGGTACAATAGCCATCTCCAGTTTTCCTTCTAGCAACCCTAATTCCCAATCTTTAAGTGGAAAAGATTGGGCCTTACCTTTAGAGATTTAACACAAGTGTCATGGACATACTCCAAAATCTAGCTAAAAGAGTGAATTCCAAAAATGGCTAAAACAAACTGGACAACAAAGAGTGCTATCCACAGAAGGCCAGAGTCAGATAGTTGATACCGTCATCTAAGATTTTGCATCAAATTCTTTCAGCAATCCAAGTAACAAGGACACTGCTGTTATGTTCCCTTCAACGTAGCATATTTGTTTTACCTCATCTTAGAACTTGAGAGGCACTAGAAAGAAGGAATGTAGGTGGGTCTCCACCATGCTTAATGAAGGCATCTGGCTCTGCTTTTTCTTAAATACTTTCTTAAAATACCTTCTTATTCACATTTTTAATGTCCTCCCATGCATGTAAGTTCAGGCACATAAAATAATTTTGTCACATGATGGGAATCCCAGACAGTGTTCCAATACAGGCAAGAAATATTGCCAGCACATGAAATCAATCAATCAATCAATCAATCAATCAATCATTCAATACCTTCATGTGCACAGGGTGCCAACATGCATTCAATGAAGCACATGAAGATGTGTTACTGAAATGAATCAGAAAGATTGCATATATGAGGGCAGAGGGAAACTTGTTTTCATAATAACACCTTCGCACTACATATATATGCACTTAAAGAATGCCTGCATCCTCAACTGCCATACTGAAGGGGTGCAATACGAATTTTCAGTAAGAAGAAAAAGAGTTCTTTCGAATTACAAACCATGGGAACTGTATCTGTAGAGTGCAGAACTGCTGAGAGTACAATGCTACATTCATCTTCTGTAAATATAATAGGGGAAGAGAAATGTTAGACTAGAGTGCGGAATTCAGGTGTGGGTAGTCATTTATATGAAACTATGTTCCACTGAAATCAATAAGATGTTATTACAAAGCTCAAAATTCCAGCCTTTTAAAAATACTTAAATCCATTATGAATGTGACTATAATAAAGAGCAGGGGGAAAAATAACTCATTCTCTCAGAAATAGCATAAATATTTGAATACTTCTTTGTGATATTTGCATAGCACATTGATACAACTCTGCAATCATATTAATGGATGCCTTGATAGTGGAATGAATGCTTTGGGTCATTACTACTTTTACTAGTTCACTGTCAGATTAGTACATGTCATGCACTGAATAGACACCATCTTATAGTGTCACAGAACTTACAAAAGCATGTAGTGTTGTCTGTTCATCAGCCTCATTGGGTACCTAGGAATATTTGGAATAAGAATGCAGGGGGGCAGACAGACACAGACTAACATACACAGGGCCAAGGGAGAGAAAAGGAGAGAAGGAGAGAGTTGTAGCACAAGTTGTCAGAAACAAAAGCTACAAACTTGCAGAAGCTACGTTGCTCTTTGAGAATTTCTCCCTAAAGTAGACATGTCTCTTTGCTCCATTTACCCCCTGTTTCTGTCTATGTGAATAAAGGAAAATGGTACCCATTTTAAGTCTATAGTGCTCTTTCACCAAAATGAAGCTAGGAATCCTGTGCTTAAGTTTCTTTCTTTGAGGAGCACAAAAATATTTTTCTGCACTTTGATTCAGAGATTTATTATTTTTATTTCTTGTCTTTGGAAGAAATAGTATTCTGGGTCATCATGATTTTATAATTAATAAAGTGTATGCTGTTAATAATATTTCATTTGAGGACTGCAAGTAATATGGTTGATGTATGCAAAGTATAACACTGACTTTTGCAAAAATGGACTCACAGAATTTTGTTTAGGGAAAATTCACAAAATAATTAAAGGGAAAAAGACTGTCATGCCATGGGATTGGCAAGGTTTGGATGCCTGTAATGTCTTGTTACTGATGATGACAAAGGCCCTTTTTGCACAGCATTTCCAATGCGAAAGGGCCCCTTGAGCATCACATAAATGTGAGGAGCGGTCCACACGACACACTCACATTTGCGTGATGCTCAAGGGCCTGACACACACATGTTTTCATTTTTGGCTTGAAGCTGAAAATGGTGCGCAGTCGCGCATCGCTCCAGAGCCCCATGCGCACTTACCTTGCGTGCGGAGCTGGATCCAGGCCAGTCGCGCTTCCTGTCCAGTGCAGCCTGGAAAGGTCCCAGGCTGCACTGCGAAAGGAAGAGGCGGGGCTCTTACGCGAGCAGGAAGCTTCTGCAGAGCTGAAGAAGCAGGGAAGCAAGAGCCTTCCTCCGGAGGCTGCTCACACGAGCCCTGCACCCCAGCACCCTGAAAAGGTAAGGTGCGAAAAGGGTCAGTAAGCCAATGCTATGAAAGCATACTTATCTAAGGGCATTTCCACACTACACTGTTAGAGTGCTATTATTCCACTTTCAACATCCTATGGAATTCTGGGGTTTGTAGTTTACTAAGGCCAAAGAGCTCTCCGGATGAGAATTCTAAAGGGCCCTCCCTAAACAGCAAACCCTAGGATTCCATAGGCTATTGAAAGATAGCACTGTAATAGTGTAGTGCAGAAAGTGCTTAAGAAATTACTTCCAGGAAAATGCCTTGTATGAGTTTTACAATCTCAGTACAGCACTGAAATTTTCAGATACAATGCAATCAGAAATATTTGTGGCCCAGACAACTATTGCATATGTGTATAGACAGATGGGGTTGATAGATCCAGAGATAAATGAGCATGGTTCCAATCATGCAGTGGGTTGTGGGTTTTTTTGTTTTTTGTTTTGTTTTGTTTTTTTGGTTCTCCCTGTACGAGAGCTTGGTGTGCTCCAAATACTCCTGAGGTATGTTTTGAAATTATGTGTGAATTATGTGTGCCTAAAAGACATCAGCACATTGGAAAAATTGGAAGAGTTTTCAAGGCTGCTTGTACAGGTGGAAGTGTCTTTCCAGTTTAAACACACCTACACATACACACCACACCTCTGAATCCAAACCTGAATGTCTAACAAAATAAAAGATGATACTGTTTGGTTAGTCGTGTCTCAAGCACTGCTCATCAGATCTTGATGTTGCTGTGTGCTTTCAGGTCATTTCTCACTTATGGTGGCCTTAAGCCAAACCTATCATGGGGTTTTGTGGGTCTAAGAGTATGTGACTTGCCCAGCGTAACTCAGTGGGTTTCCATGGCCAGGGAGAGACTAGAACCCTGAACTCCCAGGACTGTAGTCTAAAGCTCAAATCACTATACCATGATGGATCTTGCTACCTAGTACTATTTTCTTTTTCTTGATTAAAATTAGAAAATCTCCTCCTACTCAGAGAACAATAGGGAGAAATTTCTATATTGACTACAATCTTGTACCCACCTGCCTAGGAGTTGGCCACAGTGAACTCAGTAAGATTAACTTCTGAGTGGACATGTTTAGAAGTCCATTGTTAGACAGTAACAAAAAGAATATTTATGAGACTCAATAGTCTTGATGCATTTTTACACCTCCTGAAAGTAGACCTTACCACAAGCATTTCTGTACATTCAAGTTCTATAAAGAAAACACATACTTCTTTTAAAAAAAAATGAACAGCTAAAATCTGCCTAATTGGACAAAAATCAGTGTCTGCTTGTCACAGTGATGATTACTTATGAGGTTTGTTTATAGGGAAACAGTAGCCACGTGATTCCTAAGCAAGAAGGGAACAGACTCCCATTGATCGCAGTGGCTGTTTCCTGATAAGTGAAGATTGTTGCGAGGTGGAGCCAGAGTTCATTGTGTAGCACTATAAGTATGGTGTATATGCATATATAAAGAACATACAGGAAGCCAGCCATTACATTTGTTCATATCCCACCTTTTCTCTAGTTCAAGACTGAAAAAAGTTTACAACAATTAAAAGAAGCATAGCTAAAGAATATGTTTAATGAGGAAATTAAATCAAAGTGAGACAGAGATTTTTTTTTCCACAACTCCTATTAGATCAGAGAAAGGGAAAGAGAAAGAGACAGAGGCTCTTTTCACAAGACATTGTCATCCTGCATTTGGTATGGGAGAAGGATGGGGCCTGGAGACATGTATGCATAATGTCATTCATTCATTTCCCTTTGTTGTCCCATTCCCAGGCAGCATGATTGTGCTGCAAATCATTGATGGGTTTCACCATCATCAGCAGTTGCGCAGCCCTCTCACCATCCTCCCACACTTACCTGAGCTGTAGAGGGTCAGAAAGCATGACGCCCATGCTTTCTGCCCCAGTGCAGCCTGGGACAGTGCCTAGCTGTGCTGTGGAAGGAAGAGGCATGAGCATCATGCCTCCTCCATTTCCGCAGGCAGCTTGTTTGAAGGGGAGCTCTCCTGCCATGCTCCCCTCTCAGGAAAGGCTCTACCGAGATCCCATGGGATGCCCCGGCATCTGGTAATGTGCAGAAAGAGCCAGAGACAAAGAGAGATAGAGAGAGAATGAAGTAGAGAGCTTTTCAAATCCAGTTTTCTGTTTTGGAATTCATGTTGTTCTTGAATTAGCAGGTATACTTGTCCTGTCCAGCAGTGGAGAGAGATACCATATCTGGTCAGCCACTTTCCTCCATCTTGTCATAAAGAACATTCAACTTCCAATATCTTGCAATTGTAGAAATGCTACTGACCAGAAGAATACGAATCACTGGAGAGGTTGGGGTCTGCACTCAACTATACAGTTCATTTATCAAAAGTCTAAATATTAGTATATAAAATCAAATAGTGCTATTTACTGGTAAAACATATTGAGTTGAAATCCAGTTTCTAGTCACATCTAGAGTCAGGTGCACTTTATTTTTCCTGCCTAGATGTAGTATCTTATGTTTATCCTTGTTGACATTTAGTTTGAGAGTTCTGTCCAGTTCTTGAATTTATTAAAGTACTTTGGAGATATTAGCTGCTCCTTTTAATTTGGTGTCACCTGAAAATTTGATAAGCATGTCTTCTACTCCATTATCCTAGTTAAATACCACCAAGTCATTATCCTAATTAAACAACTCCAGGCCCAGGACTGGTTCTTGAGGCATCCCAGTAGTCACTTCCTCAATAATAAAGAGGAACCATTGGTGAGCATTCTCTGGGTTCAGTCTGTCAATCAATAGCAAACCCACCTAAGAGTAATACTGTCTAGTCATCAGCTTGTCTGCAAGAGTATCACAAGGGAACTTGTCAAGAACCTTATTGAAATCAAATGCTACTACATCCACAGCATACTCTTGATCTACCAAGCTTTTAACACTATATATAAAAAAGGTAAGTTTAGTTTGACTTATTTTTCAGAAACCCATGCTGGCTCTTAATGATCGCAGCATTCCTTCCTAAATGGGTGCACGGTGACTGTTTGATGATCTGCTCTAAAACTTTCCTAGTATTGACATCAAACTGACTAATTGGTATTTGTGTTACCAGGCCATACATTGTTTAACTGGCAAATATTAATTCGCATGAAATGTAAATTATATGGCTGGGGACCATGCTGGCAAGGAACTGGCTGCATATATGTACTGCAAAATAATGTCATTCATTCATTTCCCTTTGTTGTCCCATTCCCAGATTGGGAATGGAACAGATTGGGACCTCAAGGCATTACTAGGTCATAGTCAAAAAAAGCTCCAGTGACAGTGGACTTTCAAGTGTTCCTCAACAACTTCACCTTTAGATACAGTATCACCAGAAATGCTTCCACAGAATGACTGATTGTCTTCAACTCTCTCTGTGCATGCACTGAAATTCTCCTTTCGTCCCTTCACCTGTCCTACCATTAAGGAGCTATCATGATTTCCAACAGTCTTTGGTCACCTAATGCTAAGGCCATTAGCTCATTCCACACTCCATCATCTACTGTGCCAGAGAACCATTAACACTTTCCCCCTCAGGGTGGAAAAACAGTATGTAAACTGTGGCTCTGAACCAGGTAGCTCGTAGTACTCTGGACATAGGCTGTTATTCTGCTGCTCCAATTCCCATTTTGGTATACCCCCAGAGTCTAAGGCCATTTCCACAGTACACTGTTATAGTGCTATTATACTACTTTCAACATTCTATGGAATTCTGAGGTTTGCAGTTTAAGGAGAGGCATTTAGAATTCTCAGCCAGAGAGCTTTTTGGCCTCACTAAAATACAAACCCCAGAATTCCACAGGATGTTGAAAGTGGAATGATAGCACTGTAACAGTATACTGCAGAAATAGCCTTAGTCTGGGACACATTGCTTTGAGTCTTCTCACCGGATAGGTGAATATCAGTCACTACCGTCCTAATTTCTTGCTATCCATTTTTTCCTCCCTTTCCTTCAGTTAGCCTCGTGTGATTATAATACTGCTTGGATCTTGTATGCATATGATTGTCAATTTCCCCCAATCAAACAAACATTCTTTGAATCCCTGGCTGGTATCTGTGCATTACACAGGTGTAAATGATCCTGATAGGTTACCCCTCCCCTTGGAGGCCTTCCCTTTGAGCAAATATTCCCCACTGTTTCATGGAGGCACAGACATTGAGGATGGACCCCTGAGTCACCCACATTTTGGGGTAATAGTTGCTTGGGCCCTCTTTTAAACATGGGAACAACATTCACTCTCCTCTAGTCTCCTGAGACTTCTCCTTTTCTTCAAGAATTCTCAAAGGCAGTATACAGTGGATCTGAGATCATATCTGCAAGTAAATTTAGTCCTCTTGGATGCAGTTCAATTGGTTCTGGAGACTAGAAGTCTTTTAGAGTAGCTAGGTATTATTTTACTACTGCTTTATTTTCTGTTAACCTAAATACCTTCAGATGTTTGTGAATGACACTTTTTTTTCTTCCTGACCAATAGCTATACTACCTGGAGCTGATGGTCCTCTGACTCAGAATATCTGGAGGGAATCACACTGCTTTTGTGACCCATTGGTCTGTTCCATGGACAGATAAGCCTAGAAGGGCAGAGCCTATTTCCCCATTGCTCCCTATGGCCTACATGACCACTTTTGACCTGCTCCAGTAATATGACATTGCTTTCTATTCTGAGAGTTATCTGAAATATTGTTCCATTGAGATTTTTTGGCACATGTGTGTGTGTGTGTGTAAGGTTTGGGAGCTAGTGGGGACAAGGATTGGCAAAGCAAGGAGTTTAAAAATATCTTTCATTTTTTTTTGGCAGGTTTTTAGATGAAAAAGGGTTGTTTTTTTTCAAAATTTGGGGAGAATCTAGTGATTTCTGGGGTCTCTAGGAGGGTTTAGGGACCACAAAAATGCCTCTCATGGCTCACAGGCTGCACTTTTTCCATCCCTAGTGATTTGACATACAGTATTGGTTTCCATTGTCATATAGCAAAAATAGCATGTTTGCTTAAGAACATAAGATCTATGCTGGACCAAACCAATAGCCTATCTATCATTTTCTTCTCACAGTGAACAAACAGATCCCAATGGAAAGTTCTGCAAAGATGTAAGGAGGGCAATAACATTCTGCTCATGTTCTCTAACAACTAGTTTTCTGGAATGTACTTCCTCTAGGATGTTCTTGAGAAATACCAAAGTACAATTATTAATTCTACAAGCCATGTTTCTTCAATCACCTTTTTTGAGAACTAATAGAAAAAAAATCAAGTTCTAAATAATGGGTAAAAAAGAAATCCCTTGACAGGCATTACAAGAGCCACAGATACTTTTGTTGGTGATGTGTTTATCTGAGAGAGATGCTTACAGCTTGTACTGAAGAGATTTTGAGACTGACACTAGCAACCAAGTACAATGTTCAACCATTGATTCTGGAAATTTTTACAGTGTTGAATGCAGGCAGTGGGCACTCTGTAGTTACTCCATGGTGGTTTAGAGACCTCATAGGAGTTGGGAAGGAAAGATTAGGGTAGAAAATAGTTATGGTTCTTTGATAAGGCCACTATTTGGTGTGCTTGGCCATATGCAAAAATCCATGGCTCAGGGAGTGACATAATGTGCAACTAAAAGCTGAGCTAAGCTTCCTATATAAAGAGGGACAGTCTGCATGTGTGCCAAAGAAGTCGCCAAATTCCTGGACTCTGAATAGTTGTGGAGATTTGTATGTAGCATTTTGATTACTGCTGCTTAAATAAAGTAATTAACACCATTACCTGGCTGCTTTTCCTCATCATGTTAAACACACACACACACACGCTCATACATATAATTATGTGAGTAAAAAGGTACCCCCCCCCCGCTGTTTAAAGACTTTTCTGCAACAACCAGCTAATGGCTAAAGTAAGTCTAAATAAAATGGTTTTGGCTGCTTCAAAAAAGAGAGATGAAAGCAAGGCAGCCTAGCTTCTTCTGGAAGTGAGTTCCACAGCATGGGAGCAGCCACCAAAATGACCCTCTTATGGGTTCACAATAAAGAACAACAAACATTCCAGTAACTATGGTGAGACCTTCCCATAATATTTTAAAACTTGGGCAGGCTTGCATAGAGATGGAGCCCAGCCATCTAAATTTTTTTATAGATCACAACTAGCACTTTGATTTAGGCCAGGAAACCAGCTGATACGCAGTCAAACTGTTGCAAGAAGGGAGTTATATCTTCCTTTGTTCCCTTTCCATTTATACTTTTCTTTTCTTTTATATCTTGATGTTGTACCAATGCAGGACCAAGGAGAGCTTACAACATTAAAATTCAGGAATTCTGAAAGATTATTTTCAGGGTTCTTAGATTATTTCTGCTGGTTCTTTTAATACCCTTAAATGTAGTTCATCTTGTCCTGGAGACTTGAATGCATTTAGAGTAGCCAGGTGTTCCTGTACTACCTCTTTACCTAATCTGTGCTACATTTTCACTACTGAATCATCTGCTCCATTTTCCTCAGGTCAAGAACTGTTTTCCTTTTGGGAGAAGACTGCAGTAAAAAGGTATTGAGTAGTTCTGCCTTTTCTCTGTCCCCTGTTAATATTTTGTCATCTTCTCCATGCAGCGGCCCAACTATTCCCTTGTTCTTCCTCTTGCTACAAACATAACAAAAAAGCACTTTTTATTGTTTTTAACTACTCTAGCAAGCCTGAGTTCGTTCAGCAGTTTATCTTTTTTGACTTTCTTCCTACATTTGATGGCTATTTGGTTGAATCCCTCTATGGTGATTCCATTTCTTGTACATGTCCCTTTTAAACCTTAACTCAGTTTAAGGTTAGACATCCATCACAGTTTTAAACACCTCTCATTTTTCCTCCTCACTGGAATTGTTTGAAACTGTGCCTTCAATATCTCACTTCTAAGAAACTCCCATCCGTCATGAGCACTTTCAGTATTCTTGTCAATGGGATCACACCCAATATTTCTCTGAGTTTACCAAAATCAGCTTTCCTAAACTCTAGAATGCATATTGAAGATGCTTGGCTGTCCTTTCCAGGAGCATATGGTCACTCTCACCTATGGATCCCACCACTTCCACCCCATCACTGGTAGCTAGGATCAAATCTAAAATAGTTGGTACCCTTGTTGCTTTTCCACCTTCTGGATAATGGAAATTGTCTGCAAGGCAAGGGAGGAATTTGTTGTACCTTATATTCTTGTCTGAATTTGACTTCCAACAAATATCAGGATAAATAAATCTCCAATTATTACTGCTTCTTTCATTTCTGAATATTTAGACATCTGTTCCAGGAAGGCATTGTCCAAGTGCTCAATCTGGCTTGGAAGTCTGTAGCAGGCACCCATAATGACATCACTGTTGTTTCTCTCCCTTTTGATTTTTGCCCAAACGTTCTCAACTTAGCTTCCAAGATTTAAGTCATTTATCTCTTCACAAGTGTAAATGTCCCAAACATACAGTGCTACTTCACCTCCTTTCCTGTTTGGTCTGTTTCTCTGAAATAGGTTATATCCTTTTATTATTACATGCCAATCATAAGACTTATCCCACTAGGTTTCAGTAATGCCTATTATATCATATTTGCTTTGCTGTCTAAACATCTTGTTTATTGCTCATACTTTATCCATTAGTGTAGAGAAATCTAAAACCATGGGTCATTCCTTCTGGCTGCTTATTTGAGTTTTTTTCCCTGTTGGGTTCTTGTACTATTTGGCCAGTTCTCCCTATAACATTTCGGCTATTATCTCCAGCACCTGATGAATTCCTGCCCTCAAGAATACTGTCTCCCTCCCCATGTATTTCAATTTAAAGCCCTCCTATTCAGATTTCTGAGACTCTTACTAAAACATTCCTGACAACTGCTGTGAGGTGAAATCCATCACTTGCCAGAAGTCTGACTTCATGAAACTTCAGACCATGGTCTTAGAAGCCAAGTCCTTCCCAGTGGCCCCATCTGTGGAGTGAGTTGTTCAACTCCAGTAATATTCTTCTCTCTCTTCCTGTGCCATGTTCTTCAACTGAGAGACAAAATGAGAACCTGTGCATAAAGATCCTTTAGTTTCCTATGCAAAGCCTCTTTTGATATCCCAAAGGCTGTGCCGTGTCATGTCATTAGTTCCCACATGGACCAAAAAGAAGTAATGGTCATTGTTCTCATGAGTCTTGACAGAGAGAGAGGAGAGAGAGAGAGAGAGAGAGTATAACTTTAAATTGTGACAGTCATTCTCAAGTCCAATAGGATCCCAGTGACATTAAAGGGTAGGCTACAGTCCCATTAGAAAGAGTTGCATTGCAAATTTGCTATATATGGGAGACATATGTTCTTGTGTCCGGAAAAGAAGTTTTCTTTTTTGTTTTTTAGTAATCAGCTCATGGAGAAAATGACCTCTAATGATAGAAAATTTCATGAAGAAAAATGATTTTATAAAGTTTTAGGGTCATTCAAAATTTTGCCAGTTGAGATGATGACTTGAACTTTGTGCTTAAGAGTGATCGCAAAGATGCAATAAATAATGGATGAGAGGATTCATCTATGACCTGTTATTTTTCTTTCATATACATATATATGTATATATTCATCACATACACTGTGTAGAGATAGAGACTGAGAGATTCAAGATTGTGTGTGTGCGTGTATGGGAGGGGGGAGAGAGAGAGAGAGAGATGTTTCTCTTGGAAAGTTTAGTGGGCTACAGAAATGGTTGAAAAAGCGTATAAAAGAGTAGACTGAAAGCTACTGTTCTTGGTCTGGAATGAAATACTTATACTAGGCCTGCACTTTATAGAGTCTGAAAATAAAATGACCTCATGAGCCTACTAAACGGCTAGCAGATTTGTTAGCAAATAGTTAGAAACTGTATTTTCTGAAGTCCCTGTTGAGGTTTTACCAGCTAGTTCTTCCATGGATATCATCTCAGTTACTCAATCAATTACTCAGTTAATCAGCAGGTTGGAACAGGATAATGCTAGTGGAATTGAAACCATTCTTTTTAATTAGGCGTTCTGGAAACACAGTATATGATTTTTAAAAAGTACATTCAAGGCTACCTAATATAGAGAAGAAAGACACTAGATATACTTGAATCTTAGAAGCTAAGCAGGGTAAGCCCTGGTTAGTACTTAGATGAGACAATCACTAATGAATACTACACAGTGTAGGCTATATTTCAGAGGAAGGAACTGGCAAAACCACTTCTAGGTATTCCTTGCCTAAGGCCATTTCTGAACCTGACCAGCTCCTGCCAATGTCCCATTGAGATCTCAGCATACTGTGTATGGAAGGGAGTGTAAGCAACAAGTGCCTGCCTTCTGCAGTACAGCTAGTCTCTGTCCCATGCTGTGCTGGGAAGGAAGCACATGATTGTGCTTCCACCTCTTCTGTATGGGGAAGGCTGATGGGAGTGTTGCATGATCATGGGTGCGTAATGGATTTTTTCTGTTAAGTGAATATCCTGTGATCGCAACAGGTGGGGACAGGTTGGCAGTAGGACTGTGATGACATTGTGAGAAAACATGACCCACAGACTGCTGCCATTGCATCCCCATTGTGGGACTGTGGCACCATGTGGAAATGGCCTAAGAAAACCATATGAAATTCATGGAATTGCTATAAATCAACGGGTAACTCAAAAGGCACATGTGCGCACACACGCACACATACACACACATTTATGTATCTAGAGATATATCTAGAGATATATGTACCATCTCCCTGAATGTACCATTCATATCTCACTGAATGTTTAATTGTTCATTATTTCTGTCTTTCTCCCTCTTGCTATTTGCTCCTGAAGATGCTGACATGGGGACCTAATCCAATTTTGGAGCACATGTCAGAACTTTTTTTTCTCTTTAAAATAAGAATAGCTACTTTAGGCTCACTTTTCTAAAAGAAAAAGTAATTCAACATGTAGTTTGGTCCTTAGTCATTCTCCTTTGTAGACAGAGCTCTATGGAAGATGATTTCTAGAGCCACTAAGACATGTAATATGCATTAACTAGTAGTTATATTTGCCCACTTTCCCACTTGAGAAGTGTTTCACACTGAAGCTTGAAGTTCTAAAAAAAGCTTTTGCTTCAGCAGTTTTCAGCTCAAACTGAGGCATTGAATAGGACTGGAGAATCCACTCCTCTTCTTGGTTCTTCACCATAGCCTGATTGGGCAGGTGCTTATGTATGATTTCACATGCCCTTTTCCTCTGTTGCAACCCTGCATCTTCTTCTTGTCTCACTGTTCATTAAGATGTGGCCCTGGAGAGCATAAGAACTGTCCACAAAAATATCTATGCTCCTGGCATATATAAAGCCTAGGTCCAATAGATTCCTGTTGGAACTAGCATTGCAGAGGTCTGTTGAGAGTAAAGAGTTTTCTTTTCTTTTTCTTGCTCCAATGAGAGTCTGAGTTCCAGTTCTGGTTAGAACTGAATCCTAACAGAAATGTTGGTTAATCAATTGTTCTTTTGTATTGGAACAATACTCAAGTAAAAATATGCTTTTTTAAAAAAAGGAGAAGAAAGCATACACACAAAATCAGCATGTTACTGAGAAAGTATAAATAGAGATTGCACCTTCAGACATCCTCATTTTTCTGTCTCTGTGTCTAGTCCGTACCTGTTTCCACTGATTTGTTTTGCTTGCTTGCTTCTTTAGCTGGATAATATCCGGCTCTTTTCTTGTACAGTCTTTTTTCCCCTTAAAATATACACATATTTGAGCATATTTATGTCATATGTATAATTTGAAAGCATTCCTTCACCTCCATGTACTAAAAAGTGCATAAGTAGTTTACCTGTTATGTGTTCCCAATGGAAATCATATGATGGTTAGCTAAATCTTTGATTTGTTAGATAAAATTCAGTTTAAATTTCACACGTTGTATTTTAGTTTTAAATTTAAATTTATATTTAAAAAAAAATCTGCAGCAATTTGTCAATGTAAATAGTCCAGAACACAAATTCTGTTTGCCCCACACACTGTCCAGGAAGGGCAGACTGATATCAGCACACTGGAGTGAAATCAGGTTCTTCACACATCATGCAGTCGAATATAATCCAGTACAATAACATATTTGCATTTTGGTTAAGTGATGATGTAATCCAGCCCAAAACATTTCATGAGAATTTATTTAGATAATAGTCTACTTACACATCAAGGCTTCAGATAACTCTTGCCCTGTAACAATTAGTGTCCTATTGTGTTGCACATCTGTTCTTATCCTTTGGCAGTTAGCTTTCTGAGAGAGAGAGATTTAGCATACTTCATTTAAGAGGAATACTTTTTAGGAACATTTGAAAATGCATTTGTCAACCTTCTCATATTGGAGAAACCCACCTATTTTCTTTAAATCCCTGTACTGGGCTGTTAAAGTGTCGTGTGCCATCACTTTATGTTCCAAAAGCCCGTCCTTGATAATATTTATCAAATTATTTTTTCCTTCGCTTTTGCCATTGCCCTATATTTGCCTAGCATCCAGTTGGCAGTAAAAGGATGTTGAATATCAGCAATAGTCATGTAATGGCAAGTAGCACATGAATATTAGTGTTCTGTTTTTGCTCCTTGAATGATAGATGATCATAATCCCATATACTTATGAACACTGAAATACTATTGAAGCCGTGGGATTAGTACACATATACATCTGTTGGGAATTATAATCTATGTCTCATCTAGGCATATTTCTGTATGTTGCAATTTATTTCACTAGTTATCTGAATGCTAGATCAAAATCTTCAAAGTACTTAGTATCAGAAACTAATTAGATTCTATTAATGAAAGTGAAACAGCTTGTGAAATGGCATTTTCAATATACTTATTCCTAGTGCATTTTTTATTTATTCTACAGCTTCAGTACCATGCACTTTTACTTTAAAACAAACCACACTGAACACAGTGGGATGTGTTTATCAGTAAATATGATAGCTGCAGGCTGTACAGCTTTCATCTTTCCATGAAAATGAAAACTCACAAAATAATTAGAAGAAAGAAAAAAAAATAACAGAAATGTTGACTTTCTAGTTAATAAAAAATTTAGAAATGTGATCCAAGATCCTTTTTATATGATTTCAGAATACCTGCAGATTTTGTTGTCACAGGAGGCCAGTGAGTCAAATGCAATGGTTGTATTTTAAAAAGGTTGAATGGTTTTATGATCATGAAACCATTTATAGCTGTGAAAAGTCAAATGCTGTTTAAAGTGGCCAGGCCTTAGGCCTCAGGGCAGAATGAACTTCTACATCTTTAAAAAGATATTCTCCATGGGTAGCTGGAAACAGAATCTTTCCATATTATAAAACCAGCCAATTTGTGGTTTCCATAACTTGCAATCAGATGAAAGAATGAAACATTCAAGGAAGAATCATATGAAGATGAATCTCCAGTTGTAGAATGTAGAAGCTGCACTCAGAGCAGTTGGGAGAAATAAATCAATAGGAACAGATGTGAAATGTTTCAAGCTACAGAGAGAAAGTCTTCTCTAGTTTTAATTAAAATCTGTCAACAAATAATGGAAAACAATACAATGGCCCACAGATTGGAAACTCTCAATATACATTCTGGTCCCCAAGAAGGGGGACACCTGCATAACCACAGGAGCATTGCATTTATTTACCGTGCAAGTAAAGTCATGATCAAGAGTCTGCAACAAATACTTTTACCATATATGGAGCAAGAAATGTCAGATGCCTAAGCTGGATTCAGGAAAAGAAGAGGCACTAGAGATCATATTGAAAATTTAGCACACCAAAGAATGTCAGAAAAAAAATCAATCTGTGCTTTGTAGATTATAGCAAAGCCTCTGATTGTGTATATTATGAAAAAATATGGATGCCTCCTAAAGAAATGAGTATGTGCTGCAACATTTGATTTTCCTGATGTATAACCTGTACTCAGGACAAAAGCTACCATCAGGACAGAAAGAGAGAAATGGAATGGTTTTCAATTAGCATGGGGTCAGGCAAGACTGCCTTTTATCACCCTGTTTAACTTGTATACTGAACTTATCATATATAAAGCAGGATTAGACTGGGAGGAAAGAGGCACGAAAATTGGAAGAAGGAATATCAACAATTTAAGATATGCAGATGACACGATACTACCAGAATAAAATAGAAAGTACTTGGAATGTCTATTGAAGAAAGTCCAGGAAGAAAGTACAAAGGAAGGTTTACAGATGAACATTAAGAAAACAACAACAACAACTTATTTCTTGCCTGTCTTTCCCCATGGATAGAGGCAGGGGACAACAATAGATTAATATATAACAGTTAAAAGCAGAACATCAATTCAAACAGTAGTTACCATCTTTTTAAAAACATAATATAAATGCCTAAAAACAGACAATAAATATTTAAAATTCATCGTTAAAATTCACAATTTAGAATAATCAGAATAGGCCTCCTGGAAAAAACAGGTCTTTAATGCTGTTTTAAATTCAGACAGTGTATTCAGTTGTTGAATCTGTTCTGGCAGATCGTTCAACAGTCTAGGCTACAGACTGACTACAATGATGACTACAGATAGTTTACATAACTATAAAGTAGACAATTATGACATTGAAATAGTTAAAGATTTTCCATATCTTGGAATCAGAAGGAATCAGAATGAAGGATGTGGTTAAGAAATCAGAAGTCTAGGACTTGGAAGAGCAACTGTGAAGAAACTAGACAAGATCCGTGTCATTGTATTTCCAGTTTCTAAGTATGATTGTGAAAGCTGGATAATGAAGAAAAATGATAGGAAGAACATCAACTCCTTTAAAATGTGGTTCTGGAAAAGTGTTCTGCAGATTCCGTGGACTGTTAAAAGACTAATAAATGGGTCAGAGAACAAAACAAGCCTTAACTCTCCCTAGAAGCCAGGATGGCTCAACTGAGATTGTTGTTGTTTGGACATAACTTGAAAAGACACGACTCTGTTGCTTGGTAAGGTAGAAGGCAGTAGGAAAAGAGGAAGACCACATTACAGATGCAGAGACTTGATCAAGGATGCTACAGCCCTGAGTCTGCAAGACCTGTGCAGGGCTGTTGATGATAGGGTGACATGGATGTCTCTCATTCATAGGGTTACCATAAATCAAAGTTGACTTGACAGCAGTTAACAATATAATCCACAGCCAGAAATATTCTTCAAAAGCTAGCTAACAGTTTCCAGACCCACAGAGCAACAGATCACTGTGCCAAATTGTATCCCCCCCCCCGCCCCGGCCAATTCACTAATAGCAGGGGGTGGGGAATCCAGATTATCCCATTGTGCAAGATTTAAATGCTAGTTTTTAAGATCCTATAAGACCTATATAGATAGATAGATAAATAGATGGATCGATAGATAGATAGATCTCTGAGTGTTACAAGACATGCCAGAACTGTTTCTGTCTCTTATGGGCACTGTTGTTTTTCAACTCATCTATATCAGTGCTTTGTGTAAATTAATGTTAGTCTATGTATCATCAGCTGTCCATGGCCATATCCACACTACACTGTTATAGTGCTATTATTCCACTTTCAAAATCCTGTGGGATTCTGATGTTTGTAGTTTGCTGAGGCCAAAGAGCTTTCTGACTGAGAATTCTAAATGTCCCTCCCTCAACTGTAAACCCCAGGATTCCATAGGATGTTAAAAGTGGAATAATAGCACTATAACAGTGTAGTGCGGAAATGGCCCATTTATGCTAAGTTACAAGCAAACTATGCAAATACAGTCATAATATGGGACAAATATGGTACCATTTCCAGACACACTAGATGATGATGATGATGATGATGATGATGATGATGATGATGATGCCTATCTGCTTCATCAGACAGGGTTGAGAAGCATTGACCTAAAACACATAGAACTTTAAATGAACCTTTTACAGCCAAACTTTGAAATCAGATCAGCCAGAAGTAAAGTATGTACCTTCAAGTTGCTTGTTGACTTATGGTCAGCCCTTAAATTTCATAGGGTTTTCTTAGGCAAGAAACAGTCAGAAGTGTGTTGTGCCATTGCCTTCCTCTTAATAGCATGATATACCCTGGTGGTCACCATTTCAAGTAATAAAATTGGACTTACTAATGAACGGAGAACATGATCAGAGTCATGTTGACTGGTGATTTGTTCTGGGTCATGAAAGTTCAGATAGGAATATGTGGAAAACCCTGATGCTGATGAGTTTGTGCTAACCCCTTCACCACTCTAGGGTCTTGTCATTTTGAACACAATGAAAGGTGAACTGCCCAGATGCGTGACTAATCAGAGACCATCCCTCAATCTTACCCTATGGAGATCTTCCCTATATACCCCACTTGACTGAACATTAAAAGATTGTCATGAGTCTCATCAATGTTTTGTCACTCTAGAGTTAAAGTAATCAGCCCATTCTCGACCCTTTTGTCAGTCCTATGGGAAAGCCTTTACAGATTTGTCAACACACCTCTTCAGGATATGAAATAGAATACAAAAGACCTAGTTTCAACCCCAGCCAATTTTAGTACACAGAACATACATAAGCACTTCAGATTGCTGTTTCTCTGTGTTACCCTCAAATACTGTCTGAGCCCCTCCACTGTGACCTCCTTCTTCAATACTGGTAACTATCACCCTTTTCACCCCTAATTTATCTCTATCCAGCCTTTCGTGCCCCACCTTACGATAGCATTGCATGGTTCTTAGGAGTGTCTGATTTCTTGTATGCTTGCCAATTCAAATAAAATACTTGGTCTAACTTTAACTGGAGTCCTCTGTACAGTTAGTACTGGTGCACATAGATGAATAGATTGTTTTGTTATCCTCTTCTCACAGGCCTCCTTTGAGCCAAATTCTAAGGAGACCCTGGCATTGTGGGTAGATCCTAACCTCTTAGGACAACAGACCTGATTCTGATTAGCTTCCAGGATCAGATGCAACCTTCAAAGTACTTAGTGATAAATCTTATTGATCCTTATTTGGATCCAGTGAAATGTTCCCTTGTAGAACATGAATTTACAAAATTAGGGTATGTTACTCATTAGCCTATTGGATGCAAAATTTCATTCCTCCAGGTTCACATTTTATTGAGGAATTCACACAGAAATAAACCTCTAAAACACATATTTAATTATATTGTCATCAAAGAAGTTTTCCCCTTCCGACTCTTCCCAGTGGTGACATCGCCCACTGTCCTCGACACACTCAAGGAATTCTGATGCAACACTATTCAAATATAAACTTTTCCACTTCAGTACAGCAAAAATGAATAAAGAAGAACACAAACAATACAGCACTATCAACATTGGTAATTCTGGTCTCTGACAGATATTGCTTCAGGGTTCTGTGTTTGATTCTATTATCTTTATAGTGTTTAATGATCCAAAATAAATGTTACAAAGCTTGCAAAACAAATTTGATGATGGAACTTGGGTTAGATAGACTTGAAAACACAGAAGAAGTCATAGAAATCAGATGTGGGCTTTATTGGTTCAATGACAATAGTTCCTATACATGCACATAAATGCTAGGATAGCATATTGAAGTTATGGTGATTTACATACATGTGTGGAATAGTACATATTTGTGTCTCCAGATAACAACTGTCACTTGTAGGGGCACCTAATGACTATGAAAATGTAGAAAAGCAACAGTAGGGCCAGAGAAAGGATTTATATTATCCCATTGTGTAGGATAATTAGGGATGAGGGGAATCACAATTTTGGTTACTTCTTTACTAATCCTCTCCTCCTCAAAAAAATCCATCAAGTTTGTTCCATCCCCAATAAGAAGTTTTCAAAATTCAATACATTCTTAAATTCTTAAAAAGAAACTGAAATGAAATTCTGCCTCATGAGCACCCAAATTCAATAAATACAACTCTTCCTTTCCAGCATGGAGAGGGTCATTGTACACTTGCCTGCCAATGCACATTTCAGCATTCTTGCAATTCCCTGATACACATCTTCACAATTCACTGACAGAGTTTTATTGCATCTTTGCAATGTCGCTACGAAGTGTAGAACTATGCAGTGTAGATTATGATATAGAATCTCATATTTTATATTTAAATCTTATCCTACCTACTCACTAATGACTATATCTTTTCTATATCCCTGCCCCTTATAATGGCCTGATGCACAGGAAAAAAATAATATTGATTCCATCTAAGTGTTTCATGGTGGGCTGTCAAAAAGGAATTGTGTATAGAGTAGCTTCCAACAATATTTCCCTCTGTGAGGCAAGAGGAACAAGCCTGTAAATCCAAATAATATTTTTAACATTAATGCAGCAGCTTGTATGTGTCAGAGTTTTAAATTCCATTCTTTAGTATTCAAAATGTGTGTAAAGGCTTTGTTTATTTAGTCCTCCTGTGTGGCAACATAGAGCACTAACGCCATATCAAACAGTGCAACGTAAACAACATTCCCAACATACCACATCTGTTAGCATAAAGCATCAAGTTGTAGAAGTAATATACAAAGCATTAAGTGTTATTTGGTTGGTGCTATTTTCTCTAGATTTATTGGACTGTTTGTCCCAGTTCCTCCCCGTGTCTTAGTTTAACTGATGCACCTGTTTGGAAATGTAAGCAAAAGAGCACAGTAAGCGAAAGAGTTAACAGAGTAATCAAATTGGCAAGACAGAAGCTAAACAATAATGAGTCACACGCCCACACACACACACACAAACACATACAGGTCCTACCAGAGAAAATATATAGGCTTAGTCTTCTTTGTAAAACATATAAAAGTAGCTATATTTATAAATACTTGTACATAACCAAATGCAATGGAGAAGTGAGAAAAGGAGGACAATGGCTGCAAGTTAGAGTGATGCAGGAAAAGACCTGGTATGAAAAAGCAAACAAACAGAAAGTCACCACAAACAGATGCTGTGCCTACACTCCTATAAAGCAACGTCCAAACTAGTTGTCAGAGGCATGATAGGGTAGCACAAGCTTTATTCTGATATTTAGAATTAGACAGAAATATGTTGCAACATGTTCTACATGGATCAGTTTTGAAAACTGTTTAGAAACTTCATTTGTTCCAGAATGCCTTCGAAAGGATGTTAATAGATGTTACCCGAGTGTCCCAATCCTGCACAAGTAGCCAGTTTGGTTCCGTGAACACTTCATTGAATTCTTTATATATGGCTTGCATTCAGGGATCCTATTGCAATCACCACCATAGTTAAGATGATAATTAATTAATTAATTAAGACAGAGACCGTGATAATGGAAAGGCTGGAAAAAAAAGCCAAAAAAGGAGGGGGAAAAAAAAAGAAAAGGAGAAAAAAGAAAGAAAAATGGGGAAAAAGGGAAAAGGAGAAAAAAGAAAGACGAAAAGAGTATGTGCGTGGGGGGGGGATGGTTGCAGTGGCAGGAGGAGAATGTGCTTTTTGTTTCTTCTTTCCAGAATGTTTGGCTTCCATGATTGGTTTGCCCTCTCAAGCCATGCTTTTGGGGAAGAAGAAGCATATGCATATCACTTTCCTCCTCCTGCTCCCAGTGCAGCACCTTTCTCTTGAATGCAATCAAATTGCCACTGTTATGCTAGCATTTTAATTTATACAAGATCCCATACCTAAACATCCTCCTAATACCATGACACTGTAAAAATGACCTTTTTCTGGGTCCTAATCACAGTGAAAGCACTAGCTCTGTTTAGGTGCCCACGTTATAATTTCATGAATATTGGAGCAATGGAGAATATATCATCATCCCTCTCCCCCTAGTTATTGTTTCCCTGTTGTAAAACATGTTTCATTTGAAGAGTAGCTGCTGTTCACGTGGAGGCTTTCCATATGAGCAAGATCCTCAGTTTTTCAAGGTCTTTGTTCACATGAAAAAATAGTAACAAATAGTAACTACTTTTATAAAATCACTTTTCATATAAGAAAAGTGACAATGGGCACCAAGGTTTGGCACTTCCCTGTTTCTTCCTTCAAGAAAGTTTAGCAAGCAATGGCTGACCAGAACAATTATGGGGTATGAGAAGTGATAGGAGCTTCTTCAGTGGCCATACTCAAACTACATAATTCCTTTCTGTTTAAAGTTCAGATGACCACCACCACCCTGCCCCGCTTTAGCTATCAGCTGCCAGCTAGAAAAGACTTCATTATCCTGGCAGGATTTTGCTGTACTGTGAAGCTATTTTTTTTTAAATGACATTTGTTTTTATCTGTTCTGCCTGAATTTTATTTTTGGATTTTAGTTGGTATTTTGGCTCTGGAATGATGGTGCAATTTTGATTGTTGTAAAGCACCTTGAGTGATGCATATGCTGGGATGGAAATGCTCCAATAAATAAATACACTCAAAAAAAAAAAAAAAAAAAAAACAGAATTCCTGTATATATTGCCCAGAAATTGACTGGCGTGTCTGAGCATAATTCTAAGGTATAGCATTAATTTGGTTGCAGCTGCGCATAGGTAATGAAAAACATATTTTGTATGAACAAAAAGACCTTACAGAGCAGATGGAAAGTGGCTTTGCTGATCTGTGCTCATAGCTGAATTGTAATATTCAGAGATGAGTAAGCTTAGATGAGCCAGGAGAAGAACACTCCCAAGGACTTTGCCATTTTTAACTTCTATTTTTGTAAAGTTGTTTATCAGCTGTGTTAAGTATAGAGGTTTGATTTGCATTTCTGTTTTCATTTCCTATTGGAGACTAGTTCTTTATTTTGGCACAGTGTCACACTCTATACCCCATCTACAACAATTAATTATTTTCCCGTGGCATATTATATGGTGTGCTGTTCAAATTTCTTAAGGCAGTTGTTAGAAGTAAATAAGACAATCAGCATCAGCTTTGATGTCAGATTAGGAGACTTTTATTGTCTTTGTGCTTTTATTAACAAATGTTCAGTGAAATCCACAAAAAACTAAGGATGCATAAACTTCCTGACCATTTCTGCAGCTATTCCACTTTTCCTTGTGTTCTTTGGATCAAGGATTGCCAAAACACAGGGGGAAATAATCATGAATGAAAAGGTATTTCCATCAGCATTTGATCTAAGTAGGCTTCATATTGTTGAAAGGCAGGAAGAAGAAGGAGGAACCAAAACCACTCATGCATCTAGGCAGTAGTGATCAGTTATCCTTTATGATGGTATCTACATGTTGAAAGAAAGTCATTCTGACATATCCCAAGGTCTTATATTTTGATGGCAGCCAATTATTATAGGCAGCAATCTCATTCTGCCTAATGATAAGGTCAATCCTGGAATCTGAAACTCATTTTGTATCACTGAAAAATAGCTGCTGTTGTAAAACATAAGCTCAATCCAAACTTTCTTTTTATGAGGGGGAGGGGAAGAGGTTCTGGAATGGAGTTCTCAGCCTATACCTTTGTATCTTCCCCAACATCCACAAAAATATCCTCTTGATAGCTTGAAGAAAAAAAAAGAAAGAGAGAGAGAAATGTGTGGGTTGTGGTGTGCTAGCTGCAGAAGAGTACACTGTGAAAAATCACCCTTTTACATATACAGTTCCATGACTGTTGAAGATTGATGGATACAGAACATCCTATTGTAATACCTAGCAAAACACCCCATTTTTCCAAAGTAGTTCAATATTTAGAATGTCATGCCATTGTTTTCCACTACTCCATCATTAGGGATTGCATGATAGGAGAAGGACAGGGAAAATACCACAGCTATGACTTTCAGGACAAGTTATGTTGGACATGGATTGTGTAGCTGCATACTCTTCATTCATCTTTTCCCTCCAGTCTGTGAATGCTTATGAATACATGTTGACCTTTGCCAGAGCAATGTTAAGCCTTGATTCAATCCTTATGAAAAAGAAAAGCTAATTAGCCGTTTCTCCTTGCAACTAAAGTTTCTTCAGTTTTTTTTTTTTTAAGATGAGCACTGTTAGCTGTCAGACTCAACTAGGTTATTAGCATTGGAATCAGAAACACTTGTGATAAGAAAGAAAGATGGTAAATTAAACATTCATATTTTATCTTGGTTTCTGAAATATATGTTCTTAAGTCGACTTTGAAGTACGTGATTAAATTCTCTGAAGTCTTTTTATCTCCTCTTGATTGCTAAAGTTCCCTATCAGTGTTAAAATGCATAACTGATATTATATATAATCAAAATGTTTCTTTATCTTCAAAAGTAATATCTAACTTGTTATGAATAAACATAAACAATGTGCCTGTTTCTTGTTCATTAAATATAAGTTTTTATGCAGATGGAGCACGCTCAGAAACAACACATGCTGCTGTGTTCTGTATTCAGATGGAAACAGATTCTACTGTGAATTAACTGGTTATGAATGGGGTACAGTTAAGACTCCTGAATATTACAAAGGTGTGCTGTGGGAGGGTGTTACAAGCTCCCTTCAAAATGGAGGTTTGTTTCACTGTTGTATGGAAGATCAAGAAGGGAGGACTGGGCTACTTCTCTCCACTGAGGTTTCAAAGGGTTTTTAGTGGTCTCACCTCTACAACCACATCATTTCCACTAGTGTTCTCTCTCTTCCTCCAACCCCTTCTCCTTCTGTGTATCCACTAAATCACATGAATGCATGTTCTCCTGACCCTGGTGGGTGGGAAGAGGGAAAATTCACCACTTATTAAGAGAGACCGTAAAAATGCGAAAGGAGAGATAAATCGGTGAGTTCTTGTGAGATGCAATGAAAGCTAAGCTGCACAAGACCCAGGCTTTAGTGTGCAGCTTGGCTGGCAATTCATTGTCATAAAATGAAGGGAAAAAAAGTGTGTTCACCTTATGAATATCGTCTTGAATGTGAGATCTACCAGATAATAAAAGAATCTACAAAATATAAATGAATACAGACCCTTTTATGCACTGTCCCTTGGCATGGGCAACATGTTAGCAATGAGAGTCATTTGAGTGTCCATGAACAGAAACGTGAGATGACATTGAAATCTGGTCCAGTTTGTAATAGCCGTGTCATTGTACCTAATGAGACTCCAACTTGATTCCTGAATAATTGTGAAATGAGTTTATTCAATGTGCTAACAAGTGTTTTTGAAAATGAATTTTTGAAAAGCTTCTGAAGATGGGCCTTTCTGCACTACACTGTTATAGTGCCATTATTCCACTTTCAACATCCTGTGGAATTCTGGGATTTCTAGTTTACTGAGGCCAAAGAGCTCTCCAGCTGAGAATTCTAAATGCTCCTCCCTAAACTGCAAAGCCCAGGATTCCATACCATGTTGAAAGTGGAAAAATAGCACTGTAAGAATGTAGTACAGAAAGGCCTGATGATTTTTTTAAAAAATACCTTTAATGTTGTTTTGCAACACCAGTTATCTAATATGTAAAAGTCAAAGTGTGTCTGTTTGTCTGTGTCAGGCGAAGACATCATATGATTGGCTTCCAAAAAGATTCTACAGAATCCTGGGATCGGCAGATCAGGGAGGGGCCTTTAGAATTCTCAGCCAGAGAGCTCTTGGGCCTGGCTGGTTGCTATGGAGATGATGCCTAGCAGCAAGGAGAACGGCAGTGTATTCCCTCAGGAACCCAACCTCTCTGTTTTAATAACTCTGAATACAGATTGGATTGGAGACTATGGGGAAAAGTTACAGGTGCTGGAAAAAGACAGTTTGGGGAATTAGAGACACAGGATCTCAAACCTTTCTAACAATTATCACCTATGAGGAAATAAAATCCTGGGCAACACCAGGTATATACACTAGTTGGAAATAAAAATGAAGGGTTTTCATTTCTTGAGACAACTCATCATAGTAGCCTTTTACGTTATCCAGAATACACTACCAATTAGGAAAGGATCAGCAGCTACTATATTTAAACCCAGATTACCAGGGAATAGAGAAAGAGAGCAATGCAGAGAAGCCGTGTTGGATAAATAAAAAGTGAAGATGCTGCTAGGAATTTACCAGATGATGTCAGAGGTATAGGCAGCTTATGACCATGAAGGTAGATACTTCCCCTTGAAATCTGAGGTTAAGTTCCCCCCTTGGCTCAATTCTTATCCCAATTGTGAGAAAAAGTGGGATAGAAATACAAATATGATTAATAATGATTATGTAATGCCCATGGTTGTAGGCCAAGACATAATAGGACAAGCTCAGAATGTAAATGACAACAGCGCCAGGAACTGTGAAAGGCAGAATAAGAGAAACATAGAGAGAAAGTACCAGAGAAGTAGTCTTACTAGTTTGTTTCAACAAAACAGCAAAAAGTCTTGTGGTATCTTAAAGACTTAATGAGTTTTATTAGCCCATTATTGTGCTGGTAATTTTTGCTCTTCTATTGCATTTCTATTACATGTCGCAATGCAGTGCGTCTTTCTTTCTGTGAGTGACAATATTTATCTATTGAGGCTATATTCAGTGCATCTGAAGAAGTAGGCTTCTTTATGAATGATTATGCCAAGTAAAACTAATCTTTAAGGTGTCACAATTCTTTTGAGAGTATTGGTTTTGTTGCATTTGGGGTGGATGGGAGAGATTGAGAGAGACAGATGATTCAGGTGAACATATTTGCTTGTTTCAGAAGAAAAGTAGCCTAAAGCGGGTCATTATCAAATGTTCAAAGTTGTTGAGGAATTTAGCAAGAGGGACTAAATAACAAGGGCTGCAGCTCACAAAGTGATAGTGGGAACATATCACCCCATATTTATGAAAGTTTGTTTTGTTCACATCCAGATGGACCAAAAGTAAGAAAACAAGCAAAACACCTTGAGTTTCACTCTTACTCTCAAAAGTAGAAAAGGCTGATTGGCACACAGGAATTTCCATATACAGAACAGTATACGGGCTCTTGTTCATGCATAAACATTGGTGGAAGTTCTGTACCCTTAGTGGCTGTAATCGCTTCTAATTTGTTTTCTGTCTAGTGATTATGTTTTTTAATAATCATACTAGGGCATTTACCCAGCGTTGCCCAGGGTTTTCATTTTCCTCTTAAGAATTCATAAAATGTCTTCTCTATTTCCTATAACTTTGATCCATATTTCCCAATGCAATCTGTATTCAGAGTTATTTACATACACAGTTTGGGTTCCTGCGGGAATACACTGTCCTCCTTCTTGCTGCTAGGCCTCATATCCATAGCAACCAGCCTATTCCAATACCTGTAACTTATCCCCATATTTCCCAATCCAATCTGTATTCATAGTTGTTAACATACAGAGGTTGGGTTCCTGAGGGAATGCACTGTCTTCCTCTATACTGGCTTTTGATTCTTTTGCTTTCTGTTGAATTTGTGCAATAGCTTTACATTTTTCTGGAAGTATTTTTTTTGTTTTGAATTTCAACTTTTAAGATTCCTCTTGCATGGAATCTACTCTGTGAGGTGAGAAGACCTTGTAACTATGTTGTATATATCACTTTAATTTTTCTCACATATGCCTCCCAAAAGTTTTCTGGTATCCTTATTGATGGTAGACCTCATCTCCATAGTAACCAGCATGAGGCTCAAGAGTTCTCGACTGAGAATTCTAAAGGCCCCTCCCAAAACTGCCAACCCAGGATTCCGTGGAATCTTCACAGCCAGCCAATCATATGAGGTCTTCTTGCCTCACACAGCCAATAGTATGCTGACGTGGACAAACAAATGTGCAGACAAACATTCACTTTTATATAGTAGATGAACATATATTAAAATTATCGCACTACCTGTCACCATATATTGAAAGAAAAATGGAGAGGAGATTCACTCCTATATTTTGCTTTATCCACCACAATATATGCCAATTTCCAAGGTGGCCATAAGCATGTATATGTACTAAAATGTAGTATTTTAAATGCATTCTAGCATTCTGATCAAAACTCTGTAGACTTTGAAGTAAGTCACCTTGACTTTGGCAACCAAAATGGTGAGAGGCCTGAAAGACATGCCCTATGAGGATAGACTTAGAGAGCTGGGTATGTCTAGTCTGCAGAAGAGAAGGTTAAGAGGGGACATGATAGCCATGTTTAAATATTTGGAGGGATACCATGTCGAGGAGGGAGCAGGCTTGTTTTCCGCTGCTCCAGAGACTAGGACAAGGAGCAATGGATTGAACCTGCAGGAAAGGAGATTCCACCTGAACCTCAGGAAGAACTTCCTGACAGTCAGGGCTGTCCGGCAGTGGAATATGCTGCCTCGGAGTGTAGTGGAGTCTCCTTCCCTGGAGGTTTTTAAGCAGAGGCTGGATGGCCATCTGTCGGGAGTGCTTTGAGGGTGTTCCTGCATGGCAGGGGGTTGGACTGGATGGCCCCTGTGGTCTCTTCCAACTCTACATTTCTATGATTCTGTGATTCTATGATTCTATGACTTCAATAGAATTCTAAACAGATGTACTTTACAGTGTAAGAAAAATGCTGTTTCCCCAAAGACTAAATTTTATACATAGTGGTTAGGGATTCTCTTTAATCACTGCCTTAGCAGGTAAAATAGGCACCCCAAAATTGGATTCAATTGTACAATGTCCAGATGGTAGGAATATACTACTTATTCTGGCTGTGTATGGTGTTGGAATCCAGAGACCTAAATCTACTTGCTACTTCCAACCGCAATAGACCAATTGAATCAATTGCTAAATGGTAAGTCAACACTTATGTAAATCCTATAATTACAATGGATTTACTGTAGTTAGGGCTAGCAATTGGATTTCAGCCAATGAGTCATTAAGTCTAAAGCAACTATAATGGGCAGAATACAACAGGCTCGTAGAACTTTTCAAGCCCCACTTCACCGATATATTAAGTCAGTGAAAACAACCTATCATAGGAGAATCCAAAGGCTACCTGAGATGTGGAATATTGGTTGCCCCATTGAGCATGCAACATCTGCATGGCTGTGATGATGTATAAACACTGAACACATTGTTGTCAAATTGATTTGGAATAGGACAAGTTATTTCTTCCCCGGTTCTTCCTCTCCACACACAATATTTCAATGTATTACTTGCCAATTCAGTTCATGATACTGATTTCTCTACCCAGTCCCCTATATTCTTCAAACCTTGTCTCTGTATTCACACTATCAGTCATCAGTTTTCTTCAATGCTCACTGTGAATTACCAAATCCCTTCACTCTCACTTATTTGCTGGTCTTGGTGTTCATTTCAGTTACTGTGGCTGCAGCAAGAGAAGGGGTTCTTTCTTTTATGAAAACTGGAACTTTTGTGTAAGAACAGAACTGCCTGGGGCAACAACAGGAATGGTGGAAAGTCTTTCTTTTCCTCTCATCATTGCAAACCGTTGTTAGCTGGCTGGGATTAAAGCTGAAGGAAGGATGAATGAATGGGGCAGATGAATTCTATTTTGGCTTATAAAATCCAAGCCAACATAGAATTTGGTGGGTATAATACTTTACTTTTGTTTTGTATGAGAATTAAAAGTCATCAAGCTTTACACTGAAAACTAAGGAATTATAGAACTGTACAATTTGTCTTGAGCTTCCTAGGTACCCAAAAGGCATCAGATCGCATCTGATCTTGAAAGCTAAACAGGACATCCCTGGTTACTTCTTGGATGAGAGGCCACCAATGGATACAAAATGTGTAGGCTATATTTCAGAGGAAGAAACTAGTAAAAACACCTCTGAGTGTTCCTTGTTTAGGAAAACCCTAAAAAATTTGTCTGGTCACCATAAGTCAACAGGAAATGGCACATACACACAAACATATAATAATAATAATAATAATGATAATGATAATGATAATAAAATTTATTTCTATCCCGCCTCTCCAGATGGATCGAGGCGGCGAACAACAATAATGCATTAATTACATTAAAAACATTTAAAAATATACCCAATCCTCCCTGCCCACCAACTCAGCTAAAACCAACCCCCTAAAACCCACAACAATTAACAATTAATTAACTATTGAAAGAACAACAAGACAATTGGTGGGAGGCGGTGGAAGTACTAGTCTTGGGAGGCCTGTCAGAAGAGATCAGTCTTGACTGCTTTTTTAAAGCAGTCAAGACTGGTAATATGCCGGGTCTCCTCCGACAGGCCATTCCATAACTGGGGGGCGATAGAAGAGAAGGTCCTCTGGGTAGCTGCAGCCAACCTGGTTCTGACTGGCTGCAGTAAATTCCTCCCAGAGGACCTTAGTGTGTGGGGCGGATTATATGGGAGAAGGCGATCTCGCAGGTAGGCTGGCCCCAAGCCATAAAGGGCTTTAAAGGTAATAACCAACACCTTGTACTGTGCCCGGAAACTAATAGGCAGCCAATGTAAAGACTTCAGAATTGGTGTTATGTGGTCAGTTTTAGGTCTACCAGTGACCAAACTGGCTGCCATATTCTGAACTAATTGAAGTTTCCGGACTAAGCACATGGGTAGCCCTATGTAGAGCGCATTGCAGAAGTCAAGCCGTAAAGTTACCAGCGCATGCACCACTGTTTTTAGGTGTTCCAGCTCCAGAAAGGGGCGCAGCTGGCATATCAGCCGAAGCTGGTAACAGGCACTCCTGGCCGCCACATCTATTTGAGCTGTCATCTGAAATGGCGAGTCCAGGAGCACCCCCAAGCTGCGGACACAGTCTTTCAGGGGAAATGTGACCCCATCTAGAACTGGTTGACAAACCTCCATACCTGGGCTAGGGCCCTTAACAGCGAGTACCTCCGTCTTATCTGGATTCAGCTTCAGTCTGTTTTTCCTCATCCAGTCCATTACTGCTTCAAGACATTCGTTCAGAGGCGAGATGCCACCCTTAGTTGATGCTGTTATCCGAGGCATGGAGAGATATATCTGGGTGTCATCAGCATACTGATAGCACCTTGCTCCATGCCTCCTGATGATCTCTCCCAGTGGTTTCATGTAGATGTTAAATAGCATTGGGGACAGGACCGCGCCCTGAGGGACGCCAGATTTAAACTCCTTTTTTGAGAAGCAGCTGTCCCCATATACACCAAAAAAACCACAACCCTTATTCCATTGTCACTAGCCAGACGAGCCTTCACAAACTATACTGCAGGTTTCCACACATTCCACAAGTGTAGCCAGTATAGACACTGGCTGGGGATGATGAGAGCTGCAATCTTATACATCTGATGGACAATATAGATGAGCCCTCACAAACTATGGTGCACATCACTACTCATTCCATGAGTGTAGTCAACATAGCCATCAGTTGGAGATGACAGGAGTTGCAGTCCTATGCATCTGATGGATGATAAAATGTGGAGGCTGTCAGGGTTGGCAGGATTTGGCTCCTTTGAGCATGAGCAGAGTGCTATCTGCAAAGCAAGGCTTCGCTGCAGCAGAGAGTCCCAGTGAAGCAGGAAAAATTCCAGAGGCTCATTAGTAAGGCTTAGAGTACTGATCTATTGCCGCACTCTAAGATAAGACTTAGCAAAAACAGGCTTGCTTTCCAACAATTAGACAAAGAGGAAAAACAGAAGATAATGGAGAAAAATCAGGCAGCATCTCCCCTTAAAAATAGTATACTGCCAATGGCATGGCAGGTCCAGCTAAAGAGTCTAACTGGCAGCTGGTCAAGGCAAACTCCAGCCTTTTTATGCTACCTTTTCACCCTGGAACAAGTGGGGTGACCCAATCAGTGCTCTGGCGTATGGCCTTCTCTAATACACAAGACATAGCCATAACAATCCTGGCCTTGCACCTGGCTGTCTGGCCACACCGCCTCTTCTCTCTGCTGCCCACTCATAGGAAAGTTTTGCCTGCCTGGCAACAACCTTGACAGAGGCTGGTATGAACAATTTAAACATTCAACATTTTAAAATGTTCCAAGCTGGGATCCCCATTTCACTACAGTTCCAGAGCTTCAGGAGGATAGAAACAGTGTAAGTATCTTAGTGTGTGTGAGAGAGACGTACTTTTGAACGTCATATGGAAATATCTGAACATGAACAGGGAAGTGAAAATATAGGGAACAGGTATGCCCCAGAGTAAAAGAACATAATAATACCAACAATACTTAACAATTTAAAATTAGTCGTACATCAATGTAATTTGCAGAGTTGCCATAAGATAATAGCTGGAAGAGTCTGCCAAACAAATGACAATTTGCATGTAATTGCAAGAAAACTATCTCCATTCTCTTTACGAAGTTTTTGCTATTGGAATTCAATTTGCAACTTGTTTGCTTTGCTTTTCTGTTTAACACTGTAATATTCAGATATGAAGATAGTTTTTTTTTCTCTTTCTCTCTCTGTTTATATTATATGCCCTGAGGTAACAACATATGAATATTCTAACATATAGACTATCAGTATACTTGTTAAAATAAAATAAAATAAAATAAAATAAAGGAATGAATGGATTTCAGTTTAATTTAAGATATGAAACAGAGAATTAGGGATGATGATTGGGCAATAGTAAATTGTTGATAAGTAGTTTCACTCCAGACCTCATTTTAGTTAATATCCATATTATCTGTGTAATAATGAAATTTGCAAAGCTGTCCAGTACCTGGCATTTATATAATGGCAAAAGTGGAGAAGGGTAGAAATTTTCCTTGCTTCATTTGGTGTGGACCTCCCTAAAAGTAATCTTGGACCAAGAAGGCTGATTGCACTTTGGGACTTATTTTGCATAAAATTTACACTATTCCACAAAAACAGTAATTTTTACCCAGAAAAAAACAACACTTTTCTATGCAGAAGTACTATTTTCTGTGTAGACAACCCTGTTTTCTGTGCAGAAAAAGAAATGTTGTTTTTTGTGGGGAAAAAAAAAGAATTTTATACAGAATTAGTCCTGATCTGCACAGTTTCAAAGATTTTCTCACAGTGGGCAGAAAATTGCCAAGTTTGCTCATTGCGTACTTCAAAAACAAAATTAGTTAAGAATTTCTTCCTTAATTCAATAAAGCCTTAATGATACTTGTGTGAGCCCCATTCCTGCCACATTTCCTTTTCTTGAGAAAACTAACCTACTGTTTAAAGCCTTGACTGCCTCCCAAAATGCAGTAGGAGCAATGTCCTAACCACAGTCTTGCTGAGAAATTCAGGGATTTTTATAGACCTTCTGGACACATGTTTCCAACTCAAGCATTTCAGAAAATCACAATATTAGCAATTGTGGCACCTTGTACCTCCAGCAGCAGTCCTTGTCATCATGCTGCCATTGCAAAGTGGCAATAAAATAGGAGATTAATTAGCTGAGCACAAACATCAGAAAATTTGGGGCTCAGCAAACGATTAGGCCAGATGTTCTGAAAGGGAAATTTTTTACTCATCCCTCTGTTTGTGGACTCCAGTTTCCTTGCTGTACCAGACCCTACAATGAACACGACATGATGGATGATGCATCTCACTGTTTATGGTACAGAGACCTTCTCCATTTTCTCCCCCATGCTGCTTGAAAAAACCATGAATCAGGAGAAGAAGGAGTTAGACAAATTGTGTTTTCTTTGTACCTAAAGAAGAGGCCTAAAATGCTAGGGCATTATTTTATTTTAATAAATTTCCTTCTTCTACATTCCTTCTCTCTTTTCAACAAAGAATGCATAAGCCACATGCTTTGTTTTTGCTTCTATATGGTACAAAAATTCTCCACCAATCCAGTAGGGGTCTTGGCAATCTCTGTTGTGCTTGGCACTCTATACAGCATAAGGCCAATATGTAGCACTCGAAAAAGTGTATTATGAATATCCAGTTTCTCAAATAAATCCCTGAGTGTGGTGTTTGATGATTTTCAACAACATTGTTCTGAGCTCTTTAAAAGGTCACAGTACATACTGTCCTTTAAAGATAGTGAGTTTTGCCTCTGAATAAAAATATTTAATACCAATGTGGACATCCAACTGGATAAAAATACAGTAAAAAGAGTCCATCTTTTATCTCTTTTATCAAAGTTTCACCTTCATTTAACATTCTTCTTCCTGAGTTTATGAGGGAGGGTAAGTGGAATAGAAAACTGACCCTACAGAAATTTTATCCTTCTACAATATTTACTTCATGTGCAGTAGGGGCATGACCAGTAGTTCATTTCACATATCAAATGCTACTTAGGTGTTAATTCTTTATTATTTATTGTATGTCTTGTAAGAAAATAATCTAATGAAGGAATACAGCTTTGTACGCCTGGCTTGTGCGATTTATCTGTGATCTGGGTGGAAGTATTGTATGTATCTGTATCCATATCTATGTCACATAACCTATGGCACTGCAATATAATCTGTACAACTATCGTTCACCTTCCTTAACTTTTCATAATAATTCCAAGAACACATGGCCTAACATAGCAATTCTCAACCTCTGGCTATTTTGATGTTTTGAACTTCAAATCCCAAAATCTCTGACAAATCCCAAAATCTCTGGAACAGAAGAAGCTGAATGTCTAAGACATTCTTTATATCCTCCATGTGATCATGCAAACTGTGCAGTTTCAACTTGCATGCCCCCATCACATGCTATACTTTTTATCTGTCCCTTTCTCAGATTAAACTCTGCACAGATGTTAGTATAAAATGGAAATAACGTATGACACTTTCCTTAAAGTATAAGTTATTTCCATCTTCTGATATAAAATGTCTGCCTTATATTTCCTGTGTTTGGTCCAGGCCATCCAATGGCAAGCTATAGAAATTTGCATGGTATTCCTATGGCTACAGCTATCAAAGCAGGATATTTCTGTAAAGAGGTTGAACTACAATGAATGGTGCAGTATTTGGGTGAGGAAAAAAAATCAATTCTAATGTCTAATTGTTTTTTCATAAAATTTATGCAGTGCCTTTGGACAACTCATTGTATCAGATGGCATACCTCCCTAGAAGAAAGGAGATACAATTATGTCATATACATGAATAAAAGCCTCAATGCCTAGAGGTATATGGGTGACTATTAGAACTGGATCTCTTGTTCAGAGAAGGTCATCACTTGCCTACATTTGAAGTTCTCAAACTGTTTACTCTAAAGTAGTGGTTCTTAACCTTTTCTTTACCAGGGACCCCTTCAAATATAATTTCTTGCCAGATAACTCCAAGACTTAAGATTTAAATATTTAAATTTAGATCTAAATACTCAAATATTTATTTATTTATTTAAGGCTTCTGGAAATTAGGATTCAGATCCCCACTCAGACACCATGTGACCTTGGGCAAGTCACATATTCTCAACCTCTGAAAGTCAAAGGCCTTCTGAACAGATCTTGCCAGAAAAATCCTGTGATAGGTTCACCTTAGGTTCACCAAAAGTGACTTGAAGGCATACAACAACAAAAGTGTTACCGAGAGGGGAAGATTCTTCCTAGCCATCAGGTCTCCCCCCTTTGAAAACTGACTTATGATAACCCTAAGGCAAACCTATCAGGAGGTGGACTTCTTAGCCTTTCTCTGAGGTTGAGAGAATGTGACTTGCCTGAGGTCACTCGGTGGGTTTCCATGGCTGACTGAGGATCCAAACCCTGGTCTCCAGAATCATAATTTAGGTGTGTGTACACACCTGCTGCCATGCCACTTTTGTCAGGGATGTGACAACAGGGTGTTCGTGTGTGTGAGTGTTGAAACTGCTCCCTTGTTTGCAAACGAGGGAGCAGTTTGGGTACACACACATGCTTGCCACTTTGTCCCTTTCATTAAGGACACGACATTAAGTGTGTGAGAGAGAGCAGGTGCTAAAACTGCTCCCTTGTTGCAAACTAGGGTGCAGTTTGGGTGTGTGCACAAACCTGCTGCCATGTCCCTCGGTGCCCACACCCCCTGCTGCTGTGTCCCTGATGAAAGAGACACAGTGGCAAGTGTGCACATGCCCAAACGGCTCCCTTGTCTGCAAATAAGGGAACAGTTTGGACACCCAAACTGTGCTCTCTTCCAACTCTATGTTTCTATCCTATACCCACACCTCCCACTGACATGACCCTGTTACTGTTGTTGTTGTTGGTACTGTGGGGGCTCTGTAGACCCTCAGGGGTCCCTATTCACGAGGTTAAGAACCAGTGCTCTAAATAAACCATAATCAGATTATTTTGCCTGGAAAGAAGCATCTGGGAATGACTTTTTTTTTCTAAACCAAGTTATAGGATCTAGTAAATGAAAGGGAGAGGGTTTAAGAGGATATTTTTCCCTCTTCAGCACCAGTTGTGAAACCAGGAAATATCAATTTAAAAGTATAAATATTAAAATATACATATTCTGCAGAGGTGAGACTTATGGTAGGTTGATTAGGTAATAATGGCTCCCTGGCACCTCCAGTGTTATCCTTGTCTTCAATAAAAGCAGTAGATAAGGAATATACAATATGTATCTATCTATCTATCTATCTGTCTGTCTGTCTAATGAATAGTACAGATGTGAAAATGTCCAAATTAGGGAGTATAAATCTGTCAATTTCTATTCTCCATTTTTTAATTTGGTTTGTCCATATTTTGTCCGTTTAATATTATGTCAGGACTTGTCACAATAGTTTTTTTAAAAATGAAAATGTGTGTGCAATCAATATGCTTTTCTCCTAATTCATGCATTTTTGTTTGTAGTTCTCTGCAATATCCACATTTTTGCAGTTTCATAATATGCATATTAATATTACTTTTCACAAATATATGCTTTATCATCCCTTTCTACAAATGTACATATTATTGTACACATATTTGTTTCAGACAACTTTACTGCAAAATGTAGGGAAATAAAAATTTCAAATAATTTCTGAATTTTATTTTATGATCTTGTGTGTAAAAGTAAAAAAAAAAATTATTCCCCATTCCTATTTCAAGTTTGACTAAGGAGCTTCTTGTATTATGGTACATATGATGGGACTGAACAATCTGCTTCAAAATAATGCATTTAAGGGGTAGAAGGCAGAAAAGAAAAGAAGAAATAGAACCAGAAAGTGATGGTTAAATATTCATAGGTAAAAGTTTATTTTATTGGTATTCAGCAGTCAGCTGCAATAGTGTAAAATATTGATAAAAGGACTATGATTAAAGTAGGACTTTTCAGTTTTGTGATTAAACGGCTGTTGAGTCTAGAAAGGTTATGCTTTTGGGGGGGGGGGAAGTGTCTTGATTAAAAAAAAAAGATGGCAGCAAGTATGCAGACTGATAGGTCTGTAGACTGATATGGTTTGAAAAAGATACTGTAGACTGATAGCTTTGAAAAAGAACTTGCAAAACTTGTAATTCCAAATATACTGTGCACAAACTGATTTCAGTGAAAATACATATGAAGTGTGTTCTTGTGTGAGTCATGTTTCAGCTATTAAGAAACTGTGTTTGACATCACTGGTAGACAGTTAGGGGAAATTAAACAATATTCAAACTCTTACCTGAACTCTTCAAATTCTGCAAGACTTTGCTCAGAAATCGAATATTCAGCCAGGAAGAGAATGTTGGAGTGGAACAGGAGAATAGTAGTATATTGTAAATAGGAGGAAGCTCTGTGGCTTCTTCACTTTTCTTCAGGGTGACATAGCTAATAGCCAAAGTAGACATGACACAGAAGCCCAATACTGAAGATCTCCCATGATTTATCATTCCCACATTGGCCCTTAATAAACATTCTAGCTATATGGTTGCTTATTGATCAGTGTAGCAATACACACATTCTTTTTGTTGTTTGTTGTTTAATTTCTTCACATGCCATTTCCTTGATATAAATTCTCACATCCAAATCAATTTGCTCCACAAGCAACATATGTAGGCATTATGCAATTTTTTGATTCTATCCTATTTTTTTTCTTCTTTTCCCTGCCCAGAGCTAAACAATGACTCTAAAGTAGATACTGTGGTAGGTGAAATAGCACAGGAGGAAAGGCATGACCTGCCACCTTCTTAGTACAATTCTCACAACAAAATTAGCAACTGCTTCTAAGAGAGAGAGAGAGAGAGAAAGAAAGAGAGAGAGAGATCCTGATCCCAAATTTCCTGTGCCATTTCCTGTGCTAATTATTTGGGCACACACATTCATTATGATCCTGTTCCTAGATTTCACACATCATACTAAATTCTAAAAATTAGAATCCACTTTATTCCAATGGCTCATGCAGCAATATTTTCAAACTATTACCATGTAGAATATTCTATAACAGAAACTCTGTTTTAGCATTTCCACAGGATTACAGCTATGTGAAGGGAAGGGGGAAAATAGGGCATGTGAGGGAGAATGTTTGAACAGGACTATAATTATCACTCTGTATCCCTACAGACTAGCAAGGGCATGAATATTTAATACATGATGACTGCATTCCATATGATATAGACTTCTAAATTTTAAGGTGCTAGAGGAGGAAACATGCAACATAAATGCTATTGTTTAATTCCTTCTTCCTGGAAGGAAAAAGTGAGATATAGGTGTAAGGTGAACTAGGACTGCAACTTATTAAAAATGACACTATGATCTGAGATTTGGTACAAGAACTGCAGTGAGACCAACTGTGTGAGTCTGAAATGAGACATTGTAATATTGTGTGAGTTCATTCCTATCCCTGACGCAAGCTGAATGCTTCCAGCTTGTTAACTAGCTGGTCACCTAATATGTTAGGAATTTTTTTTCTGCTTCATCACCTTTACCCCCAGACTTAATGTTTTATGAGCTCATGGGAAACCTGCTGTGATTCCATTCCCTATTTCTGGGTCACATAGCCAAATGAACCAAGGAATCTCCATGCACAATCAAAGTGCCTAGAGGTCTTCCATAAAGAATGCATGGCAGTTTCCTCCCAACATCCCTGACTGTTGGATGACTGGGCTAGTATATAGGAGGCCTGCAAAGTACCAAATTAATCTACTTGGACCCCAGATATGAACTCAAGACATACACTGGAGACAAGTGCAGGCAGACAATCATGGAGCAAATGAAAAAGTCGTGTTAAGACTGGGTGATTTTTTAATATGCCCAAAGTCTGAGCATTGGGGTTCCAAATGCTTCAAAATGATTTGACTTTCACTTTTGGAAGGCGCATGACAAAATGTGACCAGCAACACATATACACACGCACATCCATCCCACTCATAGTTAGTACCCCAAAATACCTGAATCTGGAAGCTCCAGAAAATTCCTTGAATCTGTATTCAAGGAAGGTGTCAAGATAAAAGAAAGATTCTGGTAGCTGGAGACTCATGGCAGAAAAGGAAAGAGAGCAACATTGTTTCTCAAAGACAAATTTATTTGTGCAGAAATCCACAAGAATGATGAGAGTGGACCAGTTGAGAGCACTGGGGTAAAAATAAATGAAATAAAAATGAAAATGAAAAAATAAATGAAATAAAAAAAATGCAACATTATGGTAGGAGTTCACTACAGGCCACCAAAACCAAGAAGAGGTGGTGGATGAGGCTTTTCAGAAATCTCAAAAATGTAAGAATTATTAGTTATGAGGAACTTCAATTACACTGATCTCTGTCGGGAGACTGAGGCCCTTTCTGCAACACACCTTTTTGCAGAGCTGGGGTGCGGGGATTGCGCAAGCAGCCTCTAGCGAGAGGCTCTCGCATCCCGGTTCCTTCAGCAAAACAGCTGCCACCTGCTTGCACGAGAGCCCCGCTTCTTCCTTCTGCAGTGCAGCCTGGGAGTTTTCCAGGCTGCGCTGGGGCAGGAAGCACGAGTGCTGTGGCTCCAGAGCTCCTCACACACGGCAAGTGTGTGCGGGGCCCTGGAGCAATGCACAATCAGGCACCATTTTCGGCTCACAGGCAAAAATGAAAAAGTGCGTGGTTGACGCCTGTCAGCCCCTGGAGCATTGCATGATTGTGAGTGCATCTTGTGGACCGCTCCTGACATTCACGCGATGCTCGAGGGGCTCTTTTGCATGGCAAATGCCATGCAAAAAGGGTCTAACTCTGCTAAGCATAGGCTTTCCAGGAAATTCTTGATGCGCCTTGCAGATATTTCCTATTTCAAAAAGATGAGCAAGGAACAAGGGCAACAACAATCCTTGACTTGATCCTAAAAAATAGGGAGGATTTGATCACTGGAATATCCAGTACTTTAGGGGGAAGTAATCATGTAATGCTTGGATTTACAATTGTGGAACAGGGCAAAGAAGAGTGTCATCAAACATAGATCATAGATTTGAGGAAAGATTATTTTTTACAAGTTCAGGGAAATAGTGGGCAGATTCCCATAGCTAGACATGTAAAGGAAAAAGACACCCAGCAAGAGTAGGAGTTCTTGAAGAAGCAGTTGCCAAAAGTACAATCACAAACAATCCCATGGAAAAAGGAAAATGGGAACCATCCAAAAAGCCACTGTGACTGCACAGCAAACTCAAGGATGAAATTAAAAAAAGAGAGAGAGAGAGAGAGAGTATAAATAATGGAAGGAAGGATGAATCACCAGGGAAGAGTGCAGTAGTACAGCCTAAGCTTTCAGGAATACTATAAAGAAAGCTCAGAATTAGCTGAAACTGGATAGGAAAGCAAGGAGCAACAAAAATGGGTTTTCATATACATTTAAGGCAAGAGAATTACTAAAGAGACTAACAGTGGGTCTGCTGTTGAGTAAGGATGGGAATATGCTAACAGATAACAATGAAAAAGCAGAATTACAGTCAGCCCTCCACAACTACAGATTTCACTGTTATGGATTTGATTATTCATGGATTATTTGCTGTCACCTCTGCTGCCTCCCTATGCCATTTTTAATACAGACTGCAAGCCTTATGAGACTGAGAAACTGTAAACAAGGCTAGTAAATCCCTATTAAAAAATGGTGTTGGGCAGCAGTGGAGATAGCACTGAGCCCTATCAACCACCTACTTCTGCCTTTTGAAGGAACCTTGGTGCCTCAAAGGAATCCACAGTGGGTTGAGAATGGTGATTATCCTTTTTATATATATGTGTTAAATATGATTTGAGAGGGCCTAGAGTTATTCATGGTTTTTCCACTTTCACGGGGGTCCTGTGCCGCTAACCCTAGCAAATTTGGAGGGATGACTGTATTTAATATCTGTTTTGCTTCAGATTTCTCTCAAAAAACAAAACAAAACAAAACAAACAACAACTGGGTGCTTCCAGCAGCAGCAGAGACCTTGGCAAGGGATCTGGATTGTAAATCAAGACTAAAAGGAGTTAGGAATCAACTAGCTAACCTAAATGAATTCATCTGCAGGCCCAGATGAAATGCATCCCAATGTACTGAAGGAACTTGTTGATGTACTCTCTGAACCCCTTGCCATCATTTTTGAGATAACTTGGAGAACAGGTGAGGACTGGAGAAAGGGAGATATTACTCAATATTGAAAAAAAAATCCAGGAAATTTCAGTTCAGTCAGCCTAATTTCAATACCAGGAAATAATATTAGAGTTGATTATACTGGAGTTTGTCTGCAGGCATCTTGATAACAATGCAGTAATGAGTAGGACGCAGCACGGGTTTTTCAAGAACAAATCCTGCCAAGATAATCTTATCCCTTTTTTTAAAAAAAACTGTTTACTAAATAGGGATGGTGGGAATGCTGTGGATGTTATTTATCTGGATTCCAGCAAAGCATTTGACAAGGTTCTCTATACTATTTTGACTGACAGGCTGATTAAACATAGAATAGATGAGAGCATTGTCAGGTAGATCTCTATTGGTTGGAAAAATATCACCAATGGCTGTACTTCAAACTGGAAGGAGGTCTCAAGTGGAGTACCTCATGGCTCTGTCTAAGGTTCCTTACTCTTCAACATTTTTATCAATGAGTTAGATGACAGAGTAGAGGGAATCCTTACCAAGCTGGCAGATGACACAAACACATAGGGAGATAGGAACAGATTTGAAAAGGGCCTAAAAAAACTATAAAATTGAGCAGAAATTGGTAAATTAATAAAAAAAATTAATAAATAAATTTAATAAATTAATAAAATGAAATGCAATAGAGACAAATGGAAAATTTTACATTTAGGACACAAAAATGAAGTGCACAGATATAGGATAGGGAATACATGACTGAGCATATAAAAAGTGCCTTGATGCTGTTGTTGATCATAAATTGTACATGAGCTAGGAATGTGATGCTACAATAAAGAAGGTGAATGCTATTTTCGCCTTCATTAAAAGAAACATATTTTCTGAGTTAAGAGAAGTAATAGTCCCACTATATCATTTGTTGGTAAGGCCTCATGTGGAGTACAGTTATAGGCACCTCCTTTTAAGAAGAGCAGGTTGGAGTAGGTTCAGAGATGGGCAACAAGAATGGTAGGAGGTATGAAGCACAAAATATATGAGTAAAGATTGAAGGAGCTTGACGTGTTCAGCTTGGTGAAGAGAAGACTGATGGGTGACATGATTGTACACTGAATACCTCAGAGGCTGTCACAGAGAGGAGGGGGAAGGCCTGTTCTCTGCTGTCTCAGAGGGTAGGACTAGGTATAATGGTTTGAAGTTACAGGAGACCAGATTTAAATTGAATATTAGAAGGAACTTCTTGACAGTAAGAACCGTTTGGCAATGGAACGAATTGTCTATAGATGTGGTATGGTTTCCTTCTTTGGATGTCCTCAGAAAGAGGGTGGACAGCTACTTACTGGAGATGTTTTATCTGGAGATTCTGCACTGAGCAGGGGTTGGGTGTTATAGCCCTTGAGGCCCCTTCCAGCTTCATGATTCTATGGCCACTTCTGCACTGTTTTGCTATAGTGCTCTTATTCCACTTTCAACATCCTGTGGAATTCCGGGGTTTGTAGTTTACTGAGGCCAAAGAGCTCTCTGGTTGAGAATTCTAAATGCCCCTCCTAAACTGCAAACCCCACGATTCCATAGGATGTTGAAAGTGGAATAATAGCACTATAACAGTTTAGTTTGGAAATGGCCTATGATTCACAATCTCTCCCTCCCTCTCTCCCTCTTCCTTTCTCTCTTTCTCATTCTCTCTCTCTCTCTCTATCATACACACACACACACATACACATTGTAGTTTCTCCTTTTGGAAATATTGACAAATTACAAGAATATAATTATAAATGTAAACATTTTAACCATCCTTATCAATATTGGTCATAACATAGTCATTTAACCAAAAATATTTTGGATCCCTAATAAAGCAATAATTAGAACTTTTTTGTTTGCCATTACTTTGATTAAAATAGACAGTATCAATAGGAAACTTGCTTATACCATATACACACCAGCTGTACAGCAGTTTTTTTAAAATGTTGAAAACAGCCGATAAACAGAGACAACAAAACACTATTAGGAAAAATTATAATCTTTCTCTTCTTTTCAGAGTTAAACATGCAAAATAATCATTTCAAAATATATGATATGGAACAATGAGAATGAAACCATTTCATCACACACTACTGTCAACAGTCATGTTACTATAACAGCATCTGCCAGTATGCCGGATGCTTTGGGAAGACTCAGAGTGAGAGAGAGGGTGAGGGGAAAATAAAAAGTTGCTGAATTAGTCTTGTTGAGAGACTAGAAATCTGTAGAAAAACAAAGCTCTTTCACTGACTTGCTATTATCCTTAATTGAAATTTGGGGGAAGGGGAGAGTGAAAGCAAAAAAAAAAAAATGTATATGAAGAAGATATTTGGTTCATGTATTCTTCTGCATTCTCCTTCAAAACTCTCAACTTTAGCAGCTGCGTATTAGGAAGAGTAAATAGGAAAAGGGGGCAGTTATTTTTAGGGAAAAATGTGTTATACCCAGACTCAGTCAAATGTAGAAGAGATCCATTAAAATCAGTGGGACACAAGTTAGTATGAGTATATATTGATCCAACTGAATGACAAAGCAGGATCAGAGAGAATGAAAAACAAGATTAAACAATAGTTCTTTACATGTGTGGGTGCCAGTTAATTCCTCCATAGAAAATCAGATTCCAAGTAACCATTTTAAATGTTGTAAAGTAGCAACAGCTTAATGATAAAATCCCTCCTAAATCACTACCTTTCACACACTATCACACACACAAACTTATGCCCTACCACTTTTGGTGTAATTTCTGAGTATCCAGGCCACTGAGCCTTAAAAAGACAAAAGTATTTCACTGAATTGAAGAAGCACAACCTATGCAAAAACTAAAGACAGTATATGTATGCCTGAGGCAGTGGCATTTTCTCCTGTTTTTGAATTTCCATTCTCTCATATTATGTGTTATTAGTCACAAATGGATTCTTATGAATCATCTTTGGCATCACCCTTGTCATCTATGCTTGAATGGGACAGAGTGTTGTACAATAAATTGTTTTTGCTTGTTTGTCACAGTATTCATTTTTTGGCATTAAGGAATTTGTAGGCATTGAAATGCCACATGCAGTGCTATTCCCTGGTTCATATAAATGTTCTTGCCACTTCAGAATGGTTTATTTCATGAGCCCTGGAATGTACTTAGCTGTTGCAAATTACCATCTGATGGGCAATTTACTCTTGTTCTTGCTTGCCTGTGTCACCTGCCCCTTTTCCAGGGCTTTCTCTGTGAATGCTACACTTTAAATTAAGGAGTGGGTGTAAGTAACTTGGAAGGTGATAATAGAGGTCATGCCATTTAGTGGGATTGCATTCTTTCTTCTCTTTTTTCTCCCCAATCCCCGTCACCATCCAACTTCTGATTTTCCTTTTCTCCTATAACTTTGTTTCCTGCAACTTTGGTGGTCTGATGAATAACAAGCAACAGATGTTGTTCCCTTGACGTTATGCACCAAGTTAGAAAGTGGAGTCTGGAGTGTCTATCTTCACATGGGGCATATCTTTCCCCCTGCTCTTCAGCTGTCACTAATTTGCTTAGCCTGCTGTTCTTTTGGTCATGAAACATTTGCTGTTCCAAAAATGTATAAAGATTACCACTGTTCTTCAGGGAGGTATTCCTAGCAATGTGAAGAATCCTATCATGAATTCACATGGTCTCGTTAGACCATAACTTCAGAAGTCTCTCTCTCTCTCTCTCTTTTTTTTTTCACTGACTTGGTTGGTTTCTCTGCTTTTTCTAAGCCAGATCCTGAAAGGAAGGGGAAATGCAACCTATAAAAGTAAAACACAGTGCAACAAAGTCTGAAAGATGAAGTGCGGGCTCATTAATCCGACTGGCACACCACAGAGACCCTGTCCAATTCACCTGATAGTTCTTTTTGAATAGCAGTTGAAGTGAATGATCTGATTCTTCACAGTTCATACAAATCTGTATTTCCCTGTTGATTTACATGATTCCAAAACCTAAAGAATTTTTTTCTTCACAAAACTAAACCAAAAATCTATATTGGTCATGACCAGCAGCAGCAGCAGCAGCAGCAGCAGCAGCAGCAGCAGCAGCGTTAGGGGGTTACCTTTCATTCATCGAACAAAAAGTGACAGGGGACATACCCAATACCAAAATCCAAGTTTGTTTGACAAAGAAGACATTAAAAGCACTTTCATGCCCTCAGGGATGTTATGACATGCCCAGAAGTTGCTTCTAGTGGTCAGGATGCTCTGAGAGGGGCTATATTGTATCCCAAACCCACATTTTGTGCAAAAAAGATATCTTCCTCTTGGGAGAATTTGGGGTTCAGGAAGCTGGCTCTAAGGGATCCCACAGACTTTTCAGAGGTTGTCAAGGGACACTCAGAATCCTCAGAACCTAGAGAGACCAAGAGGGGTCTCCAAAAGAGATTTTCACAATGGATACCCCAAAACCAGGGGCTGATACTCCTCCAAATAAGGGGGTTTGGCAACCTGTCACTTTTTTTTTTAACAAAATGAACCTCCCCCATACTGTTACCAGCATCTTAAAGTTTCCAAATCTCATTTGGTAATTCTTTTAAAGGGTGATTTTCTTTCAGCTCAGGGTGAATAAAATCCAGTGGAAATTTTCATGTAGTGAAAGTCTGTGGAACCAAAATGAGGGGCATTCCTTTGACCTTTACAGCCATATACATCTTCAAAATTTGACACAAAAGATCAAACGAATTTCTGAGAACAGAGAATGGAACTTCTGTTGTACCAGTGGGCCTCCGCTCGAGTGATGTTGGCTTCCACCCAAAGCTTCTGCTGCAGCACAGCACAGTTCTATAAAGCAATAACCTTAGTTCCATAGGTTTAAACTCACATCAATTGCTAACCTTTTAAAGATGCTGACTGACTTCAGTGTTGCTTTGAACTTTCAAAATTCATTAATCTGTTCAATGCATCTTCCTTCAAAGGACTACTATTGTTCAGTCTGCTGTGTGTTCTACACAACAACAACAACAACAATTCAGTGCTTCTGGAAAAACAAAGCCAGTATGGTTCTAACAGTAATGGGTGCTCTGGGACAAATCCCAGTTGGACTGATTAAATATCTGAATGAAATTGCCATAGGTAGAATCACAACCGCATCCTTACAAAAAGCTATACTGCTTGGAACATGCTACCTTATCCAGTGATATTTCATTCTTGGATAGAATACAGATGGAATCCAAGAATATCACCAATGGTCCAAAACTCCAGTTGGTAGCCTGTGATGATGGTGGTAGTGGTGGTGATTATGACAATGTTGATGATGACAACTCTATTCCCAAATTGTAAACAGACTGTTGTGCTCAATTGTTTACATACTGAACAGAAAATATGTGGAAATAGCAGAGGACTGGATGTTGTCTGTATGAGGGTATTTTATACATACAAGTTTCTCCTTTCATTTTCCATCTTTTCCCACTGTTGTGAATGCTGTTTCTTCTCCCTTACCCTCCCTTAAGGTTTCATCAGATTGTAAAGCAATAAAGAGGCTCCAGTTTGTCTGTTTGCAGCTGAAGAAACCCAAGGGAGTCATGTGGTGCGTTAAGAAATTCTATTTCAGCACACTGAATTTCCCCTTCTAGTGTATGTGGGCTTGCACAATAGGCACTTTGAGGTCAGTAAGAGGGTGTTCTGGGAGACTTAAATGCTTTGCCACTGTCTCTCTGCAACACCACCCTGCTACATCTTTTTTTTTTTCTTTAAAGCATTTTCAAAATAGATTACTCCTTCTTTCCACTCCACTGTGCCTGTATAGCCCACATGCATACACAAGCAATTCTGCAATGCATGAAACCCCTGAATCTAGCATGGTGGAGTGGAGTGGAGTGAATCTGCATGGCCACGAGGAACTGCTACATGAAGGAGGGAAGGGGAGTAAGAACCTGATCACAATGATAACAGACAAGCCCCATTTTCTCCATCCTAACAAATAACAGTTTTTAATTTTTACAAAACTCTGAACATAATAATCCCAGTACTAACTCTGTAAGTCTATGTGTACACTTTGTAGATGGGTTGTGCATGGATCAATACTGGATATCCATGGAATCCTTGCATTACTTCTGAGTTTCTGTGGTAGGAGGCCATTGAAATATACACTGAAACTGATCTTTGAAGAATTTCTCAAGCATGCCTTGTGACTCTGGATCTGCTTCTGTTAAACTTGTGCCCTGCTCAAGGTAACCATATCCTTACAAAGCTGTAAACAGCAAGCTAATGATGCGATAATAAAGAGTACAGGTTCTGGGTGCAGAACCTTCACAAAAATGGGAAAAAGACAAATAAGTCCTCCTGCTCCCCTTCCCATTCCCTTCTGGGGCCCCCTTACCATGCAAAAGGAAAGGGAATGGCAGGGTGAGGGAAGGTGCACACAAGCATTCCTTTCCCCCTCTGGGGCTCTGCCATTGCTATGCATTTTGCCCTGGCACTGAGAAGTCACACAAGCCTTTCCTCCCTCCATTCCTTTCTGTTTTGCCTCAGCAGAAGTTCTCTGTGTGGAGCAAAATGCGTAGGAATGGAAGGAGAAGTTCTGGAGGAGGGAAAGAAAGGCTTCCATGAGCTCCTCTATTTTCCCTTCTATTTTGTATGGGAAGGGGAAAGAAAGAGCTACGGGGGGGGGGGGAGGAAAGCTTGTGTGAGATTTCCCCTACCCCCCTTTCCCTTCCATGTTGCCTCAGTGTGAGTTCTTTGCCCAAAATGCATGAGAATGGGAGGAGGAGAAGAGGGAAGGCACACGTGCTCATGGATAATCAAATTTGTGTACGTCAAATCCCAGAAATGTGGAGGGAAACTGTATTCTAATAATATGTACTTCACTCAGCTTGCTGAAACACAAGAGTAGATCCAGACTAAGCTGAATAAGCCCCCGTCCAAATTGAAACTGATATGGATGTTCTAACAATTACTGTCCTGAAGAGCATGCATGTTGGGCTTCACAACACTCTTCTGGCTCCTGTTCATTTTCTTCCCCTGCCTCCACCTGGTGGCATTGCATGCTTTGATGAAATATCATGTCAAATAATGAAACACCATGTTATACGTTAATGATATAATTAACATGTCAGTTACATTTCTGGCATCTGGTAGATATTTTTAGCCTTATCCTAAAGAACAAGATGAACCATTAACTTATTTTTTTCAAATTTATATCTTTATTAAGTTACATACAATAATAAAAAAGTGCAACAAAAGAAGAGGATACATAAATCATCAGCCTTTATCAACCGTACATATGCATAATTATATCTTCCTGTGCATACTCAAATTTCTCACAAATTTTTTTATATTTGTATAATGTTTAAGCAAGAGATGCTTAGATCCTTTCATAACACTTTTTCTTAAGTTTTAGCCAATTCTGCTATTGCAGCTCACCAGCATTGTTTTTATAGGACTTCCACATGAAGCTTTGTGTGTGTGCATGTGTGTGTGGCCTGTTGACTTATGGCAACCCCACGAATTTCAAAGGGTTTCCTTAGGCAAGGAATATTCAGAGATGGTTTTGCCAGTTCCTTCCTCTGAAATATAGTCTGCAGCACCTGGTATTTGTTGGTGGTCTCCCATTCAAATACTAACTTGGGCTTAGCCTGCCTAGCTTCTGAGATTAGACAGGATCTGATGTTTCTAAGGTGTTTAGACTAAACTTGAAACCATTCTTGTTACTGCTGCTTCTCCTGTGTGCCTTGAAGCTGTTTCCAACTTAAGACAACCTAAGGAGAACTTGTCACTGGGTTTTCTGGGGCTGTGTGGGTCACACACTCAAGGTCAACTAGTGGGATTCCATGTCCAAGCTGGAAATTGAACCCTGATTTCCAAGGTTGTAGTCCAATGCTCAATGCACTATACCATGCTGGCTCTTACTTAAAGCCTAACAATATGAATATTTACACATAGTGTTGAAAATAATACTGCTCCTTGTTCCTGGTCATTTTGTGGCCCACTTTGTGGTCACTATTTTTAGGTCAAAGGAACCAAGTTCTCTTATTCACTGAATCCCGGGAAACTAAAAAAAAAAAATCCCACAATACTTGCATTTTGTTTTGCCTCATTCAAACCCCTAAAACAAAGGTTTTGTTTTAATGGGCTTCAAACAATCCAGTATATAGGCCTCCTTTACATGAAAATGCAAATTTGCATTAGACAAAAAAAGTGGGAGTGAAATAAAGTGTGTGTGTGTGTGTGTGTGTGTATGAGAGAGAGAGAGAGAGAGAGAGAGAGAGAGAGAGAGAGAAGAAGGGATAGACTTTTTTCTCCTTGAGAAACACTTAACTGGTAACTTTCATTGTTTTTTTCTTCTTTCTTTTTCCCTATCTCCTCACTGTGAATGCAATCATGATGAGCTGAGCAAAAGGCCAAGGCACACAATCATTTTGACTCTGTCTGTTTGAGAAGATTCCAAAGACAAATATTCTACAATAGTATAAGGGGACTTGTTGGGCATTTTTCTTTAAGAACAATGTACATGACAAAATAAACACTATTTCATTCCATCAATTAATTGAGAAACATATTAGGGAAAGGCATAACATGTTGGATAGAGACTTGATGGAGAATACTGATTCTGTTCTACAGATGGCAAAAGAATTCAAACTGGATGAGATTTCTAAGCATGGACTATTCCCAGATCCCTAAAACACAGGTACTATGTTAGTGCTTCAGGTATCAAGGAGGGGAGTCCACAACTGAGATTTAGGGAGATGCAGATTAGACATTCCACAGTGGTGACCAACAATCTCTCTCTCTCTCTCTCTCTCTCTCTCTGTGTCATTTAGCAGTTACATGTCTATACTACTTACCAGTGCGAAGCACCCCCTAAGAGGTTTACAATGCATTTACCTAATTGCCCCCAACAAGCTGGGTATTCATTTTACTGACCTATGGAAAGATAGAAGGCTGAGTCAACCTAGAGCCCTGCAAGATCGAACTCACAACATTGCGGCTGCAGTACCAGCATTTAACCACTGTACCATCAGGGTCCTTAATTTAACATGTAGCTTGGTCGTTAGTCATTTTATTTGTCCGTGCAGTTAATTACAGGCTACTCTTAGTGGATTAACCACTTTTACTAAACCCGCAACAGTTCTCCAATGTCTTAAGAAATCTCTTTATCTTTTCTCCTCCTATATTTTCTTGGTCCTTCCATGGACCTGGGACAATCTACATACACTTTGTGTGCTTTGAGGGTTTTTTTTTCCCCTCCTCATATTGTAAAGTGAAATGAGACATCACTTGTCTGATAAATAATCCAAGATTCCTATCAGCAAATGAACTTGCTGCACCACGAAATGAAAGTACATTAGTCAGAAGCTCAATGCAATAATATCATCCACCCTGCTAATCTTCAGTATTTCCCAGGAAGATAGTCTCCGTTAGGGATAAATATCTCACTCTGCCTTTAAATATTGCATCTATAATCACAAGCCATCAATTACCTGTTCATGCACATAGTGAGATTGCACCTGTCATGTACCTTCCCACTGTTATATTCTTATGTTCATGGGTAAGGCATGGAGGTCTGAGTCAAGGAAGCCTATACTCAGGACCTAATACCTGAGGCAACTCGCAGCTCCTATCTCAGTGGGACAGAGAATCTGCTTTGGGTTTCAGTCTGACATTTCAGAGAGCTATCCAATCTCAAGCCTAGATTTCTATATCTTAGACAGTTTCTTTAAAATGTGGACCAAACCCAAAGGAGCACCACTGTCCCACTGACACAGAAGCCATCAGCAGCCACTGCCCAGAACACTGATCTGCCAACTTTCAAGGTCCTGAAAAGATGTTCATGCACAGATATCTGTAAATAACATTGAGAAAACAAAAAGTGATTTTCTTTCAGGGGTGGGCAAAAAGGTGTGAGTGCCATGAACTAGCAGGCACTTTTTTAAAATCAGAATCATACTCATCTTCCACCTTATCTTGAAAGGAAATCATGTTTTAATGTCTGTGTGATGGGGTCATAGCAATTGGGGTAGCAAACTAGAGATATTTCTGCACTACACTGTTATAGTGCTATTATTCCACTTTCAACATTTTATGGAATTCTAGGGTTTGCAGTTTAGGGAGAAGCATTTAGAATTCTCAGCCAGAGAGCTCTTTGGCCTCAGTAAACTACAAACCCCAGAATTCTACAGGATGTTGAAAGTATAATAATAGCACTATAACAGTGCAATGTGGCCAAAGTGTGAGGGACATTGCATGCTACCTACAAGACTCATTTTACCCATCCTCAATAGTGGCTCAACCCATCTCGAATAGTGGCTGTCTTTGGGAACACATTCAAAATTGGTTGATTTATATGAAAAACATATTACACTGAGAGAATGTGGCTCTCCAGCAATGCAAAGAAGGCAAGATGAGAAATACACCTTTTTCAAAGAGAAAATCTGTTCTCTGACACCCATGAGCTGCCAGATAGGTGACTAAGGAGTTTTTATGATGGTGGGGAAAAGGTGTGGCCTCAAAGGTGTATGCTTTTTTAAAAAAACAAAACAAAAAATAAAATACTATAAACACCCTTCCCATTTTCTTTATTCATGCATGTACATCCTTGCATGATATGATGAGATTCTGGCCCCAGTGTGTGAAGAAAAATGAGGCAGCATCGGATAATATTTGCATTTTATTTTTTACTAATGACCTCATTTTTCAGTGCCACAGATAAGCTTCAGGACAGTCTCATCCCTGTGATTCATCAACATGGGCCTGCTTTATCACACAGCTGTATTTAAAGAAGGGGGGAGGACTTTGGTAACACTTCATAGCTTAGTGATTTCAAGAGATCAGCATTCATCATTCTGTAACTTGTTCGGCAAGATTTCTCTGCAAAAACCTTGGAATCAAAGAGATCTTCCAACTTTATTAAAGTACTGGTACAGTGGTGAAGTATTTTCTGGTCGTGCTTGTCGTGTTGACAGTTTTGAATTGTAGGCCTTACTGTCAGTGCACACAGACAGTGACTGTAAGTGCAAACAATGTAGCAAGACAGCTGACAATTGTGTTGAAGAATAACAGAAACTCTGTCAAGGTCCTTAGACAAACATTTCTCTGAAACTATGATAGAGTTTTAAGTTCTATATTACTTTCTTTTTTTCTTTCTACAAAATTGACTGGTATTGAAACAGAAACATTCCTGTACATGAAGAGGTCACAAAAAGCCATCTCCACAGTATTTTAGAGCCAGTCCAAAGTATTTCAGGGTTTTCTTTCTTTCTTTCTAACTTACTTTACTGGCAAGGTTTTGAGATCTATTTTTGAGATCCTCAAAAAGATCTTTTCAACTCACCTGCTGCAGCAGCCATTGGATAATGTTTAGCGAAAAATCTACTTGATTTTTTTTTCTCTCATTAAGGTGGAAAATTTGGGGCACAAGTGTGAAACTATTTGAAATCATTAATATTTAATTTTATTTTAAAAGTATTGAATAGAACCATAGGCTTGGCTTCTTCTGTTCCTTCTTGTCATCTGCTCTTGATCTGGTGCCCCCCCCTCACACACACACACACACACACATACACACACATTCACAGCAATTCATGGTAGTAATGTTTTAGCCAGTGCTAACTGAGCTGAAATATCTCAAAACAAACTCTATTTCAGAGATACGCAGAGAGACACTGAAAATTCCACTCCACCTTGTATTTGGTGAAATTTATCATCTGCCGTTGTTATGTGCCTTCAAACTGATTCTGACTTATGGTGACCCTATCATCCGGTTATATTGGCAAGATTTATTCAGAAGATATTTACCATTGCCTTCTTTTAAGGTTTAGAGAGTGTGACTTGGCCAAGCTCACCCCCTAGGTTCCCATGTCTAAGTGGAGATTCAAACATTGGTCTCCAATACTCCCAGTCCAACACCCCAAACACTACTGCATGTTGTCTGTATTCACTGAAATATCCTTGCCCAGTTTCTACATTGACTGACACAGTGAAGGCTTTGAGAAGCCTGTTTTTTCTCAGTACTAGATCATTCTAAATAATTTAACAGTCAGCCTTTAATTTCTAAAATGAGAGACAGAATGCCTCAAATCTGAAAACACTGTTGCCTCTTTGTGGATGCATAAGGGCTTGTTGTGATCACTCATCATATGATGAGGGCATGTAATCTCCATGTAATCAGATGAATTATCATTATTATTGTCACTGTATATATTTCACTGTTTAGTATTTGGGAGGAAATGACTGAATACTGACAAAATTTGGCTCACATTAAACTTTTCAAAACATTTTCATAACATTGAAGCCAAAGGTTAAATAACATTCAAGTCTAGGAATCTTGGAAATTACTTAGGACTATACTTCCAGGGGGACAAAATACTCTTGAGGCACCAGATCCCATCTGATCTTGAAAGCTAACTAGAGTCAGCCATGGTTAGTATTTGAATGGAGAGACTGCCAATGAATCCTGGTTACTTAGACTATGGCCCTTTCCGCAACTCACCTTTTTGCAGTGCTGGGGTGCAGGGATCATGCGAGCAGCCTCTTGCGAGAGGGTCTCAAGTCCCTGTTGCTTCAGCTCCACAGCTGCTGCCTGCTCGCAAGCAGGTAGCACGAGAGCGCCTCCTCTTCCTTCCACAGTGCAGCCTGGGTTTTTCCCAAGCTGTGATGGGGCAGGAAGCGCAAGCGCCATGGATCCAGAGCTCCACACACACGGCAAGTGCGTGCAGGGCCCCAAAGCAATGTGCAATCGTGCACCATTTTTGGCTCAAAGCCAAAAATGAAATAGTGCACGATGGGTGCCTGCCAGCCCCTGGAGCATCACATGATTGCGAGTGCATTGTGTGGACCACTCCTCGCAGTTCTGCAATGCTCCAGGGGCCCTTTTGCATGGCAAATGCCATGCGAAAAGGGCCTATAATTCAGAGGAAATGGTTGTACTGCTGGATACTGTAATCTTGTATTCTAATAACCAGCTTCTATAATCTACCTTAAACTGGACATAGAAATGTTTTGTATGTTTCAATAAAGCTAAAACCAGTAAAGCAAGTATTCAGTCTTCTGATTCCAGTTATTTTAACCATAGGAGAGGCAGTGTGGTTTAGCGGTTTGACTACAGCCATGGATCACGGCTAATCATGGTAGAGCAGTGGGAGGCCTAGGTATACTGGTCTCCACAGGTTTACACGCCTCTACAATAGTGCTTCCTCCATTTAAATCTAATGGTATGGCAGTTATGATGCAACTCAAAACTGCCACCCTCATGGTTATCAACATCTATATGCCCCCATTGAAAAAGAAGTCCGAAATTAAAGCAATGTGGGATGATCTGGAGACCTATGTGGCTGAACTAACCATAAAATATCCAAAAGCAACTGTGATTTTGGGGGGTGATTTCAATGCTAGAATGGGCCCAGATGACGACTCTTTGTTTGCACAGCATAGATGCCATTCCCCATATATAGAGGAAGGTGAAGATATTCTTACACGCTGTTCGAAAGATCAGAAAACTAATTATGCTGGCTTATGTCTAGCCTTAACCATGTATTGACTCAATCTCCAAATTTTAAATGGTGCCATAGAGAATGATTGCCCAGCCAGATATACCTATCTTTCTGGCACCAGAATGAGTGTTATCGATTATATAATCATCTCTAAGGAGCTGCTAGGCAGGTGGGAAGTTAGAAGTTATCCCAAGATTTGAAAGCGATCATTTTCCCATTTCATTGCAGCTACTTGACCTTATTCAACAGTCTTATGTGGAGGACTTCTACAATTATAACACAATTTCTGAAGGGACAACTTATTCCTGTGCCAAGTGGAGTACACAGTTAAACCAGATGATTGTGGAGCAACTGGCATCTCAATACTTTCAGAATCTTTGACTTGCAATGATTAATGCAGAGCTGCCAGAGGTTCTATTTGAAAGTTATAATTTAATTACCATTGAATTGCATCAGTTTTTAGCAAGAAGAGTCGAACCACAAGTTAAATCTTTAAAGTTTCACTCCAAATCATGGTATGATTTGGACTGTATTAAAGCCAAAAATAACCTTTCTGTTAAATATCAGGCTTATATAACAGACTCTTCACCTTCCGCTACCCTAATGCTCCTCCAGGAAAAGAAGAAATACAAGCAACTATTGGCTTGCAAAAAGAAGAATGCCATGAAGGAAAACTGGAGGCGTCTTATTCAAGCCACCCAAAATAAGGATTCTTCTCACTTTTGGCATATAATTTCAGCAATACAAAATAATTCCTCAGGTAGGCTGGACTGCCTTATAGCCCCTAATATTTGGGAAGTATATTTTCAGAATTTATACGCAGATATTACTATTGGAAATGGAAATTCACATCTGCCAATAGATTCTCTGCCACCCTGGCCCTCGGTAACTGTCTCAGAAATCAAAAGCTTAGTATTACAATTAAAATCAGGGAAAGCTCCAGGAGAAGACCTCATTCCCCCAGATCTCATCAAAAACAATTTGAACTTCTGGGCTCCTCTCCTGGCTTCTCTTTTTACTTGCATTGATCAATACAGTCGTATACCACAGGATTGGGGGCTGGCAATTATAATCCCTATTTTTAAAAAGGGATCCAAAAATGATCCAGCCAATTACAGGCCTATCAGTTTACTAAATACCATCAGTAAATTATATGCAAGGTATTTACAGAGGAAACTGTTGGATTGGTTGGAGCAAGAAAACATTATAGCAGAGGAGCAGGCTGGATTCAGGGAAGGGAGATCAACTATTGATCAATGTTTTGTTCTTCAACACCTAATTGGGAAATAGTCTTCAAACAATGTAACCTCCCTGTATGCTGCCTTTATTGACTGTAAAGCTGCCTTTGGCTCCATGTCTCGATCAATTCTGTGGGAAAAGCTGGAGGCATCCTCGATCAACAGGCGATTAGTTTTTTTAATCCGCATGCTTCATGAAGGGACTTCCTTGAAAGTAAGATGCTCTCCTTGGGGTCATCTAACTAGTGCAATCAAAACAGAGAAGCGTGTAAAGCAAGGCTGTATTCTGGCTCCGTTGCTATTTAATTTTTATGTTAATTCATTGGTGGGATGGCTTCAAAATGTCTATTTTCATTCCCTTCAGCTAGCAGGAAGATCCATCGCTGTGCTTCTATATGCAGACGATGAGGCTACACTCTCAAGGACTCCCATTGGACTAAAAAGAGCTCTTAAAACCTTGACTCTTTTTTGTAATGAAGATCATTTACCTCTAAATCATCAAAAAACCAAAATAATGGCATTTGGGGGAAAAACAAGGAGCTTTCATTGGACTATAGACAATCACCAAATAGATCAGGTTTCTTGCTTCAAGTACCTAGGAGTAATTTTTCAATCCTTGGGTAGCAGGAAAGCTCATGGTGATTATATTATTAACAATGCCCGAAGGAGCTCAGTCACTATTCAAAAGTTTTATAAGTATAATGGTGGTCAATATGTTCCAGCAGCCCTGAAAGTATTTGAGGCAAAACCAATCACTCAGCTTTTGCATGGTGCTCAATTAGGGTTATTTCCTAACTTAGCTCCTTTGGAACGTGTACAATCTAAGTTCTTAAGATCAGTTTTTCATGTTCCTAAATATGTATCCAATGCCATGTTACGGTTAGAGGCAGGCCTTCTGAGTATAGAGGCCACAGTATGGATTTGTATATTTAATTATTGGCTTAGATTAAACTTCATACCAATTGGGCTTGCACCCTTGGTTCTGGAAGACCAATTTCATTCTAAATGGAAACAGGCGGTTGTTACCAAATTGTCAATGCTGGGTTTGTCCCCTGATAGCTTATTTAGGATGGGATATGATCAGGCTAAATCAATCATTAAACAACGTATCTTTGATACTGAACACCAAACAGATTTGGCCTGTTCTCCATCCTTTATTGCTAATGAGCAGGACAAGTATCACATGTTACCATGGGCATATCTAAATATTTTAGAACTGCTCAAACATCGTTTGGCTTTTACTCTAGCACGTTGCTGTAGTCTTCCATCCACTGTCCTTGAGGGACGATATAAAAAAACTCCTTATTTGGAGAGATATTGTCTGTGTGACTCTGGTCAGATTGAAACGGTTGAACATATTCTTTTTCAATGTATGTTCTATAGAGATTTAAGAGCTGATATTATCTCCCCAATCCTTCGGGAACACCCAGGTGGATCTGAATCATCTTATCCCTTCTTATTGTTATCAGATATGAATTCTGACATAACGTATAAGGTCGCGAAATTCTGTGCTGCAGCTATGAGAGTAAGACAAAAGATGATGGCTAGTGAGTAGATGCATATTGTATATCTTGTAATCCTTGTGAGACTGTTATCCCTTAGTAGTATTGTATTATTGACCCAGTTTATTACACTGTTTTTATTCATGTTTGTGTCTACTTGTATCAGTACTTAGGTTTTTTTTGTTCTTGGTACTGTTTTGGTGTAACCTTTTTCTGGTCTATGACTGTAATAAACAATATCTATCTATCTACAGCCATGGAGACCACGGTTTGATTCCCCGTTCAGTCATGGAAAGTCACTAGGTAACCATGGACATATCACACACTCTCAGCCCCAGAAACCTTGTGATAGGTTCATCTTAAGGTTGACTAAAGTCATCCTGAAGACACATAACCACAATGTGCAATTCATGAACAAATTCTTAATGAGCTTATCACTGAATGTGGAAATTCTTGTACAATCTAGTTAGAGTGCTTTTGGAAACAAATTAAAACTTGACTTACCACTCAAGCTTTTATGGGTCAGGGAGCTAGGGGAGAAGAAAATATTCCAAAATATTTGAAAAAAAAATGCTTGAGAAATGGGTTTCTCATGTGTTGGGAAGGAGAATCCTAGATGGACAAAAGTCTGCCCAGATCAGAATCGATGGCTCATGTAGCCTTTTTGTTTCCTGCACAGAGAACAGCATATTTTGCACTGAAAATAATATCGTTGTGCAGAGAGCAAGTTTCGTATTGAGACATTTATACGCAGAAAATGCTGTTTCTGTGCAGGAAACTATTTTCTGGGCAAAAATATTTGCAAGTCCCAAACTGTGAATAGTCTTCAAATATGGTTCTATTTTCAATGGTTTTTTTGCAGTAAAACGAATCTCATGAATATTTATACTCCTGCAGTCAGGATAGCTTGGTTTATCTTGGCAAACAGGTGGTTTTTTTCCTTTGTTTTGTTTTCTTCTGCCTCATTATATCAGATTGTTCTGGATTATTCAGATTGCTTCATAATTGCTCTAAGTTGTTTTTATTATCTACTTCCTACCTTAAGATCACCAAATATAGGGCAAAATATAAATATTTTACTTAACTAATCAAGTAAGAATTATGCATGAAGTTATATATTAAGCTATGGAGTAAGAAAATAGCATACATAGTGATATAATACAGGCCAAAGAAACCAATGGAATAGCCTGACAGCATTTTCATCTTAGATCTACTTTGGAATGTTGGTCTGATTATACTTGTGGTCTCTAAAAGCAAAGATGTTTAATATCTAAGAGCACTGAGCCTTAAAGTATAAAATGTAGGTACAAGTTTTACATGTATCTGTGCAGAATAAATAACACAGATGAAAGAGTTTTAATAAATTACTGACAGTCTGTTTCTGAAAATCTATGTATAATCCCTTGGAAGCAAACAAGTAAATATAAGAGAAGATGAAGAACTATCCTGTATCTACCAGAAGGCATGTCTGCTTCAGCATTGTCTGCTCACATTGGCTGGTTGTATGCCTATAGGAAGCCTACTTGCAGGACATTTTAGCACATTCTAGCATACGGTGGTAGACATACTATCTCTGAAAACACAATATATGCATATATGTGTATAGCCACCAAGACTAATAGCCATTGAGAGCCCTGCTCCAGCCCTCTTAAAAAGTTGTGATTCAAAGCACAGATACTTGGAAGTAAAGTTTCTTTAAAATTAATTGGATTTCTTCCCAACTAAATGTGCTTTCAGGTTGACATTTTCATTGGTGTGTTGCAGTTAATTTTCTTACCCCCCAATCACCTTTCTTCTCATGAAGAGCTACACCTGCCAAATGCTCTAATTTGAAATGGTTTTGTTTATAAATTGGAGATCTGATTTCCTTCTGCCTCTTGAAACCATTATGTCAGTACTGATGGATTCCAGGACTCTCTTATCACCTTTCAGTGATGTTCTGAAAGATAGTAAGAGGAAAGAGGAATAGGATAGGAAAAGTTTCTATAGAGGTTTCAGCACAAAATAAACTAAGAAAAGAAAGAAAAAAAACCCCACCCACAGCATACTTACTGCTTTGCAAAAAATCAGAACCCCTAAAATCATCTCTTTTTTATAGGAAAGCTAGGCTGGTGGTTTAATAGTCACAGCCAGGTAATTTTAAATAAATATTCAGGCAGATGAAGCGTTTAACTTTGAGAATGGCCTTTTGTATACTTGGTTGAAGAATTACATTTCTGAAAATCTCCCTTTTCAGAGCATGCAGGTTTTAAATCTTCCTATTAATCTCAATCAATTTGGATTTATAACGAAGAGATAAACTGTAATTATAAAGTGGGTTGGTGTTATTGAATCAATTCACAGGCCAGTGCCTAAGGTTCCAGCTGCATTATCGAAATAGAGTGGCTGACACTTGAATTTCTAGACACTGTGAAAAGGTATCTCAGAAGGACAACACAGGAATAGGAAATTAAGGTGTTTGCTGCAACTGAAATGAATGCAAATGGCATCTCCCATTCATTTGATTTGCAGCAATCTGTCACCTTTTCATTTCACTCACGCACAAAAACCTGGGGATAATATGGGAAATAGTAATGGTAAAATGGACAAAATCTGACCATTAAAATGTTTACCATTCCAGCATGGTACCTGCAGATGTTACAAAATTGAAACGGGAAAGGTGTTAGAATTTCTATTCATTTGAATGGCAGCAACCCAGAATTCTGCTTTATGGTTTCATGTAGAGGGTCAATCCATTATCCCTTTCTCTTTCTTCTTCTTCTCCTCCTCTCTTTCTCCTTTGTGCTCTCTCTCTCTCTCTCTCTCTCTCCTCTCTTCTCTTAAGGATCAAATAGCATTTTTTGTTAGGATTATATCCCTGTGGTATATTGAAGAATAACTAACACAAAGGTTTGAACACTCAATGCTGAATTTCTTGCAGAAGACAGCTACTTTAGAAATACTAAAATACCAAGACATGCTAAATACTAACATAGTAAGACATAAAATTTGAACTTAAAGGTACTGAAGGGAATTATGAAGATTTCCTCAGATTCAGGCAGGACACTTTTCAAGCTATACTATTAAATTGTGGAATTGTGTTCATAAAATAATTTTGTTTCAATGAGTCTAGTGTGCTGTAGCAGTCAGATAGTCAGGTCAGGACTAGGGAAGATCAAACAAACATACCCATTCAGCTTACATCCCCCTTGGAGAAGTTACTTTCTCTCATTCCAACAGAATTTGCATGATTGTTCTAAAGATTAATGGCAGCAGAAGGGAGGAGAATGATGTGCACTGCCTTGAACTGTCTAGAGAAATGGTAATGCATACAGGTGATGACCAAGATCCTAGATGACATGACATAGGAAAATAATTCTGCATGAAGAACTACACTACACATTTCCTCTCAACATCTCTCATATTCATGTTCAGTTGCTTCAGCCACCAGCTATATCCATTCTATAGCTGGTGGAGAATGGGAAGAAAGTTGGAGAAACATCTGGCTTTGCCCTCATTGCCCAGCACAAAATGATTACACCATCTGCTGATATCCAACAGGATTCTCTGGAGGTCTCTGTAGATGATTTATCCACCCTGTGTCTGATTATGAGAATGTAGCCAGATTTCTGTATCCTCCACCAAACAAGCCATAGAATGGCTAGTGGGGCTCTGTGTCTCACTTTGGTCATTGAAGAAGGTGGAAGAGAATGACAACCTCAACAACAGCAACAGGTTAGGGCTAGATTTGCACTTGTATATGTCACTAACACAACACCTGCCAGTGTTATTTGTTTTTGCTTTCTGCCTTTAAATCATTTTGACTTATGGTGACCCTGAGATGAACCTGTCATGAGGTTTTCTGAGGCTGAGGGTGAAGAACACGCCTAAGGTCACCCAGTGGGTTTCCATGGCCAAGTGAAGAATGGAACGCTGGTCTCCAGGGCTATAGTCTAACACTCAACCACTACACCATGCTGGCTCTAATGTTATACTAATTATTACAATTGTATTAATGTCAATTGTAAAGAAAGCAATGCACAGCACACAGTTCAGTGTAGTGCAGGGGTTACAAAAAGGGATGGGGCATCCATTATACAACCTGGATGGGTTGGAATTAATCTGGCCCATGTTCATTTTTTCCTCAAACTTCAATCTCTCTTCAAGCCCGTGAGAAAGGCAACCCTTCCATTGCACTGGAACAGGAAACAGGACTTATCTATGAGAGCTGGAAGAATAAAGATATTTTTGCACTAGACAATATTTTTTCCAGCACTGAGTAGCACTGCAACTTTCTCCATGCTGTGTAAGTGTGTATACGTGGAAGATATTTGCAGATTAATGAAGAAGAGTTAGCATGAGCAAAAGTAATACTGACTTAGATAGGAATGGACATTTTATCAATTCCTTTTGGAAATACACTATGATTGAACAAGATTGTCAAGAGTTCTTTGATAGACCATTTTTAGGTCCTTCAAGTGCAATCTGTGGCCTAAAATTTGTATTAATCATTTCAAACTATGGTTGAGATGTTCTGCAGCATTATAGAATGGTGACAAAAGAGTTCTGCAAGAATGTACAAAAATCTGTGGTTGAGTAGCACGTTGAGTAGCATATCTTTTTTTTTTTTTAAGACAGTAATCAGACCTTTATGGAAGCTATTAAACTCATAGCTCTTATCCCAGGCCTGTTTGTCTTATGTGGGCTGTTGGTGCATAACAGTGAAGAAAAAAAAAAGTGTCTGTGTACCTAGAGGCACTCTTTACACTAACTCACATAATGAAGCATTGGGCCATTTCCGTACAAGGTTGATACATCATAACAATGTCAAATTCTTACCCTCCGGTCTGGATGTTGTACTGTTTTATCATCGTAGTTTTCCTCATGGTTCTGCACATTTTCAGCTCCTAGAACAGTTCACTGCAATGCGAAATCGCTGTATGTGAAAACGGGAAAGACTCCAATGCAAATCTCCCAAACTGGTTCTGCTTCAGTTTTCACCTACATGCAGAAGCATAGCATTGATTCACATAACAAAAGTGGCCAGCTATGGGCGTTACCAGGCTGTCCCTTCCATCATTTCTGTCCCTATCTCTCTCTGCCCATCAAAGGACAGGCTGTTGTCATTATTGTCTTCCTGTGTTAATCGGACAGCGGGAAGACAGTGGATCTGGTAATGGACTGTTAAAACATGTTTTTTTTTCCATGTATCAACAAACATACATTCCTACACACAAACGTCGCAACACAGAAATGTGTTAAAAATGTGTGTCTGTGTGTTTTAAAAAACGGACCAATCAGTGATGGCAGGACAGAGTCAGGGAGGGGAATGGAGATGGCCAGGGACTTGCTGTTGTGGATGCAGCAACCGCTGTTCTCTGCAGTAGTATGACATAAATGGGAGAGGGGCGGTGCAGACAGCACAGTTTCTGAATTTCTGAATTCAGTTTCTGAATTGGAGTATAAAAACACCACTCTTGACATGCAGTGAACCAGTCCTCCCCTCTCTTGCAGAAATGGCCTTGGTCCCGAGCACATTCAGGTTAGGTTTAAAGGCTATGTCTCAGAATCTCATAGGGATATTAAGCTACAATTTCTAAAAAAACAAAAACTTAAAATACATGGGTGCCATTGATGGTTTTGTCAGACATTGGGGAAAGTTGCAGTTGTGTTCCTCTGTCACCTCTCTGAGTCCCATCTTTAGGCACAGGAAGCCTTGAGGAGCAAAGCCTTCATAGCACCGAGCCATCCACCTCAGACTGAAGGCTTGTAAGGAGAAGGTAGGAACTGAGCTGAACTGATTTTATGTGGAGACCTATTTGGTTAAGAGGAGCTCAAAGAGAGGCCTTGAGTGGGCAGCTGGCAGAATTTTACCAAAAGTGGTATGTTATGGGGAAGTGAAATGCCTGAAGAAAAGGTACTGTAAAGGTTTAAAGGAAAGTGGAGTCCCTGAAGTAACATTCATGCTGCTATTGTTCCCCCACTTATCCCCTTTCTGGATTGGATTCCTGGGCTTTTGGGTAACCCCTTATATATGGACCTGTGGCTGTGTCATTATGTGGGTTCTTTATGGAAGGCATGGCCTGACTCTTTATCAGGCTTGACAGAGACAGCCAGTGACAGGTGGTATATTGTTGTTGTCGTTATTTTAAAAATAGCAAATATAAATATATTAAAACTCAGTAATGCAATACATTAACTTTTGAATATTCTGTTCTTTCATGGGTCCCTCAATACCACAGTCAATACCAGAGTCATTCCTACTTCCTGACTAACTGTCCTGTTTCTCTGAAATCCACACCATGTCTTTGTCAATTCCCTCTCTGCTCTCTCAGAGACAGCCTCTGTGGTTTTGTTACATTCTTTTTTTCACTTCAAAGCACTCCCTGAAGTGCTACTGGCTGCCCTCAGCCAGATCTGTCAAGTGCCTCCTTCACATGGCTACCCAGAGGATGCAATGACATGGTTGTGCCTGCTGCACCAGCACATCAGTGCCCCCTGGGACAAACATTCCGCCTACGTCCGGCAGTAAAGATCCCTCTCCCAGATGTGCTGCTGGTGTTCCCATCATGGGTGTCCTACATCACTGATGTCTCTGTATGAATTTTTCCCTTTTCCATTCCCCTGCTCTGCCTCTGACTATGGTGCAGTGCAGGTGTGCAACAGCCCTGCAGTGCATGGTGTCAAATGGCAGCAGGTCTCCAGTTGACATGTTGAGAGGCAATGAGTGCTTGGTGCTATGCCTCTGCTGTGCCCTCCCTAGGAGAGTGCCACATGGATAGGTGCTATTGTGCCATCCGGTGAATATCCTGAACCCATTGACTGTAGTCTCTGCTCTGTTGCCCCATGACTCAGCTGCCCATACTGCAATGAAAAAGCTATCTCCCTAAGGCTTCCACTGGGAGGCCATTTGTGTTGCTGTGGATTGAGAACCTTCTTAAATCCCTCCTACCATTTCTCCTTCCAGAGTCACTTCTGCAAGTGTCATATGAGCTAAGAAGGAGACAGTCGCCCTCCTGGGGATCATTCACACCAGAGAGGAGGTGACGTTGCTCATCAGAAGCTCCCTTCTACCATCTGGGGGAAACTAGAGAGCAGCTGAGGCAGTAAGTCTGTTCCCAGATGATCCCTCAGATGGGGCCAAATGGAAGTTCCATACCTCAGTGTGGTATGCTCAGGCCATGAGGCAGGCTCCACTAAGAAAGAGAAAGAGAAAGAGTTACATCTTAGAGGAAGATACAGGCATGTTGGAAGAAGGAAGGATGCGCAAGTTTTCAAATCTACAGCACTCCTTGTAAGCCATTTCTCTATCTCTCTGCCCCTTTCCAGGTGGGATGTGAAAAAGCACTAGTCACGTAGGTGTTTCATGCAACACAGATGTCACAAAAAGAGGAAGATATGCTGTCCCACTGCACCTTGGGTTTGATGTGCATCAAGACCCATGCACTTTGGGGGCCCTGTCACAATAGGCACCAATGCACATTAAGTGTCTACACACAATGTCTTGCCTGTTTGGTGCCCTCCCTCAGGCTGCCACACATTGGAGGCACTAGATTCTGTCCTACGGTGTCTCTGGGACAAAGACATGACAATGAAAGAGAAGCAAGAAGATATTCCTGACTTTTGGCTGCTCACGTCTCTCTGTTCTTCCTTTCACAACCAGATTTTGGACCAGCTGAGGAGGAGAATGCTCTTTCTGGTGTTCTGTTACTTATCTTTGCAATTCAGTAACAGAGTTTCTTAGGACCTCTTCTACTTACTGAACTATATATAAAGTTACATTAAGTAACAAGTGTTATAGGATTCTAGTAATCAATGGAATAGACCTTCTGAAAGTGTTCTTTTTTTCTACAGTTTTCAGAATTCCTCAGCCAACTTGGGCACAAGCAATACTGGTAAGGGTCTGCAATCCAATTTTTACAAGTCTTTGTGGTTACTGGTCATAGAGGCTATATATTACCTGCAATATCTAAGGGCATTACCAATTGTTGGATAACATGAACAGGAAACTGCTATTTCTTTTTTAAAGAGATTTTTAAAAAAATCTTAACTAAAGACTAGTACGTCCCCAAAACACATCCACTCCTTTTCTTTTTGAGAAACTGGAAAAAAAAATCATTGGGGGGTCTTTGAATAGCTAGAAAAGAGAAATTGCACTAAAGAATAGAAAAGTAGAAACACATCAAAATGAGCAAATCAAATTCATTCAAAAGATATTGTACCAAAAGTTCATATGAGATGCAAAAAGGCCTTAGGCTGAATACTGCAATGTAGAAAATGCTAAATTACCATGAAGATTTCACTTCTGACTAAGTAGGTATTTTAACTATAGCTGTCCACTATCACCTGTCCAACCAGTATCTTCAAGTAGTCTTCTACCAATTTCCAAACCTTTCTCGTGTACATTTGTGCAGCTCTAGTCACAATAGACATCAGATCTTTACGTGACAGGTGTATGCTATTTGTCATCAAAAGCAAAGAATGAATAAGACAAATGATTAAAGATTATGTTAGTTTTAGTAGAGTAGTATTGCTTTATATCCTGCTGTGTGCTTTCTAGAGGCATTTGGCTGGAATACCTTTGTTCTGATCCAGCACAGCTCTTTTTATGTTCCTATGAAAAAGAATGGAAATATCAAATAGACATTGAGCTTCTGGGTTTATCACAGCTGTTCCAGTTAAAAAGGGCACCAATGTGTGGTGAAGTTCTCTTTATCATTTGCCAGGATGACCCTAAGGCTATGTTGACAACACTTGTTGTTGTCAAGTGCCTTCAAGAAAACTCCTACTTAGAGTGACTGGAACATAGGGGTTGTTTTTGTGTGTGTGTTTCGAAATTTATTCAGAGAGGGTTCTCCACTGCTTTCCTTTAAGGCTGAGAGAGCAGTATTTGCTCACAGTCATCCAGTGAGTATCTATGGGTGAGCAGAGGTTTGAACCCTAGTCCAACACTGAAGCTGTCCACACTCATGCCAGCACATCCTTTAGCAGGATGTCTCTTTGGCTACCTTGGCAATATGGCCCCCAACATGGAGCCTGATTTTTTAAAAAAAAAAAAAAATGCAGTAATATGATCCCACACTCTAGGAGTGGATACTTTATTGATAGTAGAATGATTGCATTAATCTTCCTATGCTTTCCAGTCTCTGGAATGCAGAAAAGGGCTTGTTTGATGGTACTAAAGATATACTGGAAATATATTTGGGTTTATTTTTGTTTGCAGTTCAGAAAAATTAAATGTAGGAAGAAGCAAAATCTATACCCACTAATTGTACCAATTTGGCACTGAAAGTCCTGACTAACCTTCTGTTATCCAACTTTTCAGCTGCTTTTAAAATACAATAGCCCCTTCACATTCATGAGGCTTCAGGGTGTAGAACCCTTGCAACAGTGGAAAAACCGCAAATAACTTCCCCCAGCAATCTCCTTCCCATTCCCCTTTGGAGCTTCTCCCCTCCCATCCCTTTGCCTCTGACCCTGGTATTACCCAAGGAGAAGGGGGAAAGAAGACAAGGTGAAAGGCTAACTGGTACTTTCTCCTCAAATAGAGAAGGGTGGAGTTCTGGGGTTCTAACTACTTCTGGTTGCCATCTTGAGAAAGAAGAGGTAGGAGCAAAGAGAGCACTGACCAATCTGCAAATATTACACAGCAAGATAGGCAGCCACATGGCACAGAGGGCATGCCTCCAGTAGTGGGACGGGGCTTTGATTTAAAAAAAATGTCAATTTTAAACACAAATCATCCAAGCCTGGGATGAGCAATGCAAGGGAATGGAAAGAGGAAAATGGAGGGGGGGGGGCAAGCATGCATCTCATGAATAATCAAATTCATGAAGGTCAAATCCATAGATGTTCAGGGAGGACTATATCCTAGTTTCTTGCTCCACCTGCCATTTCCCCTCCCCTTTGTTCTCTGCTTACTCCAGTTGCTACAAACTGAGTTACAAGTACAAAAGTTTGCAATCAACCCAGTGAGGTAAGAGAAGAGATGGGGTTGCCCTTAGACAAAAGCTAACTGCTGCAGCCTCAAACAGCCTCTGTGTGTTCTTCCTTAGTAACAATAACCTTTTCCAGCCTGACCACACTCTGATGTTGCTTGGTGACATGTGTCCTGGTTTCCACCCATATAATGTTAGAGGGTATGCAATTTTGATTTGTGTGATTTAGTAAAACATACCTCTGGGACAAAATGGCACTGAGAGATTTTACCATCTCCAGGTGAGAAAGTCCTGTGTGGTTCCATATACCCACATCATTCTATTACACAGAAGTGGTTTCCATGCTGGACAGCATGTTTGAAGAGTGCCAAGCAACTGTTTTCTTGTGATCCTACTCACACAGTAAATTACTTGCAGGGAAGTAACTTGTATGCATCCACTATGTGCTAACTAACATGTAATAATATCTTTTTTAAAAAAGATGCAAGTTAAAAACGGGAAATATAAAGAAGCTTATATCTACTTTTAGACTGAAATTTTTTCCTTGTCTGTGAAAGAAGAAGAAAAAACATAATTAATTACCAATTAGCTAAGTTCAAAGACAAACAATATAATAATATGCAATCTTTTTGATTCTTAACTAATTTTAAAGTCCTTCCAGCATTTTTTTCTTGCCCTTACCAAGGACAAAGACTTACTGCATTGGAATTTTACCCTAAATTTATGGTGCATATCCACAGCAAAGGGAGGAGGGAAAAATACATCTGAATTATATTCTTTAAATATGTCAGCATGTGCTGTGCTTATTAAACATACAGTAAGAGAGCAGGGAGGGAGAAGCCCAAGCTTTATTCATCAAGGTTACAGCAATTATGCTTATAATCAAAGGGGAAGGCACACAACACAGCAGTGTTGAATTATCCTCACTTCAGACTTGATAAGGAACATAAATATAATCTTACTACTTTATCTCACTTAACATATTTTAAGTCAGGGTAGCTAACTGGTTCTGTTAGGAATATCAATAAAAATAACTACATTGAGCCACTATGTTTAGTTGTTTAAAAAAGACCAAGACTAGTCAATCTTGCTTCCTCTGTACAGATATAAGATCAGGCACAATACAATATGGTATTTCTCAAACAATAAGACATGCTCAACAAGGTAGGAGGAAAACAATTCAACAAGACAAGACTGGTATCCAGGAACAAAGCTACAAGGCAGATGAAAATCAGAAAAGGACAGAAAACCACTAACTGTCACCTACAGCTCCCAGCTGAGACCACCTAAAGCATCATTAATGAGCTTCTACAAATTCTAGAGGGTAATTCCATTACACTCTGTGCCCACCATCCTCAGCTATGTATAAAACAGCTGTGGTGCGTGGCTTGAATTCTGTTAATGCATTTGAAGAAACCCACAAAAGCTCATGCTGAAATAAACCAGTTAGTCTTAAAGGTACCACTGGATTCCCTTTCCCTTCGCCTTTACATTCTACATTGAAACAGACTAAGGCAGTATTATCTTTACAAACTGCCATGATTTAAAAATGTATGATCTGGGGGAACCAATCCAACAATATAGAACAAGGAAGCACTCTAAATCTCAGATTTTTTTTCCAGATGTGCTAACCACTTGAAAAGCATGCTGAATTTAAAGATTTATAATATAAAACATGTCTAACTTCTACCAAGAGAGAGTATGCAAGCTAGTTCTTTCAAGCAGCAGAGTCTATTGTTCATACTTTACACAAGGGAAATTTCTCTCACAAGAAACACCCATTTTTGGACCATGATAGAGCGCTCCCCTGGTGACACAAGTAAGGAGGCAAGAAAATGCAAGAAGATATTTTTCACATTTCTAAATCCAGAACAATATTATATTTTTTGTGAAAACTGGCATTCCATATGCCTTAAAACCCCCTGACGGCCAGAAAGGCAAGAAACAGTTCTGCAGAATGCTATTAAAGAATATTTTCTTTCAGTTTTCATTGCTATATGCTGTAGAGCTAGCTAGGTCTAAATTGTGTTTTTTTACTGCATTTTGTTTTCCCCAGAATTAACCTCATTGTGCATGTCCACCAAGCAAATAGCCCTGTAGTGATTTATTTATCTGCACAGATTAGTCACAAAGGTTTAAAGGGCATTAGCAGCATTAGAAGGAAAGTTAACCCCATGAAGAATCCACCAAGGTTAGTTGCAGGTCATCAGAATAGCTTCACAAGTTCAGCTGCTGCAATCCCATAGAGATTCCCTCAATGTGTTTGTTCTGCCCTATTAACTGAGGACAGAATTATCTGGCAGAAAAGAACAGAAGGCATCCCTGCTAAACATCACTATGCAAAGGACTGTTAAACATTGGTGCCCTCACGCTACCTCTCATGAAGACAAAAGTGGTGATTAGCTAGCCTGGCTAGGTCTTGAAAACTTGCTTAGGTTTCTATTTCTTTATTTATGCTAAATACACAAACATGGTGCTGCCTGCTCAAATGAAAACCTTCTAGTTTGTTTTCCATGCAATGTTAAAAGGTATGTCAGAAAATTTTCTGCACAATATTCTCTGCAACAATAATAACGAAATGAGAACAATTAAGTGCACTTGGGAGCTTCACTTTGATTCTCCTACCATATATCACAGGCCCTCCTTTGTATGGCTGTTTATTTTTCTTTGTTGTGTTTTGGGGTGAGGGAAAGGGAAAAAAGATGAGAAGGAAGAGGACCACCTTTATTTACACCCCAGTTTTTCTAAAATTCTTGTTTGCTTGCACATTCGAATACAATAGGGTTAAAACATACCAAAATAAAAAAAAGCATTGTTAAAATGGAATTAAATAAGGATGTAACTCTTCACTAAGGGCACATACAGACTGGTTAAAAAGACCAGAAAGTCATAGACTTTGTTCCAGTTGTTACTGCCCTGGCTAGCTCGAGCTTTTGGGGATATAAAAGGTATCTTTTGATATCAATCATTCAGCTTCACATACCCATTCCCTTCCACGTGCTTGCGAAGCCCCCGGACAAGCACGCACACAGGCTCGGCCGATAATCGCCGTAATATTCCAAAACAATACAGGCAGGCCAGAAATAGCTGACTTGCAGCTTTAGGAGACCTCAAGGCAAGTACCTCCCTTAGGTATGCAAGCAACTTTCAAAAGATCCTCTGCCCAGCGCTGGCAGTTTGATGATCGGACTATACGACGCTCAAGTACTCCGCGTTTGCATACCGGCTATCCTATTGACAATTTGGCTGTAACTCAATCATTCAAATTCTGACCTTTCGGAGGCTTTGTCTCCAGCCCCAAATCTATTGTTTTCCCCAAGTCCGACCTAGCCTGCAGTCACAATTCTCCTTATAAAAACCCCTGACTTTGAGTGCTTCCTTGGATCACTCCCAAGTTCCAGACCGCCTTGCTGCCGCATCACTGGGCGAGCTTCCCCTCAGCTCCACATGTTGAGATACATCGAACCCCAGCTTCGCTCTCCATTTTCTTCCGGACTTCAGGAACAGGTTTCGTATCACCCGAATCAACTATCCCTCCGAAAATCCCTCTATCTTACTCACACCTTTATTTTCCTTAGTTATCTGTGTGCTTGTGTTGCTTACATTGTG